>JAUBOD010000971.1:7214667-7228117 GCA_032353885.1 Nothura maculosa | reverse complement strand
GGGGGTTGGACTAGATGACCTCTAAGGTCCCTTCCAACCTTACACATTCTATGATTCTATGATTCTATGATTCTTTTCCTCTTTTGAAATGTGACTTTTGATCTCTGTAACTACTACCACAGAAACATCACAGTGCAAACATGTCATGAAGAGTGGTGTAAAGTTTCTCCTTCCTAGTGCTTTGATGCCTATAAAGCCCCTTATTTTCCTGCACAAATATTTTTTGTATGTTATAGGCGTTTGCTCTAGGGCATGTCTTGCATATTTTCTGTAGCAATTTTGCTTTCTCTACTTCATTAATTATGCTTTAGTGAGAATATAGAGAGCTTATCTAGGTCCTATCCATAGAATCACAGAATCATAGAATCATAGAATAAGGTCATCAGAGGTCATCTAGTCCAAACCCCCTGTGCTACTGGGTAAGTGGGCAGCACAAGATGGACAAGGTTGAGAAATGACAGCAAGTGAAAACTGATATTGTTGTTGTTGTTTTCCTTACTGTAGTGACACAAAAGCAAGGTAGGGGATCACAACTCTAGCCATGTAATTATGACTTAATCCACTATTGGAGAGGGAATGCTTGATTTGGAGAAAGCAAGTACTGTTTGGATAAAGATTAATAACTCATCTATCTACATTTTATGAAGCGTAAGAGCAATAGATATATTCAGGCAAAACAGCCACCTCCATGTGCCTCTCTCCTTAAATTGCTGGGCAGCCACTGGGCTGGGATCCAAGGTGATGTAAAGTTTCCACTGCTATGACTTGTCTCCTGAAACACAGAGCCTTGTCTCACACCAGCAACAGAAATCATGCTCTGTCTCATTGTCAGTTGCCAATGAGACACTATCAATACAATCAGCATCCATCCCCTTGATAATCATTCTTCCGTCTCAGGTTTCTCAGAAAATTAGCTCAAGGAAATCCACAGTTTAGTCTCCACCTCCCTGCTAGGGTTCAAGCTGTAGAAAATTGTGTGCCATGGAGAAGGCAAATCATTAAGGACAAATAAAAACATTAGTAGAATGTAAAGAAAAATACATAATTTAGCCTTAGGTAAAGTATAGACGAAGGAGCCACACATGAGCCTGGTAACCATAATGCTTAATAAAACTTTGAAAAATGGTCAGATGGGTGCACCATTGGAATATGGAAAGATCAGAACCATTTAAAAATTTTCAGGCCTATGGAATACAAGCAAATATTTAATTTCAACTTTTTTTTTTTTTTGGAGATTCTGTTTTGGAGATTCTGTTTTTAGTTCTAGTGGAAAAAAAAGCACTATGTCAGTTTTATTAAGAAAGACACTCCCTAATTTATCATACCATAACCAAATTAACCTTGAGAACTACTAATCAGTAGGTGTCTATTATACAACAAAGCATTAGCCTTAGCATGTACAATGCCTGTGGCATTCAACAATGCATATTCTGGAAATAAGAATTCCTTTGTCATTTGGCCAGGAAAGCAATTATCTTCATAGTTCATGATTTGTATAATACAGGTAAAATGAGGTGTGTCATTTGCAGAAGCTCATGCAAAATTAGGATTTGGGTTCTTATTTTCCATCTCTAACTTCTTGAATACTTACAAGTTCCTGAAAATCTTAAGTTTGTACTTGTATAGACCACAGTTTCTCTTTCTGTACTAGTTTTTTAACTAACTTCTACCCTCTGTCAAATACTTAAAAGAAAATCAGAAAGCATCTTTGAAGATTTCAGTGTTCAACATCCTCCCCCCCTTGTTTCTTTTTCTGTCTCTAATGTCATATATGCACAAGCGAGATATACATGCTAACATGTATATACATATTACATCAGTGGCTCCTTGTTAGCATTTACCTACTAGTTTCACAAGCATTTTAGGTCAGATCTCAGAGCCATGTCTGACCAGTGAGTTGCAGCTTCACCTCAGGAAGAGCGCTCTCTGTTGCTCCTTTCCCTGCCTCCTTTCCCTTCTCCTAGAGGAAAAAGTGGTGTATATCCTGTGGACAACACCAGTAGCAAAATATGTCATAGAGTTATGCTGGATTACATGTTATTTATTTAGTTTTATTTACACTAAATAATGTATATACTATTATAAATAGTATTACTAATATGTAATTAATCCTCAGTCATTTCAGTGGTGTCACCAGGATGCAATTTATAATATTATATATATATGTGAGCCCAAGGTCAGGTAGTTTATATTCAACTTTCTTACTTGCTTATGCACTATAAATTAGTCAAGTTTTGTGCTAATTGATAATGACAACAAAGTTTTCACTGATGATATGACATCAAGTGACAGCAACTACTTCTATACAGCTTTTAAGTGAGTAGGTTTTATTGAATTAAAAATTACTATTAATATAAAATAACTAATAGTCTGTAATAAAATTTCACATCATCATCCATATGACTTCTTCACAAGACTTTATATTTTAATCACTGAGCTATGCAGATATTCATCAAACTGATAGTAAAAATCTATGTTATTACCGTGAGACCATCTGACAACAGTGATTAAACGTATCTTGAGCATCCACCATGCAAAAGTCTCATCTAATTCACAAGAACAAAATGGTAAAAAATGAGCTAATTATATAATTATGCAATGAAAATTCTTGTTTGTTTAGAATATTATTATTTATCTAACCATAGACTGTATTTGGTAGGAGGAAATCCCTGATCTGATGAACCAAGTTAGTTTCATGTACCTTTTATTAAATCATACGCAACTTCATTGACTTCTTTATCCAAGATGCTGTCAATAAAATAAAAAATAATAAAATAAATAAATAAGTACAACTTTGGACTTTTTAAAAAATCATGTTTTCCAGAGAACTTCAACAAGAAAAATACTCTTGTCAGAAACATATCTGCAACAGGATGAAGTGTGAATAACATATATGTGTAAAAACAGGAGAAAGATTAAGAATTCTTCTATATGTAAATAAACATTGGTCTTCTCAGAAAACACCATTCAAAGTAACATGATGTTTTTGCAGTTATACAATGGACAGATATCTAACTTTGGTAATATGGGAAGAAATCTTTGTGGACAGTATACAGGAAGGAATCTTTGTGGTCTGAAAGAGAAAAAGTCAAACTCCAAATCTGAATGTCTAAAAAAGCACCATAATTTAATTTGTTATGTTATTTTTACTCTATTTAAAATCATACAAATCTTTCTCAATATCAGAAGTCTTGAATGCATTCATATTTGAACATAGGTTCTGTCTTCTCAAAATGCTGAGTTCTCTAAAGCCATATAACACAGAAATGGTTTCTGTTATCCTATTCATAGGTGTTATAACCACCTAATAAAGTTAAGTAAGTGACTAAAATATTGGTTTTGAAGAGGAGAAGAGATACTTGCCCATCTGCCTTAGAGAGGAAGATAGGCTTTGGTGGCCTGTGGCGATGTAAGAGCATCCTGTCCAGTGACCCAGTCAGTCTGTCACCATGGAGGGCAGCCCTTAATAAGTTAATGTGCAATATTATGGAAGGGGTAGTTAGTGGATTGAACACAGTATTAAAAACTCAACCTTCCCGATCCAAGTAAGGTCTAATATAATCACTCATTTATATTTGTCTTTCCTCTAATATGGTGTCTGCATCCTGAAACAAGTGTAATGATGCCTTTTTCACAAGGGTATTTAATTAATTGAAGTTGGTAATATTATTATATATTTGAAGATGAAAAGTTCTTCAGACATTTTCCTGTGTGAAATTGCTACTGATTTCTGAGTCAGGTGGAAACTGCATTATTTTTCAGGAAACTTCTTAGTGAATAAGAATCTAACTTTTAACTGTTAAATTCAAATATTCATGCAAACTAGCTGTTAATTTCTCTCTTAAAACTCTGTGTGAAAGATGCTAGTACTTTTGAACATTATGAAGACTTTTCTAAGACTTAGACATAGAGGGACCTGTGCAATGAGGAGGAAAAATTCAGTGTTTGACATGAGCGAGCAAACCAGTATCCCCACAATGTTTGCTGCTAGAAAAAATAATCTATCTAAATAAAATACTGGAAACTGCTTTAATAAATGGCATGTTGCTACTGAAGAAAAATGAATTCTTGCTCAAATAATTGAGCAAGACTCCTGAATGATCTAATTATAAAATTTGGAACAAAACACTGAACAGATTTACAGCACTGCAATGGAAAGTGGGATTGTCCTTTCTGCTTCTTTAGTCTTATGAGGCCCATGACACAGAGTTTTTGTCTCTAAAACTATGACATTGTTTTCCTTGCTAATCCTTCTTTTAGCTATGAGACAGATGATTGCAATAAATGCCTTTTTTTTTAAATGAAACACACTGGACTGTCTTGATCACAGTTGATGAGTCATAAACAAAGATATAGCCTCTCCTAAAAAAGGTATGTAAAATATACCTCAGAAACTGAGAGCTCTTGTGTTACTAGAGGATTTCTGCTTTTATTGTTGTTTACAGTATAATGTTTCCTCTTGGTGAAATATAGATTTTTTTTTTAGATTTTGTTTTTGTCCATTCACAGAAATTATTTTTATTAAGAGCTTGGTGTGAGCTAAAGTTCATAGAAACATCTACTCACTTCTGTGAAAGAAAACTACATTCATGTGCAATCTGCAGTTGGTCAAATATCTCATAAAACCTGTGAAATTGTTTCGGATGCTCTACTGTGTCATACAAAATAGCTGAGCTTAGGTAGTGTCTTCTGTAAAACGTCTACAAGCCAAAAGGGAAACTTGTTAGACAACTTTCTAAGGTGGGGACTTTTTTTGTGAATAATTAGCCTTGAGCAATGAAACTCCAGAGCCACACCTGGTTTGAATCTTTGATCTATCTTTTTACAGCTAGAACCACGTTACAGAATTTATGCATTATCCTGATGTTGCAGGTGATAAAATCATTACTATTGCATACATACTGCAACAAATATACCTATATGTATGTGTATATAATATATATATGTTAACAGTATTTTTTAAAGTGCATTATTTATGTTGAAAATGTAATATTTCCTCATTGTTGATTTTCGTGTGGTTTAATCATTTGTCTACTTTGTTATTTTTTCCATGATCCTTCTTAAAGATGAAACTCAGTGACACATTCTTTTTGATAGCATCAGTTATAAGAACAATATGTACAATAAGTGTGCTGACAATGCACTTTTTAGTCCAACCAGTCTGACCTAGTTAGTAGGTACACTTTTATCAAAGACTATAAATCATAATACATATTGTTTCACTATTTACAGCATTTGCATACTATTATGATTTTTGTGCATCTTTTTTAGATAGGCCTTTAAAATAAGTGAATAAGGGTCTTATGCATTTAATATTTTTAATGAAGTCATATATAGTCTTCTATAGAGTGTCCAGAATGAACTAAATGATAATCAGTTTCTCCTTTGTCTTAATTCTTGATGTATTTCCTGCTCTGTTTATGACCTTGGGTAAATCTCCCAACAGTCTCCAACAGTCCTCCTAAAGCAAAGACATTCCTGGTTGAGGGACAACTCCATCTCCCTCTACCTGAAGGCCAAGCTGATTCCTTTTTACCCTATGATTAGTCACAGATGCCCTACCTGCTGCTGGTGAGAAATTTATCACTTCCCTTTGTATTCTACTGAAGTTGAAGTCCTCAAGCTCAGATCTGAGTGAATTCACATCATGATGTGGTCTAATGAGGTACAATCTAATTTTTTTAATTCATCTGCTCCAGCAGGCAGAAGCTAAAAGTGTGGGAGAAACAACATCACCACATTAGATAGACTTGACCTGCTCAGTTTTACAGTTCCAGTATTCTGGTATTTTTCGTCTCTCATTACCTGGGCTTGTGTTAATTTTTATGATCAAACTAACACCTGCTTCTCTGAAAAAGTCTGCCGAATCTCAAATTTGAGTGGTACTTTTGTCAAATCTTTGTATAGAATTTTTTACCTACAGTGCTTACAATGTTACAGTTTCCATTGAAGACTGAAAAAAGAAATGCTTAATGGGCAATAAGTCTCTTAAGCATCTTGAAAAACAGAGAAATGTGGTTTGTGTCTGGCTACATGCTGTCTTTCATAATAAGATACGAACCAACAAGCTCAGTATATAGTTTCTTTTTAAAACCTATACAAAATGCTTTTGGTAATATTACAAGTGTGCTAAAATCCACTTCAATTAGCCTTTTTCTTTGGGACTGATGTATTCAAGCACTTTAAAGTTTTTCTAACTGAACTGATGGCAACAGAATCAGAGGCCTGACTAATATGTCAGTATATTACTTTGAGCTATTCAATATATAACTTACAGCTATTGTGCTAGTTAGTCTCCTAATTGCCTTTATGTCCATTCAAACTGCAATTTCTTTTTTTAATTCTTCTAATCATTCTGTGGGTACACAGATACAGTGGGCTTTCCTATTTGTTATCTGTGTTCTTAAAACCTATGGATTTTTGATTAATTTTCACTTGTAACTCAGGAATCACAACTTTTTTCTTTGTTCCTTATTTGCCCTGCTCTGCTAAACCTCCAGCCAGTGATGTGATGCTTTAGGATGACAAGGCACTATGCTATGAATCCTGAACAAAACATAATTAAAAGTTCTTTTCTGGTCTGGGAATGGTTGAGAAAGAAAGGAGGATGTTTGAGAAAGAAAGAGAGAAAGAAAGGAGAGAAAGAGAGACAGAAAGAGAGGAAAAAGAGAGAGAGAAAGAGAGAAAGACTTATCTAATCTGAATACAGGAACAAGTCAATAGACCACATAAGAAAATCTTCCTGCTCAAATTTCCCATAGGGTCAGCAAATTTGGGCCAGCATTCAGCTACTCTAATTCACAGCTGAGTGCATTAACTTAAACCAACAATTTTGGTTTAAGTTAATATGCTGGGTTGAGAAACTGGTTCCCATTCCCTCATGTGGTCTGGCTATGTGGAGGTAACTGCTAGCAAAAAGGTGTGGCAGACCTCTCTTGTGCTATCTTTCTAAAACGTCTCGTCATTTATTTTAGCACTAGATTCATATAATTATAAAACCAACAAACATTAGAAAGCACAAGAGGACTGAGAAAAAAATCAGGAAAATAAATAAGCTTTCACAACTCAATGTAATCTTTACTTTTCACTTCAAATAGAACTAAACTGTTTTTTTATCCCAGATGGTTTACCTCTCCATAAGACTTGAAGTAAGATTCACTTTATAAAACTGTGATTCTTCATAATATGCTGTGGTTAACTACGGAACTTCATAGATCTTTATTCTTTCCTTTGCTCAATATTAAGCTCATTTTTTTTAAGCAGGTACATGAAGATGATTTCCTGGCTGCGCACAAGATGCAGGCTTCTTAACCATTCACAGGAGACTTACATTACACCTATGAGGTATTAAAAGCAGATGAAGCATGTCCAGATGAAAAAATTTAAGTTCATTCAATATTTTCTTTCCTTATGCAGTGTAGTCATGAGACAATAGCATGCACTCTACATCTATGTTAGCTGAAACAAGAAATACCTTTTGACTTGTTTGAAAATGTATCTTTTGTATATTTTTATTTTCTATGCATGTGCACAATAGGCATAAAATATGTTTGTATAAATATACAAACAATTATTATAATCTTAAAGAGTTTTGCACTGGTACTCATGTGACCCTCATAAAAATACTGCTTTTATTACTGAGCAAGAATCAATTCTTATGAAAGTATTTCTGCATTCGTTAGGCAAATTAAAGGTCTTTGCTGTTAATATTATTTTAACAGAGCTGATAATATAAGCAGTATATCTATTAATGCCTCTATTTACTGAAGGAAAACTTTCAGACTCTTTAAGTTTAATATTTGTTTCCTGGCAGATTTTTAAAAGGTAAAGTATGTTTGTCTAAAGCTGACATCAGTGTTTGCCTGGTTACCACTCAGCATTATTTAGTGCTTATCTGTTTGTTTATTTTTTTGTCCGCTTTCAGTACAGCTGTTCCTCGGGTCAGTCTCCTGGAACAGTTCTGATACTCAGGATAGTAACTTTTAGCTTCAATCACGCTTATAAACAAAACATTATTCTCCAACTTTTGCAGCACATTTTTTTTCATAAATGGATGGAAAAAATGACTGATGGCAAGGCATGACTGATCTTAGAAATGATACATTGTTAAAAGGGTTTTAGCATATATATATTACTTCATTGAACTCTGTTTATAGTCAAAGAAGATTTTATTATTTATATTTTTACCTTTCTTATTTTAAAAATGACTCCTAGGAAAGTGTAAATTACATCTGACACTTCAATAACACATTCCATAGGAGAAATACTAGCTATTTTTGTCCTTACTTTGGTAGAGTTAACTGTCTTAACGCCTATCAGAAAACTTTGAGGCAGTCAGGGGAACTGCTATTCATATCTACTTTATAAGTGTGATCATTTTTGTTTGTCATTGCCATTATAGTCTTTCAGACAGGAAATTCTTTGAAAAGTGAAAAGGAAAATGACTTCAAAATAATTTAACTACAAAAATATTTTGATAGACAGACAAATGCTACACTTCTTACTCAGTCAAAATATCCTTTGAAATGAAGAGCTCTAGCTTATACAATCATTTTTCCCATGGCCAGTGTACAGAAAATAAGTACAATTGTAAAGACTTGTAATATGAAATACAGAATTGTTACTTCTCACTTTATAAATGACTGTGTAAGGGAAGGTGAGGCAGAGAATTACTACTTATTGACACCATTTGTAAGAAACTGTGAACATATTATGTGAACATAATAGGCTTGTTTACCAATCATGGCACTTTTTATATCTGCATAAAACTACTGATTTTATTGAAACGGATTATGACAGCATTGATTGTAATGAAATGAACTGAGAAACAACTCTACCAGTATTCCTCCCAAATATTAATAAGCATGATGAAACATACTTGGTTACATTACAATTAAGTAGAAAGTAATCTGTCAGGACTATTTTCTGGTATTTTCTTGGACTGTTTTATTCATTCAGATCTAAACAACAGGCAGTATCTTGTTCTCCCTCAAAAGACTGTAGGCCACATGGATTTATACAGCTTCTGACTCACTGATTCATTTCTCCATATTTTACCATACTTACACTTCTAAACCCACATCAAACCTGAACATGACAGCTTGCCCTTTCTTAATGATTGTATTTTCCTTGTGTGTTTATCACTTTTCTGATAACCAGTCACTCAAAGTTCATGTAAAATGAGTCAGATGTGAAACACACTGATGTCCTGGATTTCAGTGAACAGCAAAAAGGAGGATGATTTAGCAAACCAAAATTACCTTCAGAAAGTTTTGACTACCCTTACTTACCTGTATTTTTGTAAAAAGCCCCGTAAAAATGATATTCTGTAAAGGAATCACACTAAACAGCAAATATATTTTGCTTTCAGAGAACTGCAAAAAGGAGGAGCTTTCTTACCAGTTTAGTCTTTTTTTCTCCTTCTTTCTTCTTCATTTCCAGAAGCATATTCCTGTGTTGTTCTCTTGAACAAGGCTAATAGTTACTGGAAAGACTGAGGAATGCTCTGATGCCTATTAGTGGCATGGTATGAAACCCAAAATGTGATATGCATCGTGATATACAAATGTTGGTAGTGATTTATCAGCATGGTTTCCACTTACTCAAGTAATCAAGCCGGCCCACATTAATATATGAAAACACAAAATAGACATTAGTTTTTATTTCTAGGTAACTTATATCTGTAGGTAGAGAAAGATTCTGTTGAGTCTAGCAATAGTAGGTTGAGCACAGTATTAGCCAATAATATACACAGTATGTAGAATTTAAAGGAGCAACTAAGGAACAAGGTGGAAGCTTGGAAGCATTATTATTTAAAAATATACTGCTTCTAGAAGAAAAATATAGCTTCATAAACAAAAGATGAAGAATATCTGACTTGGTGTCAAATCTTCCAAAAGGGTCTAATAGTTCTTGAGGAGCGTAAATTGACTTGCATCCAATGTTTCCTACTACTGCAGTAAAATAACCTTGGTGGAAAACTCTTGGTAAAAAGTCTTGGAAAGCACTCTGATCCCTTGCAGGGCCCCTCACTGCATCTAGCCCTCTGCCCCAAGGACAACCAAACTCAAGTATCTCCCCAAATCCCACCCCTCTACCTGTATCTGCTCCTGCACCTGATGCAGTCAGCATCATGTTGCTGCATTATGCATACATTTCCAAGAAGCTCTACACTAGCACTCTGTAGAAGCCCTCAATGACTTCATGACTAGGAGAAAATGAAAGTTTTTTACCCACAGGACAGGGGCTTGCAGACTTGCAAATATGTTTTAAGGGAAGGCTAGAGTATTACAGAAATGTTAACCACTTTAGCACTCAGTAGCTTTTTAAATAAAGTTATAGAATCAATTCATTTTTGGAAGGAAAAACAAATACTGTGAGTTGGTGTGTCTTCCCACATTCCTTTGATCACAGTAGTATTTGATGTCGATGGAGGAAATCAATCATTGGCATTCCTGGGTCTTGGTCTTCAACTGTGGTCTCTGAGTAAATGGCAAGAAAGTCATATAAAAATATTTATCTGTGATTTTTTTTATTTGGTAGTTTTACACTTCATTCATTCTTTTATAAATCTGAAAGCAGATCTGAAATTCATATTTAAAAAGAGTTTTATTTAAAACACTCTATATTTGGACTAATTTCAACATTAATTGTTTCCACTGATTTCTATCTAAATTATATATTTGCAATAAAATACTTTGTCACAACTCATCATTTTTTTTTTTGAATGATCAAAAGCAGACCTTAGGTTTCCTTTCTATCACATGCTTGTTGAACTGCAGTTCATCCACATACATTCTAAAATTCATAAACTTAATGCACCATCCTATCATATTACCTGACATACTACCAGGGCCTACTTCCTAAACTACAGAATTTGATTGAATTTTGCAGTTTGCAATTTAAATATATTTTATTAGCTTTCTAATAGAAACACTGTGTCTTGAAAGAAAAAAATGTACAAATGTGTTTTTTTTTCTGACTGATGAAAGAATGAGCATTGCATTTGAAATGCAGCACTCAGTTATGACTACAATTAACTAAAATTAAACCTTAAAGTGCCATGCTAAACTAAACCTCCTCTAGCAATATTTTTATTTCTCAATCTAACATCTACAGTGAAAACGATTGCTTCTGTACTTCAACAGGGAAAGAGAAAGAACTAAAAGAGAAGAAATATTCATATTCCAAAAATGATGGACTGGACATGGCATTGCACCAGGGAACACTTTATGCATGAGATATTGCATATGTGGACAATATTAGGACTGCAAAATTCTGTTGTTCTAGTAACTCTGTAGGACAAGACAAATATTGGATGACCATTGCCTTTCACAGTTACTTAGTGGATATTAATGAAATTAGTCATGCAGCCTGATTTCATTATAAATTGATTAACAAGATGCTTATAACAAACAGTCTGGCTTAAATTCTGCTTTTTTTCTGCTTTCTTTTTCTGTTATTGTGTCAGGACATGAATTTGCTCTAAATTTATTTCATCATAGAATTATTTTTCATCTGTGCATGTGATCTTGCTAGTGGAAAGAAAAATAAAATTTTCTGGTCTTTCTCAGGGAATTCATGAGTTTCACTTTTTTTTTTTAGTTTAGGTATCTTTCTATTAAAATGTACTTGAATAATTAGATTAAAATATAATATACTTCGGGGGAAATATTTTAACCTGATAAATTTGCTTGAGTTTTGATTTGGAGAATACTTTTTATGAATACTTTTCTTTCTGTTGGACATAGTTAATACATCTTCTTACAGTAAAATTATTATTGTTGCTTGTAACTGGGGTGCATTATTCAATGAGGCAGCTCATATTCAAGCTTATTAGCATACGTTTCATATTCCTAATAGATATTTAAAAAAATCTTTACAAAAGGCACATAAGTTTTGGTTTGGGGATTTTTTTTTTTTGGAATTGTCTTGTTGCTTTTGTCATTATCCTAGTCTTCCTGTGAGTTATGATATAAAATACAGTGACGTAGAAAAGTGCAATCAATCAAAATTTTCTTTTGGTTTTGTTGAAGACAAAAACATTGACCAGTTGTGGAAAATATATCTTCAAAGAATATTTCATCCTTTTAGAAGATACTGAAATGAAAATTGTTATTATTCAGCAGGCTTTAGAACTGATCCAAATTTCTCTGCAATTTCCACCCTCACTCACATTATTTTTCTTTACTTTTTGTATGCAAAGAAAAATGTTTTTATATCTGATCTGTAACACTACTGAAAAAGCAGTTGAGGTCAAATGATAAAGAAAAGGATAATATGTGAAAACTTAATCCTTTTGCTTTAGATTCCAAAGGCCACATATTTAATGGTAAGGCTTCAGCAAGACTTTAATTTGCTGTTGAAACTAACTCCCCAGACAGGTGCCTGTCTCATTTTGCTATCAAGGGAAAGTGGTTGATGCCTAATTGCATCCTCTCTTACTTTTCTGGATCCAGTCCAATTACTACTGAATTTGTTAGAGGTAAAAAAAAATTAAAAACCCTCTGGCTTGAGCAAGAAGTTAAATTGGGCTCTCTTGGGTTTGTGGTATAGCCCTGGGTGAGACACAAGCCCTTGGTCCCATAATTAATTTATCTGTATTCTACCTTTCAATATTACAGTAAGCTAACACTTCATCTACAGTGTGTAATTCTTTTATGATGCATTTCAGACAGTTTGAAGCAAAGTCATATTTTAGCTACCTACGTATAATTATAAACTGAGATCACTATAAATTAGAAGTGGATAAAATCTGTTGGGCACAGAAGAATCTTAGAAATCTTTTATTTTTTTCTTTTTTTCCTATCATAAAAGTGACTTATTCAATTATCTGGAATATAGGATACATAAGATGTGGACACTGTCTAACACAGAATATGTTCTTTTCATGTTATTTTATTATTCCTTTCGTTATTTATTTATTTATTATTATTTATTATTCCTTTATGTATTTTTATATAACAAATTTATTATAATAACTAATAATAGAAGAATTAGAAGAATATAATAATAGAAGAATAGAAGACAGAAAACTACAATAACTAATATTATAATAACTAATAATATAATAATAATTGTGATATATTATTTTCATTATACAATGTTATCCAAAAAAGTAATGTATAGAAGGATGGATTCTAATTTTAATTTGAGAAAAAAATAGCCTTTAAAATCTGAAAGGCTTTTTTATATCACATACTCATTTTCAGGAAGGAAATTTTCAGCCTTCAAACAAACTTACATGAAAACTACAGAATAAAATATATATGTGTTTTATTTCAAATGAAATATAGGACAGACTGGACAACTGGGCAGTGAGAAACCTAATGAAGTTCAACAAGGGCAAGTGCAGGGTCCTGCACTTGGGGAGAAATAACCCTGGACACCAGTACAGATTGGGAGTTGACCTGCTGGAGAGCAGCCCCGCAGAGAGGGACCTGGGTGTCAT
>JAUBOD010000971.1:7181601-7214567 GCA_032353885.1 Nothura maculosa | reverse complement strand
TGAGGGTGACAGAGCACTGGAACAGGCTGCCCAAAGAGGTTGTGGAGTCTCCTTCTTTGGAGATCTTTAAAACCCGCTTGGATGCAGCCCTGTGCCATGTGCTCCAGGTGACCTGCGTGTGCAGGGGGGTTGGACTAGATGACCTCTAAGGTCCCTTCCAACCTTACACATTCTATGTCTATGAAAGATCTGGGAAATTTTGGGTTGAAATACATTTTAGAAACTCAAGAAAATAATGCACTTTTTTAAAGTCAATACAAATAGTCCTTTATGACACATTGAAGAAAGTTTTATTCACGTACTTGTAAAAACAGAAATGTAAATTAGGTTTCCTCACATTCAGAACTGTAAGGCCAGTTAGGCTGTACTTTAACAGGGAATTTAAATACAAGCTTAACTTGCTTCTTAACATAGCACTTCCATCACTAGAGTTAAGCATATCCTTGAATCTCCAACAAGCTGGACACCAAACAGTAAAAATTTTTGAACATCTCTCCTCTGCATATATAGGTCATGAAAGGTGCCTCATACACAAACCTAGGCTTCTTTATGAGCCATCCTCGAAAGGACAAAACTTAGTCCCTGAATGTTTGGAAGAGCAGTCTTCTTTCTTTAGAGAGAGTGTTAAATGAATGCAAAGGTCCTGGGAAGTGAAGGAATGCAAATATTGAACTCACAGACTGAGGGTGTCTCCAAGCTCTCTATCCTTTATCAGGAATGTAGGTTTTATCTCCTACATAGCATAATATGCATTTATTATTACACTTCTTGAGAAATATTGTTTCCCATTAAAGCTGGCCAATAACTTTTTGATAAAGGCTTCCTGGCAAAGAAGCCATTGATGCTCTGGTCTGGAAGTGAAATCTAAATGCTAATTTTAATATCCAAAATGATTTTTTTTTCTTCCTTCAGAATACCATTCATCAGCAGGGAGTTTCTCATTAAATCAGGTTTGCAGAGCAGCTCTTAGCCTGTTAGCTTGTTGGGTCAGCTTGTTGGGTTAGCAGCACCTAAGTTGAAGCAGAACCCCACAAAACCGGATCACAGAGTCAGACTAGCTGACTAGAAAGCAGTTAATCATTTTTATAATGTATATCAGATCTAATAGGTCGGAATGACGTTAGAAAACTAGAATGGAAAACATCTTTTTCTCCTAAATATTCTCCTAAATATTCAAATAACCAATCCATGGAATTATTTAATGAGAAGAATCATGAGATTAAACTAACTAGATACTGGTGTTTGTTGAACAGACACCAACATCTGAACCTTCTTTCTTTTTCTGTGTTTTTTTCTGTGTTTTTTTAGTAGTCAGTGGAGTTCTAGCTAATAATTTATAGATATTTTTCACCCTAAACTAGATGCTACACATGATTAGATGAACTGTGCTCTGTATGGCACAGTTGACATTAAGTAACTAATCAAGCACTGATTGTTACTTTGATTGCAACTAAAATAAATGATGACTACATAACACCTATGTTATAGACATCTATATTACAGATACTAAAAGTTAAATACATTAATTCTGGATCCTTGGATACTGTTAAGAAAGTTTTATACGTTTTATTGATTTATTGTTAATTGAATCTAATAAAGAAGGTTGAACAAAAAAATAGTTTAAAATAGCCAACAGATTAGATTACTTTCCTGAAATACGAGATAATTGTGATAAAACTCTGTTCTTAATTATTCAGAGAGAGGACTCAAGCTGGGATATTTTACATTCTATCAAAGTTTATCAACTATGGACTTACTCATTTTTCTGATGTGAATGTTATCCAAACCTTTGGAAAATCTCCTTTTCATTCCAGTGCACTACAGAGTTTAATATGAATATTTTAAAGGGATGAAAAAGCATCTCTTATTCATTTATCTTTTATTTTTTCTTCTTTCTTTTGCTATAGGCCATGCCTCTAAGGCACATTTGAACACCAACCCTTTTGATTCATCTGACAAAATAGAAACAGAGAGCAGGTCTAGTTTAAAAGAGGAGTCTACCTTTTTTAATTTACACTTTCATAAAAGTTTTTGCTATCAGCTTAACATGGCACACCCTTATCTGGTGCCCTGGCACATCAACTTAACCAACCTTAAATGGCCTTAGAATTTCTTAGCCTTAGACCATGAAAGATAAATTTAGAGATGGTCTGTTAGATGAACAGAGAATCCATTGTGCATCTAACGTGGTTTAAAAGTATTTATCTAAGGGAATTAGATAAATTATGTCTAGAGCTATTTCATCTCATAAGTGTAGCTATTTTAAATTTACATAAAATTTAACTCCTGAAGGTGGCAGTATCATAAGCAAATCTATATGTAGCTTTTGATGCATGCAAGGAAAAAAAAAGTAAAATCCAAATATAACCATGCTATATAATATATAATTTTCACAGTACTGCCAGGTATGACTCAAGAGCATTGATTACTGAGAAAAATTCTATATTGGCATTTCGTTAGTGGTTTGCACTGAAAAATTGCAGTGCTTCTTTCATGAGTCATAAAATTTGAAAAGAACATACTTTCCCTTAGATGCCTTCTGTCATTTCACACTATCAATTGATCAATATCAAAACATTCAATTTGGGAATATTTTATTATGATTCTCTGTTTTACAAAGGACATTTCATGTTATACAGGCATTATTCAATTAATTACAACACCAATTCAGTTTATTCACTTCAGAGTGTTTGCTGAAAAATGGATATTTCATCCAAAAATGCCAAAGCACAAGCAGTCTGTCTACAAATGATATTTATACTATTGTATTCTTTGCTATGTTTATGTAGGCTGGTCACAGAAATAGGGAGCTAAGAGATGTTCAGTTTCTCCTATCCATAACCTATTAAAGGATGTGAATTTAGGAATTTAGGATGTGAATCAACCAAAGAAAACTATCTAAAATCTGATATTTCTGCAGATACTGCTACTGCATATTTCCACAATACTGAAACACAGAGGGGAGGGAAAAAAAGTTTAATTAAGCTTAACAATTATGGGACAAACCTTTAATTTACCTAAACTGAAAACAGAGAAAGCAAAGAAGCTGCAAAGTGACCTGTTTTGCAGGTCACTCCTGCAAAGTCTCTGCGACACCCAGAAGAATCTCACTCTGAGCCCAGAGGAATGTCACCTTTCTCCTCCCCTATCTCCTTGGAGAAACCAAGCATTTCAGAGAGGGTAAGCACAGCCTGTCACGCTTGGCTAAGCAGGGTGAACCACCATACAGGGTGGCATAGCTGCAGAAAGGTAAAGACAGTATGTAGGCACATTCCTCCGTGCTTCCTCCTGGAACAGGGAATTTGCATCATTCCTCAGTAATGGCTACACCTAAATGTTGCAAACCAGCCCTCTGCCTGTCTGTCATCAAGGTGGTGTAGCACATTTTCCAGTTTAACAGGACTCTCTCTGCTGTAGGGCAGGCTTCTGGTTGTTAGTTTCCTGGAGCAAAAACTTCCAGATCAGTATTTCACACCATGGACTGGCTCAGCTCTGTACACTCATCTTCTCTGTGCCTCTCCCTACAATCTGCTTTCTCGGAGGTACCTCACAAGTGGCTAGCCCCATAAAGTACATTCTATTTAATTAAAAAAAAAAAAAAAAGAGAGAGAGAAAAAGTATTTAGAAAGACAGAAAAAGTATTGAAAAAGTATTTTAAAATGTTGGAAGTGCACTCATGACACAGCTTACCTGCCTGACACATATTTTCTGCATTGGAATGTTTAAAGTTTGCTTGTGTCTTGCTCAGTCTTACATCTGCCAGTGCTCAGGCAGGTAAAATGCCTTTTCTCTCATATCAGAACTGAGATTCTCTGCATTTTCAAATCCTCTGTCTTCTACAGCTTCCCAAACCTGTCTAAACTCGTCTAAGCTAGTTCCACGGGGCAATACTTCAAAAGGATTTTTTTCTGTTTAGTTTTTGTATTAGAGTTTACCCTTATTGTTTTTGGTTCCTACAGAAAGTATTCCTTCATTTACCTGATAAGTCAGGAAGATTTTAGCTAAAACTCTGTAAAAATGTGTAGACAGCCTCAGTGATGTTGGAACAGTTGTTTCTGAATATTTTGCTCTCCTACAATTTCTGCAAAAGATAGCAAAGATAAAATGACACTGATGCTGAAAACCTGTTTATGTTGTTTTGCTTTGTTTTAGGGGGATTAATTCCTGATTTTTTTTTTTTAAGGATTCCACTCCATTTTTATCAGCTGACTCTGACAAAAATGCATCTGTCAGAGGTTTACTCTATTGCCTCTGGCCCCACTGCACCAAGGCAGAATTAGCTCATCACTGGAGTGGTTATACTCTAAACTGTAGACTTCCTGTGACTTCCTTTTCACTCAGGCCACTTGCACTGCAGACTTGCTTGTAGACTGAGAATCAGAGAATAAATAAATAATTTCAATAAGATTAAAAAATGAATATATATCAAAGGATGGAAGCTTGTGAGTGCAAATGAGGCCTGTAACTCCCTGTTACTTCTGAAATAAACGTAGTCTTTTAGAAGAGTCCTAAGTAGAACAGGCTGTATAAACAGACTCATGTCCACGTAAGGCAAACTCACATAGAGGTGTTCTTTTAAGAGATGTTCTTCCTGTATATCCTCCTTACAAGAGCAGTTTGCTTTTATATCTCTTTCCTATCTATGTGTCCAGTCATCTCCAGCGATTATCAAAGAAGCCAAGAATCCCAGCTCTTCTTTCCTCCTTTCACTTCTTTTCCTCTAAAGAGTAAGATTTTCAGAAAACTTTTTGTCAAGTTCCTATCTCTCACTATAACTCAGGCTGTGGCTGTATAACCAGAACATTTAGATGTAAATGAATGATAAGAAAGGGCCATCTCACTTCCTCCTATACTGTTTTCTTTATTGACTGATTTTAAACCTAATATTTCAAAATTAATTAAAATTTTTGCCTTTCTTACAAATCAGATGAAAGCATATATCACACATTTTCCTGAGTGGAAATGAACCTGTAATTGAAATAATAATAAAAGAAGCCAATGAAATTGCATGCTGAGAGCCTTAGAAGTTAAAGATATCCAAGAATATTTGATAAAAATTTAGACAGATATTTGCAAGATCTTTTAGTTAAATAGTTAAGATTTTTTAATTTTAGTTTTATTATTATGCCTTATAATATATTATATTATAATTATATATATTATATGAATACATATTAATATATTTTATGCCTTATAATAATAGTTAAGAAATTTTTTTTTATTTTGATTTTATTATTATGCCTGGATGCTTTACTTCCCAAAAGTATTCACAATACTGTTCTAACAACATGAAAGTGACAGGAATTCATCATAGGGATTTTCTCTAGTTAAAGTTATAAACAACACCTGATGCGCAAAGACATTGGAAGTACAGTGCATGGCAAGATATTGAAAATCTCTTTCATCTACAACATGTCTGTGCTTGATGATCTAATGCAGGTAAACAGATCATTTCAATTTGTAAATATTTAATTTTGTTATCATAGAAAGAGGAACATGTGTTCCGTAAGGCTTAGTATGTTCTGCAGCATGTTGTGGTTTCTGTTTTTATGGATTTCCATCAGAGACATCCTCTAAATAGTACATTTCAGTCGTATTTCAATTTCAGATTAGCAAACAGATATTGGAATCTCATGGGAACCAAGGGCTTCAGAAAATGATTTTTAAATCAGAGTGACTTGGCTTGGGAGTTTACTTTGGCTTCTGTTCAAGCAGAAAAATCCAAAAGAGCAAATTACAGCTCCACACCCAGTTAGAAAGTCTGCAAGTATTAAGTTGTTTGTTGAGTAGAGGCATTGCGTTAGTAATTTTAGCTGTGTTTGTTCTTTGTGGAAGGCAACAGGCTCTTCCAGATAGTTTCAAAATATGGCAGGGCAAAATTTGATCTTATTAAAACTAAGCTTCTACTTGAATTTTAGTTTGTTATTTCTCAGGTTTTCTTTATTTTTTTCAGCCAAAATTATTGTTAATATATATTTCTCTGGAAAATATTTTTGTCAACGTTTATTTCAGAAATTATATGATTAATAGTTATTACTCATTATTAATTAACCATAATTATAGTAATACAATTAATAAATGTATTATATTTAGGAAAAACAAGCAAAATCACAATGTTCACAGTAGACTCTTGACTTATTGGGTGATTTTGACAGGTGTGATTTTTAATTTCTCTGTTAGAAAAAATTCATCTCATTCTGATGTAGCTCTCTTTTCACTTGCATATAGGTTACATATCTGGTAAATGGTTTTCAAGCTTTCTTAGACTTTTGAATAGAAAATTTCAGGATTTTTAAAAACTATTTCTCAGTTTTATGTTACGTATTTTGTCAGAAATGCTTATCTCTAGGGACAGATTAGGCAAAATGACCAAATGAAAAAGGCAAAATGACCAAATTATTAGAGTAATGGTCACATATTTTTTTCTTTCCCGACTTACTAGGAAAATCCTCTTGAAATTTCAATTTTCAAAATTGAAAATTCCCTCCGAAATTTCATAACTGAGGAAAAGATCCTGAGCAAATATCTTGCCTCTGCAAGAGCAATGAAATATTTTAATAGTTCAGCTAGTTTCAATACAGCTGATCACTTACTCCAGTGCTGCCATCAAGGCCCTCCATGGGGGAGTTTATCTCACAGTTTAGCTGGAGTTTACCAAGATACCCAAAATCCCTACAAGCCCAGCTAGTTCATCTGACATAAGAATACTGCTCATAAGAAGAAAATATCACTATTTGATTTTGTAGAGGGAGTCTTGCTTAATCTTTGCTATATTAAACCAGTATATAGCCCAGAGGAAGTCTGTCATGCAGCTGCCTACAGCACCTTGCAAAGATAAACCAGCACAGAGGACTCCACTGAAATGTGATACTCTCAGTCTCTCATATGTTGAGTTTTTGCAGACAAGCTGAATAACTTTACAGAAGGCGTAGTTGTGGAAATAGGACATGTGGAGTTGCAGGCACATCTCTTCTGCCTTGTTTACCACTGCAAATTGATGTGCAGCCTAGTGATTCCTACTGCTCTCTGTGGAACTCAACTGTCCCTCTGGCACTGTAACTACTGCCCACACTGGCTAGTGCAGTCTGAATTATGCCAGCTCTCAGAGATGACTCCTCATTCTCATGCCCGTATTTCCAAGCATGCTCTAAGTCAGCATATTTTAACTCACATATGTTTTCTAGACTAAAAAATGTTCAAATACCCTGTGGATTATTGATGGTTGTGGATTAGTATATGATTATTTTTCAAGTCTAAGAGGCATAAATGCTTCTTTATTGGCTGAATTTGTAATCTGTAAATGATAGGATACATTTTCTTTTGTCTTCTCATAGACCTATGGAATTTCTCATCAACTCAACTGCAGCATAGACACTACAGCCTGTTTTACAAGCTATGGACTGGTAACATATTCAAATACTGCATAAGCCTTGAGGCTTATTTTCCAGCCATCTGGTAAAGCTTTGAAACTATCATACGTTTAAGACACTGAAAAGACTGAAGAGCATAAATCTGGTGGAATGTGTGGCATTCCTTTATCTGGAAGTTGACAAGTGCTTCTAAACAAATCAGTGTTACAAAATGTGGTCCAAGACTCCTGTAAAGAGATAAAAGAAACTGAACAGCAGTAAGAGACTTTGCAGTATTACAAGATGTTTGGATTCTTGTGTTCATCAAACAAAACTTTGGTCTTTCATTGAAACTTCTTTCAGGGACAAATAATTTACCTTTTTCATTACCAGGCTGTGTCCTAATGGTATTTGGCTCCAGAGTTGTTTAAAATAATCACAGTAGGAAAGGATAATATTTTCACTTTAGTGAATAGGTTGAGCACTGAAGTAGACATTTTATTAGATGACTGACCCTGTGTCACAGAAGAGATATGACAGGAGAGGGATTGAGTCACATGTACAATCTAACTATAGATTCATTTTTCTCTCTTTTTGAGACACTGCTTTATATTTGTATTAAGTGCCTACAAACTAGGTCTGCATAGACAAGATAGAAATGACCAATCTGTAAATATTACTCTGTGGAAATTTAGAGCTAGATCTGCCATGCAGGTTGCCTAAGCTGCACTGTTGAGCAGTATTTCTATAGTTAGACTCTGTGGAATAATGTTTATGGTTAGGTTCTATAACTATAGGAAAAAAGTGAGAGAACAATAAAAGAACAGGAAAAGCTGCATAGGATAGAAGGCCAACTAAATTCAGGCCTGATGTTCCGAATTGCTGAGCTGTCATCCTATCCTACTCCTACTCCTGAGAACACTTAAAGGGATCACTTATTCTCCAGGGAACAATTCAGATCTTGGACTCTTTGATTCATCTGCTTCAGGTCAATTCCTCATTACTTACTCTACCAAAGGCATAGGGAGACTGTACTCTTATTTTATTTACATAATCTGCAGGCCTAAATTTAGATGAACTAAAGACCCTTTTATATTAGCCATAAATGTCTAGAATATTTTTCCCTTTGTTTTGTCCTGGTTTTTTTTTTGTTGGTTTTTTGTTTCTCCTGGAAAGTTGTGTAATATTTGCCTTTAAAATATCTGTATTGCTTCTTTCATGTCAGAAAGGCAGATACAGAATAGAGATTATATCATTTTCTCATATAGATAAGTGTTTTATATTATTATTATTCTCTTGAACTGCATCATGTCTTTATCCCACTTGGGTTCTGTGCCACATGAGTCCTTCTCTCACTAAGCATAATTTCAGTGCAACTACAATTATAGTTTCTGGCCTTATAGATGGATCAAGTAAGATAATGGAGGATATGAAACACCACCTTCTCAGAAATGCTTCCTCAGAATGTGTTTCTTCACATTCTTCTGAGATAATAAGTAATCTCAGTACTTCCAAATGTTTTTTCTTGCCCTGGCTAAAGATTTCATGAGGAAATTGAAGAAGGAGAGTAAATCATTTAGTGACTTAGTACATTGGGGAAGCATAGAGGGTAGAGAGGGACATTTTCTTCCATCAGAAAAGAACTGGGGACATCCTATTCCATCAGAAAAAGACAGCTATAACTGACAAGGAGCTGCTGGTGCTGCCATGGTAGTAGGGAACAAGGAGATCCATAGTTTACAAGTGCTATAATTATGTACACAGAGGAAGATTTTGGTGTATAAGGCTCTTTAACTTCAGCTTAACTTTGGTAAACAAAGACACAAAAAGACTCAGCATCTGAGAAATTGTAGTCTAGAGGAACACAAGTTGTAAATACCGTGCAAATTTTTCACAAGGAAGTAAATAAATGTTAAACAAATAATTAGGTGCTGTAATGTGAACTCCAGCACTCAAAGGCTTTAAAACAAAACAAAACCAAATATGTTTGTGAATTATGTCCTTTGTACTTTCTAAAGAATGGCAAATATAATTATTATAATGATCCCCTCTAGCCTTAAAATCTATGAATCACTTGCTCTTGCAAGCTGAGGGGAAAAGGATTTTATTGCACCATCTAGCACTGCTGTATATAAAACCACACCCCAAAGGAAAGGTGATTGAGAGGAAATTGGTGCACTAGGTTAATGAAAAGCAGTAGTGACCAATACATGCAAAGGATTCAACTATACTGCCATCTGCACTACTGCCAGAGTGCTAGGATGACAAGGAGAAGCAGCTGGACACCAACAGCTGAGAATGAAACCCAGGTCTTATGGATGCTCTGCCACTGATGCTGATGATCCAACTTTTTTTCTGTTTGATATGTCTGTACAGAGGGACTAGCCCCTGTACAACCATTCTTGCAGAGTCTAGAAAAACATTAGATGAAAAAAAACGAAGCTTGCAGGTGCAAACTGAGCTCACCATAGCCACCACCAACTATTTATTTGCAGATTCCTCAAACCTTTCCAGATAGCCTCCTGCTATATGAAAGCATGTTGAACCTGCAATGCACACCTCTCTAAGGTAAATAATAGAATTTAAAACCAATCATCAGAAGAATGTGAAGATTTTTATAGTGTTTCATCCAAATCATTTCAATTTCGGTTTTAAGATTTTAAAATGTCAATGTTTCTTTACAGGAAATCAGAAATGCCAAGATTATGCCAACAAGTATGAATGCATCACATACTCTTTTTCCAGCCATTTCTAGTGATCAGCAACTAAGGAGACTAGAAATAACATCTATTGTGAAGGCCTTTTTTTTTTTTTTTTTTTTTTTTGATTGGTTCTATTCTTGATAAATCATGACCCAAATTTTAACAGGCTTCTTAAAAAATATTCATATTCAATATTCAACTATTCAACTATTTCAGCTCCTGAGCTATGAATTATATATAAGCTTTATATTATATATAAAGCTTTATATTATATATAAGCTTTATATTATATATAAGCTGAAAGAACTATGTTCAGTAGAGAGACTGGCTGCCTGCTTTTTGCTGTCTTAGCAATGTGCGTCACTGTCATTCTCAGCATTTTCCTATATCTAGCTGTACCAGTAGACTAAGATTGATTTATTGCCCTTACTTCAGCTTTTTATTTTGACAGCTGTTCATAAAAAGGTTCTTTAAAAGGTCCATGTATTTTACAACCAAAGTCTTATAAAATTCATGACATCCACAGCAGTCCTATAAGGTTAAATGTGATGCCTAAACACATTACCTATAATCTTCATTTTCCTTTATTTTAAAATATTATTTTTTATTATTTCTTATACATTCTTTAGATTTCTCATTTTGTATGTTTTCCTTCAAGTTTGAAATTATTAAGCAATCACTAAGAGGGAAAAAATGAAAGATTTACGTTCTAATAAAGTCTGTCTGGCACATCTCTACAAAAGTTCACTTGTTTTCACTTATTATTACTATTATTAATACCATTACTAGTAATGCAAAACATTTATGTAGCAATGTAAATTTTATAAGCTTGCCTATAACCGAACTCTCATTCCCAGTAGGCTAACTATTAATTAACAAAAATATAAGCACAATTAAATTCAAACCAAAGTCCAAAGGAGAGAAGGCAAAGGAAATATCACAATAGAGTGCCATAGCCTTACATAAGGGATACATAGTGTGCCTTCCTGGATTTGCAATCTTCCCTTTGACCGAAAGTTAGTGCTTCACTCAAGTTTGCTTAAAGTTCCTATATCTCTCTCGAATGAGTTTGGCAGATTTGCATTTCTCAGGTGCATATCTGAACCAGGAGAAGAAATACTGTGTTTAGCTTGGAGTTTTGCTCTGTCACCTTGCATGTGAGATACAGAAATTTTATTGGTTTCTTAATGACTGTTCTTTTTTCTTGTGTGCCTGTGCTCAGCGTTCTGTAAAGCCACACCTCTCTGTTCTCACCACTCTTATTCTCTGTGCAATTACATATGCACCGTCATATTCTTGAGAAACCAAGGTGGAGCTTACTAATTCCATGACAACGTTTTGTCGTCATTGTTGTTGTATGTTACATCAAGTTTACTTAGAAATACATTTATGTTTTTAAACTTCTTCTAACAACAACCCTTAGTCATCAGGGTCACAAATCCATAAAATATTGATAATGTTATTTTTTTTCGGAACAATTTGCTAATATAATACTGAAAATAATGTCCTTGTTTTTAATATCTATTATTTCTCTCATCAGCTTCACATTTTTATTTTCTACCTTTAAACTTCTAAAATGCATTTAAACTATTTTTTATTTTGTATACAAGAACCTGTAAAATGGAAATCTGTGGGACAGTGGTGCTTTTTTTATTTACCTAAGAAAGGCAGTTTTCTCTCAAGATCCAAGTCCAGTACATCCCTATATGAGGGAGATATGTGCATGTTTGGTGGCAAAGAAATATCTTCACGTGAATTCAGTCAAATTGTAGACAAGTTAATATTGTGTGAAGTTACACAGAAAGGGCACAAACGAGATGCTTAAACATATGAGTTGTATTCATTAATTCATGAACATACAGTCATGTAGTCTCTCATATTTCATCCATGCATTTGGAATACAAAATGATTGAGGTTAGCAACTGAAAATAACTCATATATCTTCTACGGCTGTGAGGGAGCTGTCATCAGAGAAGACTCTAGAAACTCATGCCAGGCTCTTGAGTTGTGGAGTGTGAAAATCCCCCAGTGTCTGTCCTGGGAAAGAACCAAACATAATGACAAGATCTCTGCACTGCAGGGTTCAAGACTGAGCCCAGGAAGTATATACTGCCACTGCAGGTGCATGGCAGAGCAGACACTAACAAAAAAAGTCATTTCTTAGATTTTTTCTCCACTCTGAACCACCTTAATCACAATTTCTTGCAAGAAAAAATTGTATTTTTCTAGAGGTATTTTTTTTCCATATGCACATCCAGAAAGGAGAAAATAACAACAAAAAAGCAGACAATCTTGTAGACATACTACAATACCCAGAGTGAATACTGAAGTATTTAATACTATAGATTTTATACTGTACTATATACTGTATGTTATGTTGAGTGAAAATCACAGTTTCTCTTATGTGAATGAAAATCTACTTAATAGAAGTGGCAATAAATTAAATAATAGAAAATAAAGTTAAAATACAGTACATAGAGTTTATCTATTTAGCAAATTATTAAACAACTGGAATGAATAAAGTTGTGAAATTCAGAAGAACATGTGAGAAAATAATTACTATTCATATTTCAAATAATTAGGGGACCCAAAAAGCAACAATGCACAGTTGCTGCCTATTTTTAAGGAAAGGTTTGCCAGGATATGTCAGAGCAGGCTCTGCTGACTTCACCCATGCTGTGCTGCTCCAGGCTGGGTGCTCTGGGGCTCCAGGCTAGGTGAGCATTACAGAGGGATTCCCTGAGGTGCTATGAAAGGGAACAGTTCTCTCATCACCTCCAGCTGTTTCATCCTGTGGATCTCTAAGGGAAGAGAAAGTTTCAAGGATCCAGGGTGATTGCAGGTGGCTACAGAATCAGAGTCCAGGAGGGGAGAGTAATTCCCCTTTAATTCTTGTGAGCAAAGGAAATTGAGAAAAACATCTCATATGCAACTTATTGTCTGCAAGTCACTGCAACAGTGACTTACTGTCATTGAGATCATTTGAAGATGTGGCTGTAGCGGATGGTGGTATTTGGGAAAACAGAAAATATTTAACAAAAAAGATTATGATTTTTTAAGAGGTGTAGTAAAGAATGCATTAATTAAACTGTAGATCAATAACAATAGAAAGCTTAATGACTTACATTGATCAAAATTAGAAAATTATTAGACTTGAGCTTCACGTACAAAGACATAAAAAAGCTATGATTTTTGAAATGCAAGAAATACCCAGATATATCACAGAAACTTATGGCAAGCTTAAATTTCTTCACTGTGTATGCAGTTAATGGAATCTAATAGACAATTGCGTATGTAAAAAGTAATTTAAAAGGGAAGCTCCAATAAACGCCAAAGTGACTACTTGCTTGCATAGATTCACACTTGTACATGTAATCCCAGCAATTGCTTCCTTCTAATTAGACTTGTAATAGGTACCCAACCCAGTCTAGATGTTCTTCAGCAACTTCTCTTAGATGTCTATGGGCCATATTGCAACAGAAGCTGACACAGGAACAATGGAGCAACACACAGTGAGCTTAGCCATAATTAAGTGACCCGCACAGGGGCCTGCCGCATTTTCAGTACATGCTCAGTTTGGAATTTGGGCTGAGACTAACCCCACCTATCTAACTAAGCACCCACCCAAATATGACATTAGACTCACAGTCTTATCAACTTCTAAAGAGTCAGAAAGACCATCCCTAGAGACTCATCTTTGAGTTTTCTTCAGCTGGTGACACTTTACAGAATAAAATATATGTATTTGTGATGATAAAACTGAGCGAGTAAAACAAACGTGGACTTTTTTGGGGGTGGAAAGCTGATTCACAGTCGAGGTCTGATACACTGCAGGAAACAGACTGCATCATACCCAAAGCAGGCAGACAAATCAAATTGCTTTGTCTGTGGTCAGGTCAGGCCCTGTGGGGATTTATTTTTTGAATTTATGGCTGTGAGAAATCTCCATCATTTGTTTTTTCCACAGAGTATTTACAAGGCCTAGCATGGGTATTTCTGACCTTCTGGCACACTGTTCAAGTGCATCTGAGGCTGGCAAGGAGAATAAATTAAAAACATGATTCACATGATTTGTGATTTGGTCTTCATGGATCTGTATTCAGGACTCCTGTAGATGCCATTCTTGCTCTCCTTCGTTAGATATATTAAGGAAATCCATTTCACCTACAGGAGCAGTTTTCCTCTCATGAAACTTGTTCCAAAGGTCAGCTAACTCAAAACATGCTTTTCTGTGAATGCAATATGCTCTGTATTGGCAGAACATATGCTCTGTGTTTGCAGAGATGAAAGACAGAACCCAGAATGACTAGGGAGATAAAACTAGACAGTCTTTATTTCCAGCAACTAACCATATTTATCCTTAATAGTTCATAATGACACTGTCATTTACTGAGAAGGATGAATCTTGATTAAAAGAGGTATTTGACAGTTCTTCTTAGAAGGTATGCACTTTATTGTTTTGTGTAAGTCCCTATCATTCAGTAAGGTGCCAGTGAATGACCTGGAGAAGGTGACTAATGAATGATTACCTGGTGTTTCTTAGAACAAAGTGCATTCAGTGGAAAACCAATCTTGATGTTTAAAACAAAAGAAGGAAGAGTTTTTTCACATGGCACATAACTAAATCTGTCAAACTCATTGCCAGAGGATGTTTTGGTGGTAAAGAAGTGTTAAAAAATTAATGGAAGAAAGGCAGATTAAATAAAATTAGGCATAGCAGTATGCATGCAACTTTCAGTTCATGAAGTTCCTAAACACTAGTGACCCTTTTTGGGGAGTCCCTTTCTAGATATCTTTTTATACCAAATTACTGTTCTTGGTCACTCTTAAAGGCAGACTATTAGTTAGACTACAGGAAACTTTGGTCTGATGTCTGTAGCAAGTACTGTGATATATTCTTATGTCATTATCTTCATTTAACATTTTTATTACATGTCTTCCCACAAATTTAGTGTAGAAGCATAGAACATGCCAAGACATTTGACCAAGGATTTTACAGGCCTTGTCTATAACAGCACTTCACATATCTACAATACTAATGCTTACAAATAAAAAATATAAAATGATGGAACTACATCAGGATGATGATACGTAATACATTATTTAAATAAAATATAAAATATATTATATTGTGTAAACACTTATAACTATATAAGGCAATATATACACATATTTTAAGACAATATATATATAAAAAGACAATGTGTGTGTGTGTGTGTGTGTATGTATATGTATATGTATATGTATATATGTATACACATACACATATATACATATATATATGGCCAAAGCGGGTCATTGTCTTTTTTTCTCCAAATAATATCTAAAAAATAGCCAATATCTTAAATATCTTAAAATATTTTCTAGTGAGTGACATGGAAATTCCTGATAATTTCACAAAAGTTAATTTTTGAAATGGAGAGAATAGGGAGTCCTTACTTAGAAATTCAACATTTACCATTGGCCACAGATTATTGAAACACCACTGTTACTCCTTCTTCAAAAGAAAATAAATTGAGTTTTAGCTTGGTCATTTCAGAATATAATTACTAATTTTAAATGAAGAATTGTATTAAAGAGATGCTTTTGACTTCACTAGTTACTGTTGGCAATGGTGGTATTTTGATTATTGCTTACATTTCCTCATTACCTCAACATTTAGATGCAAACTACACCATGAAGATCTTCGTAGAAAAAAAAAATTATATGTATCCATCTGTGCCTAAAGGATCTGAAGGAGTAGGGCCTCAAGTCTTTCTACTGAAATGATGATAAAAGAGAGAGAGAGAGGAAAAAGAGCAAATAGTCAGAGCAACAAGAGCACATATTCAGCTCACACCTGAATAAGACTAGATTTAGAATGCTTCTATGCTATTAGTCATAAAATTCACACAATGATCACTGGCTGAGCAGTCAGATTAGACAAGAAACTGTATGGCCCATGTTCAGCCAGTAGTTGACCAGCACGCCCAGATACTTTTCTGCCACGCAGCTCTCCAGCCACTCTGCCCCAAGCCTGTAGTGCTGCATGGAGTGGTGACTGAAGTGCAGGACCCAGCAAATCATTGATACCCAAAACCTGTTTTAGGATTTGCATAGTCTCATCCAACAGTCACATATTGCACTCCATTAATATTGCACTCTGTTAAGAGTACAGGCTATAATGGCTAGAAGGAAACATACTGTTTTCCTTTCTCTCAACCAGTCTTCTTTTCTCCTTCCCAAGCAGAAGGATTAGGTCTCCTCCCACCATGTATAAAGGTACTATAAGGAGCATCCACTTAATGAAACTTCCTTCTCTTTCTACTTCATTTCCATTGTGATGGGAACTGGCAGCATAGAACCTCTATGCATGTCTAGCTGACCTCTGGAGACAGGTGGTCAAACTAGGAGGAGAAGATATTCTCAAATGATGCTAAAAAGAGAGGCAGGACAGGGGAATCATTGTTCCAGATTGCCTAACTAGGAATTCATTGCTGAACAAAATCATAACCAGATCAGTGTACATGCATACAGTGCTGAGTTTAATAAGCAATCTCTTCTAAGATACATCTGATGCCAGGCAGTAGATATATTAGAAGAGGATAAGCTAGTCAAAATGCCATACTTTCCAAAACCCACAGGTGCAAAACTTTGAGGTATCTCCTCTAAGCTGTTATCCAGCATTAACTGTCCTGTGGGGCAAAGCATGGATGTGCTATTAGAGATGTCTGGCTTTTAGCAGGACCCTTAACAGAGAGGTCTCTTCAAACTCATTGTTTTCATCAGTTCCTGCAGTTCATGAGCATCCTGTTTTCTACTCATTCTCCGCAACAGTTTTTAAGGGGAAAGATTCAATTGCAAAAGTTTGACAGTGTGTGAGAGAGCATAGTCATTCAAAAATTGAGAATTTTGAGTCAAGATGAAAATCTTACTTTAAATCACATTTTCTCTCTCTGAGGAAAAAAAAAATAAAGATAAAACTAGAATGGGAACACTACTCTCTACTTGTTTATCTGCCCTTGAAAGTTGTAAGACAGGATAGCAATATAACCTAGCTCAGTGTTTAGACAGTGTGGATGTTTTAGAATAATGCACTTAGATTAAGATAGTATGGTTTATTGTGTAAGTTTAAACATACATTCCAGGCCCATCTGAGGCTAGTAATTGGCTTGAGAATAAATATAGATATATGTATGTATATATATATGCATATGCATATATGCATTCATACATATTATACATCTTGTATATATATGTATATATGTGCATAAAATCCAAACTATCCTCTCATTGTTCAGCTTCCCAAGCTTATTCACAGACCTTAACTTTGCTGTTTACTTCACTAATTCTTAAAAGGTATATGTCCTTGCATGCTCCCCACCTGTGAAAGCAGAACTTCTGCAAGGTTTGAGGTCGCATTGCCATCCAGAAAACAGCTCAGTTTGTGTAAGATAGGAATTCAGATGCCTTATATGATGTCAAACCTGTTGAAACTGATGCTTAACTCTGTAGCATATGAAGTATGTAAAGTAGTGTAAACGTAAAGATCATGACAATGCTTTAGCTTGCCAGGCCAGGTTTTTTCAGACTAGATTTTTTTTAAGTGACTGTTGAAGTTAAACTCTTAAAATCATCCTAATAAGTTGAAGTACTGCTCTTAAACAATTAATTTTTCTAATTAGCAGGCCTGATTTTTAAAGGCACTATTCTGGTGCAGCTCGACATGCTTGAAAGAAATGTTGCTTACCCAGATGGCTGAATACAATTTTACTGAAGAAGCACTTGGCAAAGGATCTTAGAAATATTAGTGTAAGTTAAAGTCAGTCTTCGGTAGCCCCACTTTACTGCTGCAATTTCTGGAGAGTTTTGACTTGTTTTTTCCTCTTTTAAGTGCATGATTATCTGTTGGTTTTTGCTCAAGCATGGAGGTTCTCCTTAGCTGTTAGCTGGATAACTCACAAGACTCATCAACCAAAACATAAGAACAGATTTTCCAAATGTGTATTGATGTTTCACTCAGCCTATGAAAGACCTAATCTAAAATGTAAAATATAGGGCATATTTTAATTAGGACTGAATTTTATTTATTTACTTAAACCCTACTATTCCTCAAACGTAGTTTTAACTTCCTTCACTCAAATATCCCTCTTTTTTTAGCTTCTATAGATATACTGTAAGCTTTTGACAATATTTAAATTCAAGCAGTGGATCTAATTATCACTAATTATTTTTCACATAACACCAATTATTCAAATATTGAAATAAATAACTGGACAACTAATAATATTAAAACATTTTCAGTTTAATAGAAATAGTAAATAGTAGATTTCTTCCTTTCTATTTCTTTTCTTTTTTGATTTAATGAGCTGTAATGGATGCAAGATGTCTAAGACCAAATGTGTATACAAGCTTCATTTTAGAGATAAAACCAATGCCTTTTTAAACCATTTGAAAACACTACGTGACCTTTGATAACCGGTGAGAAAACAAAAGGACTATTCTCCTGAATTGCTATTCCTTCCTAGTAAAATTTCTTGCTCAATTTTTATGTACATACTATCTATCTCCTTGGGACACAATAGTACTTAAATAATTAGACATAATTCACTGCATCTGTATAGCTGAGTGATTAATTTATTTAGAAACTATGGTATCGTAATGACCCATATAATAATTTTAAGTGCATCCACAATTCAGAGAACAGAGGAAAGCAGAATTAGAAATGATGTTCTTTTGTGGAGTTTCCATTTGTTTAGAATATTGACATTAGATTGAAAACTCCTCTATTAAACTGAATTTACCTGTTATATGTCATCAGTTTAATTTTGATACTCAGTGTAGCACTGTAATTTAATAAAAGGCTCATTTCATGACTTTTTTTTGTATTTCATCTAGAATTATAGTCCCTTTAAGTTTCACTCCCTAAAAAATCTAGTTGCCTAAACCTTTGCACAGGTACTACAAAGACTTTCTGATAAAGTTTGGTAAAGAAATATTTTCTAGATAATTTCATAAGCATTTGTTTTTCCTATGCTACTTGATGTGTTTAAAAAACAATCATCTCCTTTCTACTCTTTTTTTTTATTTTAAGATAAGAACTCCATTACTTTAGAAATCAAACACTTGAGTGTCCCCTTTACTCCCAAATCCATTCATTGTTAGTCTTTTGCCTCTGATTCTTGATCAAGATAGAAACTTGAGCCAGATTATGTACATAAACTTTGAACTCATGCTCAAGGGAAGATAGACAAGCTATCTGCTGAAATAGATTTATAAATTGAGCAGTCTTCAGTTAAAACAGTTAAGTCTGTATATTAAAAAGAAAATTAATTATACGTTGTATATTTTGTTTATAACCATTATGAATATTAAAATACAAGAATACAAAGCACTCATTTTACACTCACATAACTTTTGCAAATTAAATTGAAGTCTTCTTTCTTTTTTATCAGAACATCAGAATTCTTTATCATTTAATTTTATTTAAAAAATAAAATTAAAAAAACCCAGACCACTGTACAAACAGCTTTACTTTTCCCATTCAGAAGCTTTGATAACAACAACATATGTTGAAACAGACACAGGATGTGTCCCACTGACCAGTTCAATCTCTCTCTTACTCCACTCACTAATTGATAATACCACTCTATCGCACTCAGTGCTTCTGTAACTAGGCTGCTTGATTTCATACATCATACATGCATGTATTTCATACAGATTTCATACACCTCCTAAGCAGCTTCTCCAAACTCAGTGTCATACTGTGAAGCTAGTAAAGATTCATAAGACTTTGCTGAATCCCACCTGAGATTCAAGATACCTACCTTTCGTTACTTTGAAACATAGGTCACCAACCTTACTGTTTTCTGGGGTACTTAAACAAAACTTATGTTGAAGTTTGTGAGCATCTGTTTTTCTTTAATTCTAAGGTAAGTACTAGACTAAACTTTGGTTCAGTACGGATGCATTTAGAAATATTCTTTTGCCAGGAGGCCATTACCAATTTCTAACCGGTAATATTTCTAATACTCCTGATCCCTGCTCAGAAATATGACTCGAGGCTTCTTGGTCACTCTCTCTAGTGGAAGCAAGAGAGGGTTAAGAAACAATCCACTCCTTATAAACAAATACTCTTCAACCAGAAACAAAAGTAAAATCTAACATGAACAGTCTCACAAAGATAAAAGGAAAATTGTATCTCAGAGAGGGAAAATAAGAAGGCACCAGTTAGAAGGAGAGACTAACCAGTTGCAAAAGTAGAAGGTATCTGTTCGCTGGGAGGCCTGTGAATTTGAGAGTTTTTGCATGGCTGTTCACTTCAAAGGTTTTACAGGACTAGCTCAGAGGTAGTAATCCTGGCTCTGTATTGCTCTAACCATTCTCATTTCTGCACATCTCATTATTCTTCCTCACATCCTTCTCCCTGTGTCATGCTTAATTTTTCTATTTTTGATGCAAGGCTATCTTTTATATTTCTTCTATATTATATCCTTAGATCTGCTCTGTACATGTTCAGAAACTCAGAAATCACATTATGACTAATGTTATCAAAGGTTATTAAGAACTGAAATGAATAGTCTACAAACATCTTCTATTATGAAGAAGTTCAGAAATAGTCTCTGACATGATTCTACCTAATTCATATTTTAACATCTAATTTCATATGTAAGCAAATGAATATGTATGGGAATAAATCAATAATTTAATGAATGGTGTTGTTAATCAGGCTGGCATTGTTTCCTTATCCTAACCATTTTTTTTTGTTTGTTTAGATCAGAGATTTCCTTATCCTAACTAACTTTTATTTTTTTTCTTAGAGAGAGCTTCTTTTGGACTGAAATGGATGTTTATCAACCTGAAATAATCCTGACAGGATAAATCTGTGCTCTAGAAAAAATTTATCATCAACCACAGTAATCTTACTGATATATTAATGAGTTTCTCAAAACATATCAAAACATATATAATGAACTACTGTATATCACAGGCATTGCAAAGTATGTCTGTATGCCTTACCTGTCAAGCAATTCCCAAGAGCTCCAGCTCCAAACATGTAAAATAAGACACATCAGAGGCAAGTACTCTGGCATATGCTGTTTGACACATGCCTTAAAAAGCAGAAAGTAAGAGAAAATCCTGCCCCTGGTTTGCTGATTTTTATTCAGACAAGTTCTTTCCACTCCCTGTGCCTCAGGTTCCTTACGTTAAAATAGGGATAATGATGCTGACTTCCTTGTATGCTGCTTTGAGAGAGCTAATGGTATTTCTCATTTGCCTTATGTTGGGCATACATGTGCTATTAGAAAAACTCTTATTTGAATTTCCATGGAGGTCTGAATACAGTAATGATAAAATAATTTAGATTTGTGTTCCTGGTTGCGACCCAAAAAACAGTTTAGCAAAGTCTAGCTAGCTCTTTCAGAATCCATTGATTTTGGAAGGATAGATTGACTGAGAACTTTTGGAGAAACATGTTTCCTTTAATCAAGAAGATAAAGCTAGTGGGAAAAACCCCAAGTTTGTTTATTTAGGTGTTTTGACTTCCTGCATAGGAGATTTTCATGCAGGATTAAATCTGAGAAACTATATCAAACTGCAATATTATGGTATGTTTTCATGGTACTCTCCTGTAGTTCCAAGTCCATGTTCCAAGAGCCCGTCTTACCATTTTCTTCTGGTTTATCTCCTTCAGCTCTTCCTTCCTACCATCAACTGTAATGGATTCTCAGTATCTTTTAAAAAATGCAAAAAACACACTATGAAACTCTCCAAATAAACAAAAAGAACCTGCATCCAAAACTCTTGGGTCAAGGGTCAAGTTGAAAAATAGTGATAAAAAAGAAAAACTTTATAAGATGTTATCCACATCTTAAGGTGAAATTGAATAAATAAATGGGATAAATAAAATGATGGTTACAGCTAAAGAAATCCAAATGTTTTTACATTGAAAAAAAAAAAACAGGTAAAGCATGCACATGAGTCTGCTCTGCAACAGCCTGGAATAATCAACACAAATTTATGATTAAGCCAGTTCAGGGTTGTCATCCCAGACCTGTCTATACTTCCTTTTAAAGCTACTTTCACGTTCTTTCACCCTATAATAGCCCTTTTGGGTTAAAGTTGTAAGCTCTGAGCCTAAAAACACATCTGTGAAAACACCTATAACCTGTATCTGAAACTCAGAAGTGTCTGACCATATCTGAATATAAAGAGAATGAAAAATGTTGTGATTTTTGTGAATAATTTTCTTTATTAAATGTCCTAGAAAGAAAATACTACCATACTCAGCCACTTGGTAGCCTCAACTGTTTGCTGCAAAGGAAAGGAGCCCCTCGAGCTCATCTCACCTTGAGCAATGTTTTTTGTGCTTGTCAGTCTCCAAACCAGGGCAAACAATGGCACTGGAGCTTTGTCAGCAGCCATTTCTCATGTTCAATTCAAGTATCTCTTCATCATCAGTGATTACTTCCTTCTTCATCTGTATGTTGTGATGCAAACAAGAAAAAGGAAAAAAAAATCTTACTACCTTTTCCTTTATAATCGCATCATATTATAGGGTAATATTGCTCTTCAGCCCATATCATAGGGAGAGCAGGCTTATGAATGACCATAAGAGGAGCTTAAATTCATGTTGATTTAATCTTTATGTATTTTACAAATTGCAATACTATTTGATAAATTTTGTTCAACAAGGAGCACTACTTTAGAGATTAATCCTCATATAGCACTGCCAGAATTTTTTGTCAAGAGAAAGTTTTCATCATATTTGCCATCCGCATGAGGCACAGAGTTCTACTTAGCCACCTTAAAATTAAGAAAATTGTTGCTGCAAACAAATGCAGAAGAGTAGTACCTTATTGTTATTTTTACAGCTATTGTATGTATCTTATGTTACTTTTTTTTAGAATCTCTCTCTCACTGGACATTTGACAGATTCTGATTAAAAATCAACCTTTGCCTTAGTGAACACCGGTTAATATACAGAGCAGAGCAGCCCTGAGATTTTTTTTTCTAAAAATTCCAAAACTTTCAGAATACCAAAAATATCTCAGAAAAAAAGAAAATCTCTAAATCTGCAAAGTTGAATATATTTCCTATTATTTCATCATGCCATCATCAAATCATTTCCTTTTCTTTTTTTACTATGTCCTGTGAAGCTCTGTTTCACCTTCATATATTGTGCATCACATTAAAAAAAAAAGCTTCTCAATGAAATCGTTAATTAATCACATAAGAAGTCACATATTATATTTATGAAGAGAAAGTAAGGTAGCTATTTTGAGTGTAGATTTATTAGTTTTGAAATTTGAAAAGACTAAGTGCTAAGCAAGTGCAGAGAGCAGCTGGCCATGCAGGGACCATCTTGGAGCAGCCCCACCACAAAGGCAGGCGGCCTCTGGTTGTAGCGGGGCCTGCCAAGAGGCTGAAGGACTAAAGTTCTTCCCCTCATGACAGTAGCCCACAACAAATCATGTCCATTTCAAACAGATGTAAAGCAGATTTGAATCCTATTGCAGGCTAATGATGCAGTCTTAGTAATTTAAGAGCTTCAGGACAGTTTTCAAAAAAGGCTCATGACAGGTCTTTTAAAAGTACTGAGCCCAATACAAAGTCCAAAGGATCTTTGTTGGCAATTTCCTAAGACACACAGAAAGATTGTTTTCCTCTGTCAAACGGAAATCTATAGGAATTGGACTTTTAACTGGTATTGTAATATCGGTAAGTGACAGAATAAACTTTTAGACATCAAATGAGATTTGAAAATCTTTCCATGAAGATAGAATTACTTGTTTGTTTTTAATTTGCTGCATCATATGCCAATTATATCTCAAATTACACAGCTCATTTTGCAGAGTTATCCAAGTCCCTTTGCTCTGTGACAACTAAAAGGGTTAAGATAAAAAATATAAAATCTTCATGCAAAATGGAAAGACAAAACAAAAAACTGCAAATGAAGATGCTACTAGTTTTCTCAATTTACCGTGCTATTCCCAAAGGTCAGCGACTGAAGATTTATTCTTCAAACTTGAACAAATTTTTTTCTTTCTTTTGCATAGAATGTATTTTGCATGTACTTTTATATACATCTTAATAATGATACGTAAATTATCTTTTTGAAATTTCTTTTTTTGAAATCTGATTTTCAAATTGCACGTGACAAGCATTCATATTGAACTACAGTTCATATTTATCCTTAATGATAACAATTTATCTTTCTTCAAAATATGCTATGTCACAGTAAACATTGTATAATGGAGACGCTGGCGGGTTACATTTCTCCTTGGACTATTTTATTGTTGGAAAGATTTTTTTATCTTTTGTAGATAAAATTAATCTCTATTCTGCAGTAATAAAATAGAATTGACACAAAAAATACTTTGTAAAAGAGTATGTACATATATAGTTTAATATACAGTGCTTTCTGGATAAAGTAAATAAAATTATTCTTCTTTCAAGAATGTTCCAAAAACTGTTTACTGACCTGACTTTCCAGTGTTTTGTGGAAAAGTGTTTGAAAACTGCTCATTTTTAAGTGCTATCTCGTATTATATGTGTGCACAGAAAGTGCACAACTAACTCTGAAATGCCGGAATACCACCCCTGGCTAGTCCATTAGCAATAAAGATCATTTTATGTTTTACTTGAATATTGATAATATAAACATGATACAAAATGCTAAAAAAAAAAAAGCTTTAAAATTCAGAAAAGGAACTAGAGACCCAAGTAATAGCATAAAAATCTGCATGCAAAATCAAAGCAATAAAAATATTTTAAACTAGCAGCTTTTGGCAGATTTGCTTCTGATTTGCTTTCAGCGGCAGGTCTGAAAACACCTATCTTTATTTTAATGTCTCTCCAAAAGTAAATTCCACATTGACCAGGGTTCCTGCGGCAGGGGAAGCCCTGGCACACTTAGCAGTGCCCGGGTCACAGTCCCCCGCGCTTGCTCGGCTGCAGCAGCCTTAGTTGCCCTGTGTCCCATTCCCGCTGCACCCGCGCAGAGTGTCAGGGAGGCACTCAGCGACACTGCTTACCCAACAGGAGCTCGGAGCCCCGTTCTGTGAGGCGCTGAGTAATCCGGGCGGCTCTGAGCACTCCTTTTTGTTTTTTTGCAGTCAGATGTGGGAGACGCCAGGCACTGGGGTGGGCTCCCTGCACGAGCGTGGTGGTCGCATCGCATTTTCATAGGGAGAGCAGTACGCTGTGTTTGCTGGCTCGGCTGCACAGCATACACTCCCATGCTTGCCTCGCTCACGGCTCGTGCATCCCAAGGAATGCACTGCCTCTGTTGCAGGACGAAGGGGTCAGACGTTGAGCACAGCCATGAGCGCACTCTGACTCCTTCAAGTCTCCTGTGCTTGTGTTTGTGCCATCCAGAATTAGGCCAAAAGTGAGCTGTGAGGCTCTTCATGCTGCTACCTGCAGTTCTGAGCAGCCCAGAGGGGTTTCTGTGGTCCCAGGTATGTGCTGCACACAGCTCCCTCTCCATCAGGTAGCAGATGGAAGGAGATGGGAAGGAGAAAGTAACACCACTAGCAGACTTCACTTTTGATGAAAGCAAAAAGTCACCTTCCTCTGCCTCTGATATTCATGGGGCCTAATGAATAAAATGCTGCCTTTTTCCCAAATTAAAATGCTACCTTTTCAATGACAACATGTTCTGCTCTGAGGATGATAGCTCTGTGAAAAGTGTATAAATCTGACATTATCTGAAAGCAAACAAAATGGACATGCATTTCCATTTCAACTAATAATGTCTTAAAGCCCATATTCTTTACAATAATATTCATTAAGCACTTCTATTATACTCGGTGTAAAGAGAAAACTGGCAATTGAATTCCAAGCAATGATAAGTTACCATTTTAATGATTCCTTATGTTGTGAGTAATTTATAACATGCTTGGAATCTTCCCAGCAAAGCTTGCCTTCTGTTTTTAAAATGTCCTCTTTCGTATCCCACAAAGGGTTTCAGTGCAATAAGCATTAAGGTGTGTCTCTCTGCTTTTACCTCCGAGCAATAATGATGTTGTCAAGCGCTTTAGGTGAGACCAGCCCAGGTTTTTTGGGTGGGGAAAGACACTCTGTTAAACAGCATCTTCAGCCCTACTCTCAGAGCGAGACAGAGACATCTCGAAAGGCTGAGTATAAGGACATCTACAGAGAGACTTTTTAAATTGACACCAGTGCTGGGGGGTGGGGGGGAGGGCCAAGGAACAGACTTGTGATCGTAACTCAGTTGGACCTGTATCTAAGAAATCAGATGCAATGGATTGGCTCCCTCACCGAACAACTGCTGTTCTGTTCCTTTTATTGGTAAGTCTGATTTTAATGCTAATTTTTACTGAGTTTATGTCAGTTGAATTCTTCTCAGAATACCACTGTATCTTAGTGTAAACCAGTCCTGTGAAAATCTCTATGAAAATAATCATAAGAAATAAAGCTATAGTTATTTTACATTGTATTTCTGAAGATTCTACACAAAGAATTTAGATTTTCATTGAATGTTGGTAATTGATTCAATTATAATATTCTGAAATATTTTGATGTTCAACATATGGCTTTTTATGTTTAAGGCATGACTCTAATACTTCCAGGGAAATGTTGTCTATGTGTTTCACTTAACGAGCCATTTTAGTAATAGTAGTAGATAACAAAATAATGTTATCATTTATAAAAACTTAAAAACTAGTTGGATATAATTTGATTCTATGACTTTATTATTTTGTTCAATATAAGGAAGATGAAATATATTTTTCTAAAAGATATCTAGTAAGAGTGTCCCTGGGTTGATCAAATGTTTTGACTGAGCTTTATTTAACAGAAAAACATGAAATTTAGCAAATATTTTGTCTGAATAAAAATCCGAACTCGGCACATTATTTCCAATTATAAAGAATTCTCATCTCATTTTTATTAGTGTCTGAGCTGACATGTTTTAAGGATGTGAAAACTTCAAATGTGGAAATGAAAGTGTTATTCTTTGAGTCTGTTCTACTCAGTTTAAAAAGGGAAGTTGTCTATGGTTGAGCAGGATAGTTGTGCAATGTGTTCATCTGTGCTGGGGAATTACCAGAATGGATATAGAAGAAATAGGGAGGCCCTTGTACAATTGCACTCTGTTTCATGAGCGGATTATTTTTGCTAAACTGCTCCTCTCAAATTATGTGGAGATTTAAGGCCATGAAGATTGAAACAAGTAGAATTTATATTATAGCTTTTGATTTACACAGAATATTAGTAGGTATAAATGTTTGTTAACTTCTTGTCTCTAGCAGTGTTTGTAGTCAGCAAAAGAAAGTTTGTTGTTATAGCATATGAAATCCTGAGATTTATTTTCAAGAATAATGCAGGAATTTTGGTTACAGTTACGGTTTTGCTATCAGTAAAGCAGAACTAACCAACATAGGGCGTCTGACAGACAAATAATGATAAAACTTGGCAAAAGCAAGGTATGGTTTGGATAAGTTTCTGCTTGTTTAATTCAACACATTGGGTTCCACCGAGATTGGCATGTTGTGCGTCACACTAACAGTACTGGATTTTTATATAACATTATTGACTACCAGTTATTCAGTTACCTGGTGATGCATACTCCTGTTGTTCTGAAAGTCAGAGTAAATTAGCTTGTACTGTATTGAAGATCTGTCCTTTCAAAGGGAATTTTAGTGCTTAATCTTCTCTCGTCAACACTGGAGAATTCTCATTCAGTTTATTATTGTTACAATTGTGACTGATTCAGAATGTATATTTGGTCAGGAAAAAAGAGAAATATTAAAAACTGCAATTATATTTTGATGATTTTTTTAACTTTTACTAGATAAAAGAAGGGACTCTTACTTCCATTGTTTTCTTTTTTTCTGCATAAATGTGTTCATGGTGGATTGCACAGTCTCATAACATGTTTTACAAAAAGATAATCAACAAAGCATAGTGATTAATTACACTATAATTTTTTCTGCATTCTGCAGAACAATCTCAACTTTAGACTTAACTGTTTCTTCATAAAAATCACCTGCCTGCTGTGTCTTCTTAGTATTTTGCCAATAAGATGTACGAAACAAAATTGCGAAGGAATTATATATTTTGGTTCACTTTCTGAAAATCTTAGTCTTAATCTAACAGATTGCACTCTGAAACTACTAATTTTCTATATGTATTTCACCATTGGTGGAACTGATTCTGCAATCCTCACCCACGTGACTTCAAAGGTGTTATTCTCATGAGTAAGAGAATTCTGTTTGTGGCACTTGCACAGACACGTTTTATAGAAATAACCTGTTTGTTCAGGTATGACTCTTCTCCTGCCAGCTATCATGTGACAGTTAATAATTCTAAATTCACCACATCCCTTATATACACTTTTGTCTGGCTACTTTTTCCCATGTGTTATCTACACATTTTTTCCCTTCCTGTTGCTAGGCTATTGCTACTCCTCCTACTCATAATTTTGTTGGGCATAAAAATATAAATCCTCTCCTTGCATATGCATGTGAAACATCTGCCAGAACATAGCCAGGAAACTGCATGGTCTTCTGCAAAGAGAGAGTTTAGCTTTAGGAACAGAAACTGAGGCAGGAACAGAAACTGAGGCAATTCATTCTCACTCCAAATCAAGTTAAGTTTGTAGTTATATCCCTAAGTGAAAAATAGCCTAAACAAATGTTGCAGCAAGAGCATTCTAAGCCATGTTAGTTTTTTTTTAAGGACATAGCATGACTAACTTGACTCAGTCCTATTTGGATGATGATGATTTATGTATTAAAATTACTTTCCTGATCATTTTTTAATGCTTAAGCTCTATTATTACACCAAAATTCATCACACCTCTATGAAGTATCCTATGATATTTCGTTCGGCAGAGCAGAAACAACTACTGAGAAAGCTTTTTCCAAAAAGTCATCTAAACAAATATACTTTAATATAGATAAAATTGGAGTTTGAATTTATTCGTCTAACTAATATGAACATAGTATCTTCCATTTACTTCTATAAAAACAGCAATAGGTTCTCCATCTTGGGCACAGTACAAAATATTGATCCTGTAATATGAGAAGCCAGAAACATCTAACTTTTGCAGAGATAGCAAGTAAACTGCAAAATCATGCTGCATAATTTCCCTTTAAAATTGAAATAAACACTAAAAAATGCTAAAATGAAAAGTACAAGTAAAAATGTATTCATGTTTTGATTTTAAAATTACCCAATGCCTTCATTTTAAAATGTGAGGTTGTTTCTTATGTTTCATCCCTGCTTCTCATTACTTCACATGCATGAATTTATCATTTCTTAATGAGGTGCAGAATACATAAAGGGAAGGGTTCGTTATTTCAACCCTTTACTAGTCAGAGTGTGGCTGAATAAGACATGCAGGTCCCAAACTGCTGACACAACCAGAGCTACCAAGATGACTAACATATGTGTGAGTTCTCATCCCTCCTCCCATCAAGGTCAATAACAATACTGCTGCTGACTTCAAAGAAAAAGAATCAGATGCAATGTGAATAATGCTGGGAAGATGTGAAAGGTGTGTTCAGTCATTTAGATATGAGTAGGTGGAGGAGGGAGGATGCCATAATTGCATATAATATTGCTTGGCAGTCAATTAATGATTAGCTAATTCTTGTTTGCAAATTGCTTTGAAGATGTAAAGAACCGTACACATCCTATGGGCCTAATTCTGTTCCCATTTACATCAGAAAAAAATCCAGAGTCACTCTAGTGTGACTTCAAGATTTCATGCCACACATAGGATTCAGACTCTGCGTCAGTACAAAAATTTGCAAGTTTTCAAATAGACTACTGTGAGAATGACAGTCATGGCAAATATTTTCTGTCTGTACTTCTTCCAAATGCTAGCAGAAAGAGTGTGAACAGATGCCTCAGTGTGTCTGAGTGTGTCTCAGTTTCCATTTTTTTTCAGAGCAGCAAGTCTTGATGCCATCCTAACCAATACACTTAGCTCAGGATCCTAAGGGTGCATCCAACATTTCCAACTTCTGTTGTTTAAAATATATTTAATCACTGATTCTATGGAGAATACTAGCTCAGACACTACTTTGTAAAGAAAAATTGTACATTATCTTCAAATATGACAGAATTAGCTGCTAGATTGATAGTAAAATGTTCTTCTCCACTGGAATTACTTCTAGAAATACAAAGTTTGCAGGACAGTAAGATATTTGAAATTGACATCTGAAGGGAGAGGACTGTTTGTTTTCTGTTGAAGATAGACAAGAATTGGAGAGAATTAGTTGGGGTGATAGAGGAAACTATATCCCTGGCCATGTTAGACTGATGTCTCTCCACAATACTTAAGGTATAGCTGATGAACCCAATGGCCTCCTCTGATGTTTGTCAGCAGAAAATTATTCTCTATAATATAACAGTAACTGAGACAGACCTACTGACATAACTGCAGTCATGAAAATCAACAGATTGACTTTCTCCAGTAGGATCACAAATAGCACTGAGCATCAAAATTTCTTTAAAGATCTTCCCTCAACAACATATAGCAGGAAGGTTTTTTCTTAGCTGGTAGGGGACAAATGTGTAAATAATTGGCCTTAATTTATGATTCCCAGCAACACATCAGAACAAATTTCTAGCATTTCCAATAATGGTGTCAATACAGAATTAATATCCTTCATTGTCTGAAAGCAGAGTTCCCAAGCAGCCATCAATAAATCAAGTTCTTTAATGAATATTCCTAGCATAAATCAAGATTTTTTTATGTGTGCAATAGTTATTTCACAGGAGTACTACTATTTTCTCAACACAGTAAACTATTTCTGCTATGCAGGTTAACTGTAAGAGTGACATGGCAGGAAGCGAGCTATTAGTTTCCTTGTCAAATTTTAGAAAAGGCTGTAAGATGCAGATAGTATGTAAGATTTACTAATATTGCACTGAGGGCTATATCATACTCCTCTTGGTCAAGACAATTGCTAGCATGCCTGAAGGATTTTAAGGGTGGAGGGGATTTCATTACTCAAGGAGGCTGTGCTGGTGGAATAAACTGATAAAAGATGCTGAATCAATACAAATTGGCTCTGACAAATTTGAGTTGGCTCTGTCACTTAGCCTTCCTCACAAGAGAGTAATCTGCGCATTCTACTCTTCTCTGTTTCTCCTCTCTCCAAGGTGAATCATGAAAGGTAAGGCCTGGAGTCCTATCGAGGTGAAATCACACTCCATTTAACGTGGAGTTTTATATTGCAGAGATCATGACTACACATGAGCTTGAACCTCATTCTATAGCTGAAGGTGTAGTCACGGACACACTCTAGTTAAAAGCCATAATGACACTTTTAGCATAAACTGAACATGTCTGTTTTCTGTCTAAAGTTGTCTTTGAGTTGGTAACGATTTTCCTGATTTATATCTTTATGTCAGTAATTTCCTCAAAGAAACAAACAAACAAAACCAACAAAAGTTATTAGATAAATAGTCCTATACCTTTCAAGACATTACCTACATTCAAGATAGTACATCCATAGTCTGAACTCCCTCATTCACTACTCAATTTAGAGCAGCATTTACTCACTGAGACTTCAGTGAATTTTCAGAGGAAAAAGAACAGACCAGTGGTTTTGTAAGTGGCAGAGAGTGGATATCTTATGGCAAGCAATTTAATGGGAGTAAGGGAGGAAAAGAAAAGCAGAGTTGAAACTATTGTTCCTTAATCCAGTGTGGAAAGAGATTGTTTCAACCTGAAGTAGAAGAAGCTCCATCCTTGATAAAACAACTTCATAATAAAATTAGAAGTGTGGAAGGTCTGATAACTTGTCACAGGAAAAAAATCTGTCAAATGCATTTATTCATGTAATATTTATGTAAAATCTATCAGATAAAATGTGTCAGATAAATCATCAGCGTAAGTCACTGAGCACTACTGGGAAACGGGGATGACAGGGTTGTTGAAAATTGATAACTAAAGTCGTTAGCCAATATTGGTGAGAAAGGAAAAACTCTGCAAACAGTTTCTGGGGCACCTAAGTATTTTGTTTATTTCCGTGATGAATGAAACAAATGTTGACTCCTGCAAATCCTGCATCTTTCAATCTTTATTGTCTAAATTGGCAGGTCATATACCCAAAAGTGATACTGTGAAGTTATGATGCATTCAATAAGTGATTTCATCTTCACAAATTATTTAGAAATAACGTTAATAAAACTGTACTTTCTTGTAAATTAAAGTAGTCAAGAAATTTATGATTTTCTGTTGTTGATAACGTCATTACACATTGCACCTGATCCTGCAACATTTATTTTATCTAAGCCTTTTCTTGCACAGTTACACCTCAAAACAAAGACCACTGAACTTCAAGAATTTCAAGAAAACATATCTACTGGCTGCAATTGGCCATCATACATTTCATTTCTTTAACCTCAGTGAGAAGTTACAGCAGAAAAAAATGTTTTTATTCCTTTTGCTTAAGTCATCTACTGAAGTATTTAGAAATACTATGGTTTTCCTTTAACTTTCTACATAAATGCCTAAAAAATAAATACTTCTTGTTTAGTTTGCTAGTGGTGTCTTTCTTTTAACAAAATCTGCAGTCACTTTTCCCTGCTACTGAATCAGATGAGATTCTACAACCTAAAAATTTGTGTGAAAGACGTATATTTTATGGAGATATAATATGAAATTTGCACATACTTTCAAAATCCAAGTGCCTTGAAAGACTGAACTAATTTTAAGGTACCTAACTTTCAGGCATTTAAACAGCGATGGGCATAGGGGAAGAAATAGCACAACAATCTGGTGAGGCCACATCTGGATTACTGTCCAGTGTCCAGTTCTGGGCTCCCCAGTACAAGAGGGATGTGGAGCTGCTGGAGAGAGTCCAGCGCACGGCTACCAGGATGATCAGGGGCCTGGAACATCTGCCCTATGAAGAAAGGCTGCGAGAGCTGGGCCTGTTCAGCCTGG
>JAUBOD010000971.1:7162858-7181501 GCA_032353885.1 Nothura maculosa | reverse complement strand
TGGAGTCTCCTTCTTTGGAGATCTTTAAAACCCGCTTGGATGCAGCCCTGTGCCATGTGCTCTAGGTGACCCTGCATCAGCAGGGGGGTTGAACTAGATGACCTCTGAGGTCCCTTCCAACCTTAAGAACTCTATGACTGTACTCTATGATTATTTATGGAAATCCTTAAACTACAGTCCAGTTAGTCTGTTGCAATTACCTTGAGGAAAAAATGCTGCTCCAGTCTTGCAATATAGCAATGTGTTCCATCTAGGATTAACTTAATGCTTTTTATCTTGCATTTTTATATGCCATTATCTTATTTTTCTTTCAGTTACTCTTGGATTTCAGCACAGGATTTCATGTACAGGTACTAAAATATTACTTGGAAATTAATTTTCTGAAATAATGAAATGTAACCTGTAAATATTGAAATATAACATTTTTATATATAACCATATAGAAATGAAGTGGAAAATATTAATCAAGGATATTTTTAACTTGATGATTGAATATATATTTAAATATTAAATATTTGCAGGTCATAACCTGCTCATCGTCTCAATAAAAGTTTTCCTGATCCTCTAAAAATATGCAATACTTAGAAATAATTTTAAAGTATATATGTATAATCTCAGGCTTGGAATTGAGACTCTTGGAATTGGAATTGAGTATAGAAAACAAACAAACAAATGAAAATGCTCTATAAAAATCTCTCCTATTTCTTAATGTTGGAAATTCTAAATATCTGTATACATTTTAAATATATTTTGAGGTTGTTGGTCATAGTGACATTGAGATTCTGTGTCAAAGGTAAAAGAATGGGATGAAAATGGAGCAGCAAGGTGGAAAACATTCAGAAGACAAAAACGTGAATGGATCAAATTTGCTGCAGCTTGCAGAGAAGGAGAAGATAATTCTAAGAGGAATCCAATTGCCAAAGTAAGTAGAAAGTAAAGTAGAATTATTGTTTGCCAATAAGGAAGTATTTTATAAAGACAGGCTGATAAAACAGGAGAAATTTCAGAATATATTTACTTGGAGTGGTCAAATAAGGAATGTAGAAAAGAAAAAAATATACTGTATTTCCAACTCAGCTGAGATACTGATGGATGTGTGCAGCAGCTGAGGAATGACCAAAGGCTCAGGCTGGTTTGTGGCATAGCCACATAAGGTTATTGGTTGTGCCAATAACCTTATGATAAACAGTTGGAAGACAAACTGAAAATTATATAGAAATCCTTAAGGGCAATAAAATAAGTAAAAAATAAGAGAGAGGGAAAAAATATTACGGATGTTCCAAGTGAGCTGGAATAAAATATTGCTATCTATTATTGTAGATCCGTTCAGATTGTGAAGAAAATAATCCAATCACATACAGCATTTCTGGAGCTGGGATAGATCGTCCCCCATATGGAATATTTGTTGTTAACCCAAGAACAGGAGAAATTAACATAACCTCTATAGTGGACAGGGAAATGACTCCAGTATTTGTTGTAAGTATTATACACATATATATATATATTTTCTTTATAATTATGACTGCAAGAAGCAGGGCAGGGCATGGGAGTAGAATTAGACAAATGCACTGATTCATTTGCTTCAAAATCTTGCCTTGTTTCCTTCAATTTTTTTGGTTTTAAAATGAGTAAATCTCTTTATCTAGATACGTTGCTTTGCTAAGCACTCAGTGACGGGTGTAGATTTGGAACCACCTCTTGAACTTCGAGTCAGAGTTTTGGATATAAATGATAACCCTCCTATATTTGCACAATCTGTATTTACAGGATCTATTGAAGAATGTAGTATGGACAGTAAGTAATTATTTTATGCCTATTAGAGTTTGGTATGGTGAGTGGGGCTGCCAGAATAGTTAGTATAAACCAGGAGTGTGTGTTCTATTTCCACTTAGCCAAGGATATATGTTTCCCTTAGCTACTGCAGAAGGAGAGATATGTTTCTCAGACTGCCATTGAAGCAGGCTTGCTATATAAAATTAGGTAGTGAAGCATTTTCGCCTTTTCTCATACAAATGAATTCTTAAAGGTCCAGTTCCTAATTGCAATAAAATATTACTAAATAAACTCTTACTTAAACCACTAAAGTGCTTCTTAGCAGCACTGCAATCTGCCCTATGTGTGTAAGTAACACTGAGGTCTGTAAAGAGATGGAGGGAATTCTATTTATGTCCCAAATACAGAGAACTGCTTGACATATTGCTGCACTCATCCTGCCCTGCACACACACAAAAGCAAGTGGTGCACTTACACCCCTGCCTTGCCATAATCCCCACCAAGTACTGCAAAAATTTATGTGAGTATCTACAGATGCAGAACATAATGTTCTGTATAGCCATAACATGACTTAAAAATGTTAAGGAAAAATCCTTATTACTACACTAGAGCTTAATTCATAATGCATTTTGAAGTCATTAAAGTTCAGCAATAATGATCAGTACAAACATAAATTGCTCTTATTTTTCTTGTAAATATTACTGAAAAGATAGAATCCTGTCATTTTCATGTCCCATGAATTTATTGCTGTCTTGGAGAGTCATTTACAGAAACAAGGGATTTCCTGATTTTCTTTTATTATTATTATTTTTAGATACATTGGTGATGAAAATAATTGCAACAGATGCAGATGAACCTAATCACTTGAATTCTAAAATTGCCTTCAAGATAGAGAGTCAGGAACCTTCAGGTCCACCAATGTTCATTATGAACAAATACACCGGAGAACTTCATTTAGCAAATTATCTTGACAGAGAGGTAAGTTTTCCTTTTTCAAAATAAATATTTGTGACAAAAGTAAAATAGAAAGAATGAAGTATTTCTTTTTATTTCTTTTTTAACGAAATGATATTTTTGGTTTTAATGTGTTGTAATAAAATGTCTCAGGGAAATGAATGAACTTGGTAGTAACAGCAAGACATAACTATTAAGAATTTCTAAGACATACCGATCACTGCAAGACACTAATTTCTCTTTCTGTGTTAGCAACATAGTAGCTACACTCTTGTTGTGAAGGCCTCTGACCGGGATGGAGCTGCAGATGGAATTTCATCTCTTTGTAGCTGTAATGTTAAAGTTATTGATGTCAATGACAACTTCCCAACTCTTGCTCAAAGCTCAGTAAGTTTTTAATATCAAAATGGTTATCATTGTTTTAAAACCTTGTTGTAAAATCCAGTAAATAACAAAGTCCTTACTAACCTGTTACAGTAAATTCTCATTTAAATGTTCCACTGAATTACAGGGATTGTTTCCTTGAAGTGTGCTCAGAATCCTATCTATAGGTTGCACACACAATTTAGATAACAAACACTCCAATTATTTTTGTATGCAGACAGAGAACTCAGTCACTTATGTACCCTTGTGCAGTGAGGCCTATTTATGAAGACTGACTCATCTTTATTCATTTTTTTCTTATTGAAAGCCTAAATATAATTCCTCTACATTATGTCAACAAATATATTAGGCAAAACAGCTCTTCTCATCCACAAGAAGAACCACAATTCTCACAGAAAACAGTTGTTCTTAAATTGGTACTGGCTGTGAACAGGATGCCATTCAAAAGAATCCTTGCAATTAGCTATGTTTTCTTGACCTTTTCTGTTCTACTCTTCATTAAGATGAATTCTTCTGTCATTCCAGTTTTCAGCAAGTATTTCAGAAAATTCACTTAGTTCGGAACTACTACGAATACAAGCTCTGGATGCTGATGAAGAGTTCACAGATAACTGGCTAGCAGAGTTTTTCTTTATATCTGGTAATGAAGATAATAGCTTTGAAATTGTTACAGATTCAACTACAAATCAAGGAATCCTTAAAGTAATTAAGGTATGAATAAATATTGTGATTTGGCTGTTTATTATATAATTACCTTAAAATAATTTAAATCATTAAAAATATTTTTTTAAATAGCATATATAATAAAATTTAAGTCCGGGATCTTTAGTATTTTGCATTTGTTTGTGCTTAATCTTTTAGGAACTGAATTATGAACACATCCAAAGTCACACACTGAGTATTGGTGTCAGAAACCGAGCTGCCTTCCACCATTCTGTTGCATCTCAGTACCAAATTATTGGAACACCTCTCATAGTAGAAGTAAAAAATGTGATTGAACCACCAATTTTTAATCCATCTACAATCAGTTTTACTTTAGCAGAAAGTACAAAAGAGAGTCATGTTGTTGGAACATACACAGCCTTTGATGAAGACACTGGGACTATGGCATCAAATGTCATGTAAGGTTTTAATGTAATATTTTATCTCCTTAACATCCCAGATTTAACAATTCTTTTAACTCATATTTCAGTTAGAGAAAAAAAGACATTCTATAATCCAGGCAAGGAAGTAGAATATGATAGTATGGAGAATACATTAAAACATATAGAAGATGGCTACTAAAAAAGCAATAGTATCGAGTAAGAAAAATATTCCAGACAATTTTTATTTACAAAACGAGTAGGTAGTAGAACGCTATAGCATATGGAGTCAATGTTAACTGGACTAATTTATTCCATGCAAGTTATTGGGACTGCATGATTTCAGCTGTTTCATAAAAATAATTCTGATCATTTATTCAACAAATACAGATATAGTATAGGACGTGATCCAGCTGCCTGGTTCAAGATCAATCCAAACACTGGTGAAATCACACTGAATAAAGTTATTGATCGGGAATCATCCTATGTAGTCAATGGGGAATACAGAGCAGAGGTCTGGGCTATTAACCAAGGTAAGAAAGTTATTTCTTAAGTAAAAAGTAAGAAAAGTATTAAATTTTTCCAGAACACACTCTCTTATTTCATATTTCTCTATATCCTTTCCTCTTTTCCAATTTCACCACCTGAATAGCATTGTTTATATTATCCTTTTGCCTACTGATTACAAGAAACTTCTGTTTACAGGTTTCCCTCGACATACTGCTACTGGTACCGTTGTGCTTTTAGTACAAGATGTCAATGATAATTGTCCAACTACTAATACAGAAATAAAGAAAGTATGTATGCATTCTCCATCAGTGGTTATCACTGCCAAGGATATGGATAGTGATCGGTATGGTCCTCCTTTTACATTCAGCATACATGGTGAACCTCAAACTACATGGATTATCAGATCAATAAATGGTAAATTAAACTAAAGTTTATAACAGTAAATCTTAGAAGTGAACTGTTATAATAACATAATCAATTAAAGTTTATCTAAAATAATAACACAAATACCAAAAAAGGAATAATTACATTTTGGTTTTCTTTCTGCATTATATACTAAAAAATTCTAAGTTTGTGACAAGACTCTCAGATTTATTTATTAGAGTAAAAATTTTATAAATTCCTAGTCTAAAGAGCTTTTCTTTTTAGGGAGATTAATATAAAAATTTCAAATAAGGGTTACAGTGTTTATAATTTATGTATTTGCTTATAGTTATAAGAAAAAAAGGTTTAGTCTTTGCATAGTGGAGCTTTTCTGATTCACTTTGATAAGACTTAATTAACTAAATAAAATAATAAATCTCATACATTAATAAGTGTAAGAAGTTGCATAAGTTACTGTATGCACAGTAGAAAATTACATGTTATTATTGCAATTTTAATTACTTTTGCAACTCCCACCTGTTCTAAGCAGAGGCAAATATATAACTTTAAATAATTTTACACTATGAAAAAAAATTGAAAATTGGAAAAAATCATAAGCATGCAATCATGTAGCAAGTATAGATATCATGTAACCTTCCTGTGAGAGAAAAGGAAATGTAAGGAAATAATACGCAATATCTATGAACTCCATTATGGAAATAAAAATCAAGATATGCTGCTACAGATTTTAAAAAAGGTGCATTTGCCCCTTTATATTTCTCAGGTATAAAACCTGATGACTAAACCGACAACTAAAATTATCTGGCTCAAGCTATCCAAAACAAGCAAGCAAGCAAACAAACAAACATATAAGAAAGCAGCATAGACTATAAATTTCAGCTTTATGGCTGAAACATTGTTTAGTAATTGAAAATCTTAAAATAAGAAAACATAATCTTCATTCTACACTACAACCATTATTCACAAAAACTTGTACAGTACTTAAAGCCAACATCTTAACCTAAATCATTCTTTTTCTGTTTTCTCCCAAAGCTTCCTCTGCAGAACTAGTAGGTCAGAATATTGACTTTTTCTTCTATAAGATCTATGTCAATATTAGAGATAACCAAGGCCGAAGCTGCCCACGACCACATATAATTCCTCTGCAAGTTTGTCGGTGTGATAGTCGTAATTACTGCACCAGTGGGGCCACAAAAATAATTATCATAGGTGGTGGTGGTGGTGCTGGTGGCGGTGGTGCAGGAGGTGGTGGTGCTGGTGGCGCTGGAGGTGGTGGCGCTGGAGGTGGTGGCGCTGGAGGTGGTGGTGCTGGTGGTGGTGTTGGAGGTGGCGGTGCTGGCGGTGGCAGTGCTGGTGGTGGTGGTGCTGGTGGAGGAAGCCAGGGAGGTCAAATAGATCAAGGAACAGACCAACAGGGCAATGCTGGTGAGAGTGGTGATGAAGGAGGTGAAATGACGGGTGATGGAGGTGAAACTGGAGGCAATTACGACGGATATGGTGAAGGTTATGAAGGAGGTTCCTATGGAGGAACTGGTCAAGGTTATGAAGGAAATTATGGCAGAGACTCTCAATCCTCTACAACACTTAGTGGTGCCGCCATTGGCTTGATGTTCCTCGGTGGATTAATATTTGTTTGTAAGTATAAAATTAAGAATACTATTATAATAAATTTCTAAAGTATTAATATATATTTTATTCTTTAAAAATAAATATACGTTTGTTAAATTGCGACTCCCTGGGCCATTTTGCAGAGTGGGCATTTTTTTATATTTTATAATTTATATTTTATATTTATATTTTAAAAGAATATATATCCATATTTGTAGAGTATGTATTTTATAATTGCATACATTTATGTAATACATATTATATGTATGTACTGTGTGTAATGCATATTATATATACTTCATTCAGAAACAATTATTTCCTTCCTAAGACTTCGAGTTTTTTCCAAAAGCTTTATCTTTTTTATTTTTTTACAATATTTTTGTAAATTATGCAATTTGTAATTCCAGTTCTCATAAGGATCAACACCAATTAATTCATGGTTGAAAATATAATAAAAGACTCAGAAGACTGAGCAAGAGCTGCCACTATCGATTGCACTACCTCCATATAGCAATTTTTTGTACTTCTGTTATATTGCTAAACAGAAACGGACAATTATCAACTCCATCTTTGGGGCTTTAAAAATTTCTTCTCTCAACAATAGCTTATAGAGTAAATATGTTCTTAGCTACTCAGTGTGAGGAAGCAGTTTGTCAACTTTATAGCTTCCTCTTTTCTCTTTATTTTACCATGCTCTGGCATCCTATCTTATAGGATCTTGTAGGCAACTGTCTTTCACGGTCTGCAATGAAACCAGGTTACTAAATTAGCTGTCTAGACTAAGGGTATAAAGCTTGACAGAATTAACATCTCAGTTCCTTCTTCAAATGAGCAATGAATTTTATGTGAATACTTAAAATGTGCAGTAATTCCAAGAACTATTATTGCTGAAAGACCTAAGCATAGCACATTAGGAAACCTGACTTACTTTATTTAATCATTTGTTAAAACTGTGTTAGGTGTCTGCATCTATTGTTTTTCCCATTAGCTATATATGATGTGAAAAATGCACGGAGCCTAAGCGAAAAATCACCTTAGCCAAATCAAAATCTTCGCTTCAGTTCTCATAGGTTTACTATCATTAATATGAATTATTTTTCATTTTACAATAAGTAAAGAAAAAAAATCAAGCTTCTATTATCAAGAACAAATATCACTGGATGCTATATATAGCAGGACTGGTTTTGTTTGTTTCATTTTCATATATTTGCAACTTAAATTCATCCAGCTGAGAGTATAGGCATAAATTTGTAATAACAGACCTCATGCACCATACTTTTGCTCTGCTATAACCAAGGGCAGAAATTATTCTCATTATCCAAATATTTATATGTAAATATAAATATATATTTTTTTCAAAAGCAACCAGTGGTTCTGAAAAAAAGACCAATGCCTCTAGGCTGCTTGTTTTCAAATATTTTAAGACATATTTTTAAAAGTTCTTAAGGGCCTACTCTGGGAAAAAGAGCTATTCCTGTGAAGAAGAGATGGCCTAAATCCCTGCTTCCTGTTTCTTTCTTGTTAAGTGATTCCAATTTTGATGTCAATGAGTGACTGTTGTGGCTGTGGACCTGGAGCCGCGGCTGGAGTTGGGACTGGATTTGAACCTGTACCTGAATGCACAGAAGGAGCAATTCATCCATGGGGAATAGAAGGTGCACAGCCGGAAGACAGGGTCAGTACATCCCATGCTTCTAAAGCACACAAATATTTATATTTACGGCACAGGATGCATCTTTTAAAGAAGTAAGATGATTGTAGCACTGTGTCATTTCTAAAAGAAATCTGGCTTGTTTAGCTTTGCCAAGAAGATGTGAAAAGTGATTCGATCACTTGAAGGTATGTTTTAAGTTGCTGTGTTCAGTTTGGCCTAACACTTCAGTGTTATTGCTCCCTGAGCTGAGGCACTGTAACTAGCAAGCTTTTTCAATGAAAGATAGGACAAGATAATGCAAACCATTCTCACTGATCATTTGACAATGAAACAGACTTGGATGGAGTCTCCCTACAGAGTGGGTCATCAACACCTGCCTGGAGCAGTAGCTAGTGATTTAGTGGTAATTCTGTAACAGTTCTTGCTCTTCATACGAGAATTTCGAAGTTCATTATTCAAGGAGTCAAACTATTGTTTTCCAGGATGTCTCACACATTCTTGCCCCAACAACAGCTGCTGGAGGTGAATTTGGTGAACCTTCTGGTAAGCAGACTACAAGATTTTCTTTCTTCACTATAACAAAGTTATCTTTCAGCACTTAATGATTTCTGGCTCATGAAGTATATTAGTTTCCAAGCTAGAATTCAACCCTTCTGATCTTACTTGTGCAGATAGTCAAGCTCACTTTAGTTGGGCTTCCTAACATGAGTAAATGGTCTGAGGTTTGAACCTGGAATATGGACAGATTAATCTCTGAAAACGACATTTATTGTGAAATATTTGCCAGGACTTTCAAATCTCAAGCAATTTTATTTTCTGATTCCAAATGGTGAATTCACGTTCTTTCCAAGGCATCAGTTTAAAATCAATCTCAAGGCCAGGATAATAAATTTTTCTTTCATAACTCAGTAATGAATGTTTCAGTTCTTTCTAGTTTCCAAGTTCTGCTTAACTCAAAGAAGAACTAGGAGCCAGCCATTTTTTTCCCTGTACCAAGACAGAGAGTTGGTATACACTGTAATAAATTTATGCTGCTGATATAAGGTCTTCCCAGGAATTCAAAAATTCCTGGAATTGGTGACAGAAATGGTGACAGTACTGCTTTCTCTTTTCCCCATACATTACACCACAAAAGGAATCCATTCGTATCAGAGACCGAGTCTCCTGTCGACTCAGAATCCATTCCAACTGAGCTCTCAGGAAGAAATGGCGCAGGGCAAGACAATTTCTCCAGTGAATTTTGTGTTGGCACAAATATCTTTTTCCTTAAGATAAAACAAAGATAACAAATCACTGGGGGCATAAATGTGAATTAAGAATCTTTGTTGCCAGGAAAGTTATGTAAGCATGGCAAACTGAAAAGTTTATGAATGATATTTGTAATTCACTTTATTATTTACTTCATTTCCATTTTTATCTCTACTGCTATAGCAAGAGCCCCTAGTTAAAATTATATTAGCTGTGACTAATGAGGTTAAATGAGAAAATATGATAGAATCTGTCTTATAGTTCTTAATACAATCATGTCCAAAACTACTGAATTAAATTAATATATTACATAGTGATATTTAAGACTACTTATTCTTTATTATCAAATATGAAAAATTCTGCAGAAGATAAAATCCTGAGGATATGATTTTATATTTTTTGTAAAGAATAATTTCATTTTGCATTACAAACACTGACAGCTGCTGTTCCTCCAAATCCCCTCATTTATAACAACTGGGAAATATGAAAGGGACTACAAGGCTGTTTCTTTTGCTGTGATCCTAAATACACATTTCTATATTTTCATAAATATCTATAAGCTTTTTCTCCTGTTCTTATACAAATCTCATGACATCTCATACCGAGACAGAGGAATTTCTTCAGCCAATTTCCAAGTAAATTATTGATTTTCTAAAGCATATATGTAAACGCATCATGCATATGCATGATATACATTATGCATAAAATAAATACCCTACAAATATGCACTTAACTTGTTATAGTTTCAATTTTCAGCACATGTATGAATCTGTGGTGAAAATTACAATACCTTCAGAAGCTTAGTGGTATTATTATGTTCTTGGTAAAAGAAATTAGAAAATTCTTTGTGAATATAGGAATATTGGAAGGATAACTTTTGTTTGTTTGTTTTTAGAAATATATACAAACACATATGGGGGAGGAGGAGTAGTAGCATCCGGTGTTGAGGACACTACAGCAGTTGGTTATGGTACTGGTACTGGTTATGGAACAGCTGGAGGAATTTCTGGAACAGGAGAAGCAAAAGGATCAGGTGGAGGAACAATAAAAGAATATCGAGAGGGAGGGGTGAATATGGCCTTCCTAGACAACTACTTCTCTGAGGTAACTAGCTTATTTTCTTTGTATTTGCCAGCCTACTAGTAGAGTCTCCTTTCTAGAATACATGGTGAAAATCCAAAGTAACTCCACGGAAATTGTAACATATATGACATGGATTTGGTATGAGAGACACATAGACTGTACTAATCTGAAAAAAATAATTATAATACTGAATGTATTTATAATAACACTGCTTTTAAGATGTTGATATAATAAATTTGAAAAGCAAAATTATTAGCAAGTTATAACATTATTTCAGCTTAATAAGTGACCATCAAAATTATTGTCTTTCGAAGTGTATAAATGGATAATAACATTGAAAATATTTCTTACTTGAAACTTTGCAAATAGATCTGTCTAGAGATTAAAAAGGGACTTCAACTTTCAAGGAATTGTGAATATGTGTTCTCTTTCTTCTGTTTTATTCATTACTCTTTCTATCTAGAAAAATAGATAAAAACTGCAAATGACACAACTATTCAGTTCTGTAATTGTCTAAATATTAACTGGCCTTTAAATGTAAGATAGAAAAGATGGTACAGTATTTACATGATTAAGGGATAAATTTTCTTGATTAGTAAGAACCACGAGGCATATATATTAAAATTTCTTATGTCATCAAAATATCAATTAATGTTTAAGGTCCATTGTATTTCAAAATCTTAAAAAAAAGGCCAAAACCAAAACCAGCAAAACAGTAGTGTAGCAGTCCTGAAGATAGCTTTCTTCCAGATGGAGATCCCTCTGCCTGGGCTGGGAATATTATGTGATCAGCTGCCAAAATTCACCAATCACAAATGAATTATACTTTTGAGCTTGCCAAACATCACCCATCATCATCATGCAGGGCCCTCAACAGTTCCCTCAGCTTCCTGTTTTGCTCCTCTTCCTGCCTCTATGTCCAGATACTGCTCCTCAAGGATTGCATTGGATGGCTGTGCTCACACTCACCCGGTTCTCTCTCCAAGACTCTGCTCTGATGACAATTTCTGTACTTGAGAAAATGTTTCATTCTATGAAAATCTACTTCTAGAGAGATTGAAGGTAGAAAAGTAGGATATTTCTTGAAAAATACTTCTCAAATATTAAGTAAAACTCAAAGTCTTTGTAGTGCTTCTTTTAAACAAAATTTCAGATGCTAAATATTTGCAAAAGAAAGAATAAAAGATCAGAAACAGGACTTACTTCAAGGGCACTGTTACTGTTGTATTTAATCCTATTAGTTGACCTTGTTTCCCAAGTCTGTTAGGTCTGGCCCAATCTTTCTAGAGATAGAGTTAAAAATCTGAAAAAAAAAGTAATTCTCTTCTATTGTGTTTGTTTTTCCAAACTACAGAAAGCATTTGTGTATGCAGATGAAGATGAAGGTCGTCCTGCAAATGACTGTCTTCTGATATATGATCATGAAGGAGTAGGCACTCCTGTTGGCTCTGTAGGTTGCTGCAGTTTTATTGGAGAAGATACAGATGAAACGTATTTGGATACATTAGGACCAAAATTTAAGACTCTAGCAGAGATCTGTCTGGGCAAAGAAATTGAAACTTTTTCTGAAGCTAACCTGCCATGGCCATCTGGTAGTGCTACCTTTCCCAATCCTGAAAATGAAATAAATCTTCCACCACCTGGCACCACCATCATTGTCAACGGAGGTGCTCCAATGCCTCCCACAGGTAATACTACAACAATAGTTACCGAAAACACCTACACCGGGTCCACCTTGCAGCCCTCCAGGCCAATGCCTGATCCTTTGCTCCATGGGAACGTGATGGTAACTGAGACCTACACCTCGGGACCGCCCTCCCTCAATGTTGATCCTCTACGCGCATCAAACGTTGTTGTCACAGAACGGGTAGTGGGGCCAGCCTCTGCGTCTGATCTGCGCGGCATGTTAGACATCCCTGACCTCGCCGAGGGATCCAACGTCATTGTCACAGAAAGAGTGATTGCACCCAACTCCCGACTCCCAACTTCCTTGAGCATCCCTGATCTTGTTGATGGGTCCAATGTGGTAGTGACAGAAAGGGTGATCAGGCCAGCCTCTGGGATGCCTGGCAGCTTGATCAACATCCCTGCCGAGCTATCAAATGCCCACAATGTGGTGGTCACCGAGAGAGTGATGTCAGGGACTGGAATGAGTGGCATGAGTGGAGCGGGTATGGCTGGGGCCAGCATGGGCATGACCAGCATGGGTGGAGCTGGCATGGGTGGGATGAGGGAAGCATCCCAGATGTTGAATGCTGCTGAGTGCCACCTGGGTCAGCCCCTGGGCACGGCCTCCCCCGGTACCTCACATCGCCGGGTGACCAAGTACAGCACTGTGCAGTATTCCAGCCAGTGAGCCAGCCCCACAGGGCTGCCAGTCCTCACTTGCTGACACCCCAGGCAGTGTCATTAAGTAAAATTCAATAAATAACAGCTACAGTTTTAGAGAATCTTCCTTGAGAAGGATTCTTGTGAGGGTACTTGGTTTCAAAGTCAAACGTAGAACTTGACCAGGGAGGGTAAATTTCAGGTTAGCTTAAAATATCTTTTTTCCTCTATTTTCTCTCTCTTTCTTCAGGTAACATTTAAAACTGTACAAAAAAGATAACTGTGTTTCTTTGGTGAAAGCTCTGATTAGTGGACCAAGCAGGGAGAGGGGACTAATGGGCACATGCAGACTTGACCTGAGCCAACACCACATGAAACAATGTTAAAATGCTTCATTGATGAGTGCTCTCCCATGAGAATCAGATTTGGGCTAATGGCTCCTTACTGATGTGACAGGAATGGAGCATGGTTAATAATTATTCAACACGACCAGTAAGCATATTCTGATGCATCCTTTTACACTGAATGTGATTAAAATGCTTTACAAAATCTTACTTTAAATGATTCCTGCTACTGCCAGCAATACTTACAAATAGCAATCAGAAATGTGATACATTTTCATAGCATTCTCAGCAAAATGTTTTCAGGAAAATAAGCATTTCATCAGAAATGTCATGTTGTTACTACTACAGCAAAGTTTGACTTGTAATTTACTGCAGGTGGTGCTGCACAATTTACCTTGTTACTTGAGAGGCTATTTGGTTCTTCTTTTTCTCCATTACTGTTACTACCATAGCTAAATCTAAAAGGACTACAGTGAAAACCAGATTTTTTTTTCTGCTGAACTATGGTTATCATTCGAGTCTAAAGTGTCTGGGAATGTTATAAGGACTATAATATATCATATTGGTTTTATTTTCTAACAGTGGCAAGAGAACAATGCCTAGAAGCTTTGTGCTGTGGAGAGCATATTGTGCCAATATTGGTAGCTGCGTTCTTTCATGAAAAGAAAAATATACTTAGCAACGATACAATACAAATTTGCTAATACATAGTGCAAGAGAATTATTATCTCACATGCCAATGTATTTTCCATTGATATTTTGAAGAATTATTTTGAAGAATTATTTTAATATATAAATTGAAAAAGTGATTATGATTCTATAATCTTAATTAAATTTGGTATTAATTTTCCCACAAAAAACAGCTCTGCTGGACTCTGTTATTCTTGTAATACTTTAACATGCTTTAGAATACTATCTGAAGGAACAAAATACTGAAATATAGTGTATGTCACCTTTTATTTCTGTACTATATGTATAATAAACAAACAATGATGCAGTGTAAATACAATAGAGGTATATTAAGAGGGATTGGCTTTTTTTTGCTAGGTCACAAAATCAGTACTACTTTTCCCTCACATGAAGAGTTGCTTGTGAACTTGCCACTTGATTAAATGGAGATGAAACTTCTAGCTCTATATCCAGATTAACTCATTTCAGAAGAACAGGATGACAAGTTTGAAGTTTGATGCCAGGAAAAGAGTTTTTTTAACTTTTTTTTTAAAAAAGAGTATCCCAGAAATGTCTCTAGATCTACTGTCAAAGACAATCCTTGGTGCCTTTTGAGGTGATATTATAGCCATTGACACCAGTGCTCCCTAGAAGTCATTACCAAATGCAAGGCTACCTCAAGAAAGAGTTCTATCATGGCTTCATATGCCAAAAAAAAATAGTACTAGATAATCTCCCCATAATACAAGGGATCACTTTTTACTTTATCCTGTAGCTTTGATTATCCTAAGTATCACATAAATTTCATTTATTTCAGTGGAATTATCTTCTTCTATATGTGATATACAACTATAAATATGCTTTCTGAAAACATTCTTTAAAGAAGGAATATGGCTACTAATATGCAAAGGTATATTCTTTTAAGTAAGGGCAATAGCTTTGGAATTTGGTAAAATGCTGACAAGCTTCTTTTTATTTCACTAACTACCTATCTACATTAAAAAGTGAATATTTGAAATATTTATAGCTCACTGTACATTTAGAAAGACTTGCAATATATCCAAGGCACTTAGAGATGTTCCTTAATGTAAAAAAAAAGTTTTATGTAAATATATTCATATATTCATAATCATCTGATGAAAATTTGGAATATTTTTGCTTCTTGTGCTCCTAGGTTATAAAAGTAGGCTTCAGGGGCACATGATGAATTCTTTGTTACCCTATTGAGCAAGAATGTTGTGTGATGTATGAGTGTTTGAACTAACTCTCTTTTCTTGTCTAGAAATAGAAAGGGAAATGAATTTAAAAAATGGAAATATTTTCATTATGCAGGGTTATTACTTTTTATAAGATTTTTACCATCTCTTTTTAAATATCAATAGTTTGTTATTTAATAAAATATCTTGAAAGATTTCTAAAATTTTTAAATATTGGTTTCTCACTTGTCAAACAGGGATCACAATATTATCTCCTCATGCATTTCCAGTGCATTTGTGAATAATAATTTCAATTGTTTTGTAACAGGTACAAACCTTCTTAAAGATATTTTGTTAGTGAGATGCTATTTTGTTAGTGAGATAAGCACATTTTTATGTTACTACAGATTGCAGAACAAAAATTTATTTGAAGATGCGAACAAATACTCAGACCATTACAAATTCTGTGTGAATTCTTTTTCTAGCTTTATTATCAAAAGGTAGTTTAATCCTAACAGCTAGTAGTTTAATTTCTATTTCTTCATTTATTGTTTAGAAGACTACCTGCTGTGCAATTTTAATTATGTTGTTGGATAATGATGTGATATCATACAGGAATATATGAATAGTGGTATCAATTCTGCCATAACTACTCAAGCAAAAAATTCCTATTGAAGTGTGGACAGCTTGCAACATTGCCTCTATAGCTTTCTTGTTTTCACTTGAGTTTTGTAGAGTAGGATCCCACAGTTTTACACAAGATGACCAAGATCTTTATGGCATAAGCAGTATATTGCCATTGAAGTAAATAGTGCCACAGCTTGAGGATCTCTTTAGATTATTATCTTGGGAACAACATCTGAATTTGAACTGCAGTCTTTTATTCTTTTTACTCAGTTCTAACTCTATAGTAATAAATATGTAATAAATAAGACTTTAACTATTGAGAGCAGGACCCACTACCTGCAATATGAATAGACCCGACAATTTAAGCAAAAATACAGAAGAGTATGGTTTTTCTTAAATTTACATATCTGCATAATTTGAATGGTCCTCTCCACAGAGTAACAAAATTAATCATTTTCATTATACTTAGAACATAATTAAATTATTATTAGATAATAATAATTATTATTAAACAGTTTTAGACAAGTTTTCCTAAATAGAGATATTAAAATTTCACTTGTAAAAATTTCTGAGTGGTATTGACACTACAATAATACAATAAATGACTATTTGGACCATTATATTTTGAGTAAAATAGCTCTGTGCTTTTTGTTTGTTTATTTGTTTGTTTTCATCACTGGAAATGTAGTTTCCTTAAAATTATGATTTCAGTTTTGTTTTTTGGTGGGCAGAGGAAAAATAAATGGAAATAAAATGTGTTCATTTGAAAAGTCAAGGCATCTCAGGCTGAAATTACTTCATGTGTCAGACATTATTCAGTTACATAGCTGCAGCTTAATGTAGCAATAGTATGCGTCAGATCTTGTGAGAGTTATAGTACCATTTCTTCAATTTATTATTCTTCTCTGTATTGTTCTCTCTCTCTAGACAGCCCTTTTAAAGGAGGACTTTTGTCCTTATACTGTGAAATAGCTATAATTTAGTCCAGGGGCTGAAGTCAAAAAGAAAATAAACACTTGAATAACAATCTGGGCAATGTTAGCATCCCAGGTACATGCAGTTGATTCAAGGAAAAATACTTTGTTTCTAAAAACAAAAACAGTATAATTTGGAATTTCTGAAACAACTTTTTTTTTTTTCTTAAGCTTCCAGGCCGCTATTCAAGATAATAGTGAATTTTACATAGATTTTTCAAAAGACATTATTTGAACTCAATATATTGTTTTTCTTACTTTATTTAAGTTTAATTTTAAATCTATTTATCATTTTATGTGGACTTCCTATTTTGAAAACCTTTTCACTATTGTCCATCATTATCCTTCCTCCAATGTATAGCAATGATATCATCAGCCTGGTAATAGCCAGTACTTCGCATTTTGATGAAGTTGATAAACTATCACCTATTTCTTATGTATTCAAAAGATTCTTAATGTAGAATTAAAATAAAATTCTACATTAAACCAAAATTCTAAGGGTTAAAAAATACCACTTGTTATGCCCAAGTAACTTGTATTTAAATCTAGGAATTGTACATACAGGTGAAAAATGCGACAATAAAGTGCTTCAATATTCCAAAGACACAGCAATTTTACAAAACTGAAAACAATGGCAAAAGTACAACTTGTGATAGTTTTGAGTAGACCTTTTAAAATGAGTGTTTTGTTTTGTTTTGTTTTTTCATATAAGCAGTTAAGTATCATCTTGCAATTTATGAGACAGCATAAGAATGTATGAAATGGAACCGTCATGAAAAGCTAATTTAGGACACAACAGATGTTTCACTGTCATGTATCCTGACTTTTGATATTCACTACACACTACCAGAATTATTTTCAAAATTAGTTAGCTGATAGTATAACTAATTACTGTTTACACTTTTTGTATGCATGTATTTTTTTTGGAAATCCCATAACGTAGTAATATCAAATATATGTTAGGTTAATAGGTTTGCAGGTACTTTTATTTTATTTTATTTTTTTCCTCAGCTCATTTATTAAATTTCAATTCAACTTAATCGAGTAAACCTCGAAGTAAAACAAAAAGTAAATTAACCTGTAGCTTTGATCTTACAGTGATCCTGCATCAAAGAGATAGGGCAAAGGTCTGTCTATGCGCCAGTCAATGCAGGTCAGGTTGAAAGGGAACCAGACTAAAACTCCAGAGACTAAATTCTACCTAGGACACATTATAGGATCTTGATAAGTTTTTCAATTATTTTTTCTGAATTTCCAATAACCTGTCTTTGAAAGGAGGAATGATCAAATCCTCTCCAGATAATTGTTAGTATACAGCAAAATACAAGTATTGGATGTTCAAAAGTTACTAGTAATGGAAGATAAATAATGCTTTTTATATGTCCTGTGGATTAAAGTCTGTTTTTTTGTTCTCTCTTTGATAACGTATTATATAATTCAAATGGCCACAGGAATTTGTAAATGTGTGGTCAGAAGGCTCAGAAAGGGATAGATTCATGGGCAACTAGTCTACAATCACAAACTATAAAGACTAGTCTGAGTGAGTCTAGCAGGGGATAGCTCTGTCCAATGAATCAAGAAACTACAAAACTTTAATCAATACTGAGATATAGAAATTACATGAGTGGGAAGATGAACCCTTAGATAGACGCTTTCAGCAAGAAAGCCAGTATTTTAGAGCAGCTGAGTCTAAGTATAGAAAATAACATGTGGATACACAAAAAGCTACCAATTATTTATAAGCAATATATTCTGAGCTAAACTATCCGTTATCTATGTAGTCTTTGCTATCACGTTGGATGAAGGCAATAACTGATACTAAGAA
>JAUBOD010000971.1:7122528-7139956 GCA_032353885.1 Nothura maculosa | reverse complement strand
AGGCACCTGAGAAGAAGCATTTTCTGCTCCAAGTTTGTCATCTTTATTTGCTTTGTGAGTAATTTCCTAGTCAGTATGGCATCATGGCAGATTTTCAGCTAATTTTGGTAATATCAGCATTTCATCCTTGAAAGATTTCAAGGTTTCCTTTTTAGAATTAGTATGAGTTTTTGTTTACTGTGCCAGACTTGAGTTTTTCTTTAACATGCCATAAACACTCTGTGAATAGGAGTAAGAAAACGTCTCAGTGTTTTCTACAATTTCCCTATGTGAACCTGTATTCTTCCTCCTCAGGCCACAGTGCTGTGGTTGTTCTCCACCCTCTTCTGTCGCTGACAGTTTGAATATGGTTACTTACGGTTTGAATATGGTTTGAATAGTGTGCTGTCTGTTGAGCTTCTATTTTATCTTGCTGAGGAACAAAAACAGCGCTTTGAGTTGACTATGCATATACCAATGTTTTAAACTAGCAAAAGCAAGAGTGTTTTCAGTTCCTCAAGTAACACTATAAACATTAAAACATCATAGGAGTAGTGAGGTGCTTTATAGAGATAAATGGCTTTATATTTATAAAGCCATTTATTTGTCTAGTAGCAAAAGAAGAACTTCGAAATTTTAAGATGGTACATGATTTGTTTTAGGGCTGAAAATTCTCCAAGATGATATCTTCAGTAGAAGTCCAGCTAAGCACATGGATGACTATTAGTAGGACTAAGGTCTTGACACAGGTTAATGGGCAATTTACTCTCCAAGAAACCGTTCTGGTATATAGGTCTAGAAAATATCTTGAATACTAAAGAAGTTTAGAAAATTCCTTATGAGTTCTTAGGCTTATCACTAATTCATTAAAGATGCATTTCTGTATGGGCAGCTCCCGGACTTCAGTATGTGCAGTCACCATGCTTTGGCCCCAGTCATCACATAATGGATAGCAAACTGTATTTCCTTGCAGTTATTCCACTATTATTGCTGCTGTGTCCGTGTCGATCAAAAGCGAAGGGATTTGCTGCCATTCCGGATGGAAGTGAAGCAATGTTACGTAACTGGAACAGCGAGGGAGCAGCTCCTGAAGAGAAGGCATGTTTACCTAATAACATTTTGCTTTGATTTTCATCTAACTGTTTCAGTTTTGCACTTGACAATCTCTTCCACATTGGTGTTTCAAAGACATAGAGCAGATTCTAACCAGACATGAACATTAATTGAAATTAACTCTTGTCAGGCTTAGCAAGAGACATGTGGAAGATGAATTCCATTAGCAGTCTGGAAATTCCAACCGTGATGTTTAAATTCCAAAGTAAAGGGAAAGTAATCAAGGAAGTGCTGATGGAATCTGAACAGAGATAGGAGTGTGGGAAAAGCACTGATCATGCAAAGAGCAAAGTATTTATATAGTGAACTCAGTCTTCTCTCTCTCTGCATATTTTAGTTATTTCTGCCTTTTTTTCTTTAAGACAGTGTATTCATGTATTTCATGCATGTTTTATTATATAAAGGGCTTCTTAGTCACTCTTTCATTTTTTGGTGTCATACAAAAGTTTTCTGAAAATAGGCATGACACTAGCACACTTTTGGGTTTTATGCTATGAAAGAAACAGGAATAAGGTAATAAACATTCATTTAAGGCCAATATTGTTTACTGTCAAAAATTAGTGTGAGTAAAGTTAACATGGAAGACTAACTTCTATGGGAAAAAAAAGTCTATGTAGCTCCACTGTTTTGCTTGGGGAAAGCTAGGCGTGTCTCTCTGCCTGAAGGGACTACCAAAACTTTCTTGGAACAGTTGAGCTCTAGAGTTTTGCAAGAGTTTTGTTTTCTTTTTGTTTTGTTTTATTTCTTTTCTTCTTTCCCTCTTCGATTCCCAAACCTCTTGGTTTTAAGAAACAATGCATCTAACTCTCCTGAGAACACAGTCTTGGAAGCTACACCCTGTTTCATGAGGCACTTGACTCTTTGCAGCAACATGTTTTAAGTACAAATTTGAACAAGTCATCAAACAGCACCCTCCCAGGTCTCACCCAGCCTCACTGCTGGTTTGGCGAGTTCCGTGTGCTTGACAGCACAGCTTTCATGTCACGTCTTAATTTGTATTGTTTTATGTAGTCCGTGCTCAACCTCATCACACCCACTGTAGCGGGGAAGTCGGGAGCAGCAGCTGGAGCAGCAGCTGCAGCCGCCGCCGGAGCAGCAGGAGCAGGAATGAGCGCAACAGAAGGCAGCAGTCATGCATCTCATGTGAGAGAGCATTGCAATACTGTGACCAGAACCAGTGAAAGATGGGAGGAGCAAAGGCCTCTCTTCTCGGATGCCAGTTATGGAGCCATGGCAGCTGGAGGGGCTGAAGGTGTGACAGCTGGAGAAAGCAAGACAATGATGGCTGGACGAGGTGCAGTGATGGCAACTGGAGGAGCCATGAATGAAGAATTCTTAAGAGACTACTTCAGTGATGTAAGCATATGACCTGAGTAGCAGATATTGATGCTTAGAGATGCTAGTATGTGATTCTTGGGAAAGTGCGTTGTGAAATGGCACTTACGTTATTGCAAGCAGTAATACTCAGATCCTATGACTCAGATACTATCTTCTATGCTTTGTGTATCTGTGGTGGGAACAGTTTATGGGTTCAGGCACACATGTGGGACTTAAAGCATGTCAGTGCTCATTCTCACAGCACTGTTCAGATGCTGTGACGCTGATGAGAGTCTCCTTGAGAGAGACTGGGGAATGGAATTCTGAATATTTGGCAGCAAACAAGGAGTGCCTTATTCACAAAGAGAAGCTGCATAGGAGATCATGTGGTATAAAATTCAGGCACTTAAGCGCCTTATCCAGGTCTGTAGAGAGGCACTTTCATGACACTTCATGAATCACAGCTGAGAACCTCATGGAGGAAGTGCTTGAAAGATAGGCTATAGATGGCAAAGTGTAGAGGGTGAGGTTTGTTGAGTTGAAAGAGCTGATGAAGTGGTGCTGATGCTGTTTTTTTTGTCCAACAGCTTGCTTTTCCCCTGAACATTGTTCTTTGTGCATAATCTCAGCAACCTGCTGAAGTACTGTAGGACAGCTTAGTAGAGTGACTATAGTGAGTTTCACAACTTTTAGGAGGTGACTTGGGAGATACTTCAGATTATCAGGAGAACAAAAACAGACAAATAACCAAACTACATTGTTTTGGATGTGTGTTTGTGGTTTGTTTTTTTTTTTCCTGCTTTTCAGGGAATATAGCCATTTCCAGTATAAAATATAGATCAGCATATGGAGACAGTTTGGATTTGGGTATATTCCACATTGCCTAGGTGCCTAAGCTAATCTGCACAACAAAATCTTGACTGTGGCAGCAGAGTTGCTCTGAACACAAGCCAGCAAACAAATCAGGTGAAGCTGGTTCAACAGGCTCCAGAAACTGTCTTTAGTCCTAGAATTAAAGCTGGTGCAAGGATATTCAAGCTAGTGCCTGAAGCCAATTTTGTTGTAGAAACTGCTTCCTGCTTCTTCCAAAATGGTCTGCATAGCTCCAGCTTGCATGTTGGAACTTAGATGCGTATGTTTCCATACGTATTAACTTTAACTTGTTCATTCTTCTGGTGTCATCAGATTCTGCAGGCTATGCTGGTGAACAGGGCCATGTAGGTGATAACGTGTCAACATGTATTCATTAAGCATCTGCTCATATATTAGGATTCTGTCAGTTGTATTTTTGAAACTCTTCCACAGAGGCTTAGTTACATATGAAGTTAATTCATAAAGAAATACAAAATAAAAGCATTAAAAGCATTCTTGGTCTGTTTGTGAGGATAGTGTAGTATCACAAATGCATATTTGGCAGTTTTAACAGAAGATGTTGATGATACTTGAGGCCTGTAGCTTATTCCTAGAGTGTAGTATTTTGTCATTTAGTGCAATGTCAAATTCAGACAAGGTCACATTTTTTTACAAGTGAAAAGCAGTACAACCTTGGGCGGTTGTCAGTGTTTGTGGGTTCTGTTAAACTCTTATTCTAACTTTTTTTTTTCCTCCCCAAATCTTCAAAACTGATAATGTCTGGAACTGCCATTAATAATCTCTTGTTTTCTCTCTTTAGAAAGTTGTCTCTTTCGTGGAAGAAGATGAAGCCCAAGCTGCAAAGGACTGTCTCCTGGTTTATTCTCAGGGAGAGTCAAGCTCTCCCCATGGGTCCGTTGGCTGCTGCAGCTTTATTGAGAGCGATCTTGATGACCACTTTCTTGATGATTTAGGGGATAAGTTTAAGACTCTAGCAGAAATATGCATGGGTAGGCACATAGACATGAAACACTCCAGAAATGAATCAAGTTTTGGTCCTAATGATGCAAAGTCACAGTTCCTAGATCAGCAAAGTACTTTGATTTCCAAGCAAGCCCTTGCCCCGGGCAGCCACTCACAGACAGCCCAGGCAGCAGCTAGAGAGCGTGCTGGAGGAGCAGACACTGTATCTCAGGAGGTGGTCACAGAAACAACCTTTGTGTCAAGGTCTGCACAGCATGAAACCAGGCCTGTTTCCAAACCGTTCGCTGACAGCAGTGTCACTGTGACAGAAACCTCCTATTCTGCTGCCCCTGCTGCCCCTGTTTTCCTAGATCCCCAGTTTAAGGAGAATGTAGTAGTGACAGAGAGAGTGTTTGCACCTGCTTCAACCTTGCAGGACATGGTAGAAGTCCCCAGTTTGCCAAATGGAAGTAACGTGGTGGTCACAGAAAGAAAGATTAAGGCAGAGGGTGCTAGGCCAGGGGTCTTAACAGCTCCAGATCTCCCAGATTCACAGTATGTCCTTGTAAGGGAAAGGGAGAGGGTGCTGGTGCCTACTTCTGATCAGGGCTCGCTGAGCTTGCCTGGTTTGTCTGAAGGGCAGAGCATGTTGGTGACCGAGCGCGTGGTCACACCAGCCCAGCTCCCAGGGATGCAGAGCAGAAGTGAACAGGCAGCAGATGCTGGATCTGGCAGGCAGGAGCACGTGTTAATCACAGACTCCCTGCTCAACCAGCCAGGTCTGGCCTCAGAGGGTGTTCCTCCGTCCGGGTCCACTCTGAGCAAGTCTTCACGAGTCACAAAATACAGCACTGTACAGTATACTCGCTCATAATTGGGCCCTATCCCAGCCATCCCTGTTTCTTTTATTTCAGTGCACATGTTGCTTTTAGGCTCTTTCTTGAGCTCTCTATGTTTTGGATCTTTAAAAAATTCATGGACTGGCTAGTGGTAGGTCCAATAAATAACAGTTATGACCAAGAGACTAAAAAGGGAATCTACTGATGTTAAGTATCACTTGCAATGGTGCTTTTGAAGTGGAAAGGTGCAGGGAAAATTTATTTTCCTTCTTTGCTATGTTTGGAATTGTTTTTATTCAGCTAGTATCCTGACACATCACTACAGCTACAGAACATAAACCCTGAAATCTTGCAGTGGATGGTTGGGTACAAAGTTTATGTTAAATTTCTGAACTACCACTTTGTCTGATACAATCTCTCCCAAAGAGTTATCAGTTCCTCATTCTGTGGTTACCACTTTTTTCCTTTGTGGGCCAGGGCAGCTCCAGAAGCTGCAGTTCCAGAGCACCAAGCTCTAGCTAATTTACAGTGAAATCCTACTTCCTTAGAAGGTTAGTCCCCAAAGTCGTTGTGTTCTCAGGGTGGCATCCCTCTTCTGGAAGGATGTTGCAACTTCAGGTTATCAGCAGTTGTGTCTTCTGAGTCATCACTTGCATGGAATTGCACATGGATTAAGAGTGAATAGTAAAAATGTAAAGAACTGAAATTGCTCAGTACTTCTCAACATAAAAGTTACTTGGCCTGCATCTAGACAGACATTGTATACAAATGTAAGCATTTCTATGTTATAGTTTTTACTGGTTTCTAATAATTTAATAATGCGTGAGAAACAGCCCAAACTCATTTCAACTTTAGAGTTAAAGGCTTAGTGGCTTTTGTTGTCTAAGGGCCAATAAACTTTGCTATCAGTGTGGTCTGACTTACAAGTGCAATTAAGTGACTCTTTTTTTTAATTGCATCTCTGACTGTCAATCACAGAAATGACAGCACAACCCAACATGTATTTTTGAGTTCCTGTGGCCTTTGCAGTGCTATATAATGGTAATCTCTGATATCTCCAACAATAGGAATCTTATTATAATTCTGAAAAAAAATTTTTTTTTCCTTTTGAAACTTATGTGGTCAAAGATTATAAAGAATTTTGTAATATTTGGCACTATGTATATATGCACATGTAAATATTTATTTGTATGCAGTTTGAAACATTTAAGATGAGCTTTTTTATATTAAAAAAGAGAATATAAACCATTGTAGTACACTCCTCATGGTTTGCCAGAGTAGAAATATGTTAGATTATGTATTAGCACAGTAAATGTTGACCTCTAATGCCTGCAATATCAGGAAGTTAATCAAAGCTAAGCCCATGAACATGCTGGGCTTTCCAGCTGTATCCATTTTTATTGGACTTTTCAGGCAGCTGCTATGTTATACTTTTAATTGATATGTTTTGCTTTTGACTAGAAATGCTTTCCGTGTATTTTATTTGAGGGAGAAGAAGATAAAAGCTGATTTAGAAACATAATAAAGAACTGTGGCTATGTTCAGCAGGGTGTATGCAAGCAGGCTGTTATTTTAAGTGGAAAAGAACTTCCAAGCAAATCAAACTGCTAACTTGTTTGATCCTGTTAGTTATTTATCTCTTCTATTCTGGTTTTAAAGTGCATATATTTACTTCTAAGAATCATGCAGTTTTAAGTGGTGAACACTTTTTTTCCTGTAGTTAGAGGGTGCAACTGGCATGTATTTCAAACTTTTTAATTCATTATTTCTAAATCTTTATGCAATCTTAAATAAAAAAGAATGACAACAATTTTGGTCATTAATTGCTGCAAACAAAACAGTCTAAAGGATTCTCTTAAAGGCAAAGTAGTAAATGCTGGTGTCCTGGTAACTTTGAGATTCTGAAAAAAAGTCAAAACTCTGTATGTCTAATATACAGCTTTTATTGGAGCTAGACAGTAATCAGCATAATTATTAGTATAGCAATACTGGTGATAAATGAATATTAAATAGTGAAATGTCACTTATTTTTTAATCACTGTTCTCCACCACTTCATCCACATCTTTTATAGATGGAAATCCACTGAGTATTTTGACATTCTCAGAGTACAGTCTAGTGCCATCAGTTGTCTAACTGCTGCCCTCCACAGGGGAAAAGAGAAAACAGATTGATACTAACATTTCAAATGGTATCAGCATGTGCTGATGCTAGCAACATATCCATCTGATTAATACATTGCTTCCAGTAGAGCAGTCCCTGTAAATGAATATTTACAGTTATGCAAACATATGGTTAGCATCCAGCCATAGATAACTCTGCGCCAGGGGATTGCTGTGATCTACACTTGTCTTATCTAGAAATAACAGAACATGGTTTGGTTACCTTCTTGCTGAAATACCAGAGTGACAAGAACTGCCTCCAGATGGCTGGTGACTGAGGTATCCTGCTCTTACTTACTGAGGATGTCAGGTTTCACAAGCATAAATCAACATGCTGCAGCAAGGATGCTTCCCTCCTTTAGCACAAGGGGAGAGGACAGCAAGTGGAGACTATGAAATAGTACAGTACTTTTTAAGATTTCAAGGTGTACTCAGAGTGAGGCTAGACTTTATCAAGACTTGATAATTCCTTCTAACCTCAGATAGGCATTTGGTCATCTATCTCTCAGATTAAACCTTGGGCTTTATCAGTAACGAGGCAGTTCAGAAAGAGTTAATATAAATCAGCTGCTCTTCCCCAGCAACCTGACACTGGTGGTAAGTATTTATGGCCTCCAAGAATCCCAAAAATCTGTCCATTCCTATCTGCTTTTACTGTGATGGATGAGCTACTGGTTCTGGCTGGTGTGCTCCATGACCCTTTCTTCCTGTGGCTTTTGTGCTTTCAGTGTATTCAAACTGCAGTCATAAAAATCTATTTTTCCTGCTTTCTTGAAAATAAAACCTGTCCTCTGCCTGCCCCTTTCTTAGACTTTCAAACACACCCCTGTAGGTGAAATGCCTTTTGTGCAAAATAAGTGAGGGAAAAACAAATCAATGTCAGATTTCTGGGATAAGAGCCTCTACTAAGCAGAACCCTCAAGAGCTCAGAATGCTGAGGGAAGCTCATCTTGTAGAAAAGAGAGGAAATTGACCGTACCTCCAGCTGGGAGTTCTGTATGGCATAGCAGAGTCACTGCTGCTCCCCGCATGTCAGGGCAAACTCAGGGAGGGACCTGATCCTTTTGTTGACACAACAAGCAACATATCTCCCTTCCACCAAGGGTCTGGCATGAGTGCTGTGTGGCAAGGTACTCAAATGTGCTCAGCTTGCAGATTGTGCTTGCTCTGTCTGTGCTGAGGCCAGCTGGAGCCTGGGGAGGAGGCCAAGCTTCTGTTTGGTAACAAAATGGGGGGTTCCGAGTGCAGTAGAGGAATCCAGATTTGGGGGAGATTGCCTTGAGGGATTAGAAGCCATTGCATGGGATGCTCCAAATGCAAATGTACACTCTATGGCAGTCCACACCTGTAACTAAAGCTGAAGCACATGGCTTGTTACAAGAGCTGCTATGAATGCTACAGTTTACTTGACTTTATGGGACCACAGGGCAAGTGCATAGGAAAATAAAACCACTAAAGGTTACTGCATATAGAGAAACTACTACCAGTTAAGAAAATTCCCCTGCCAGGTATAGTAACTGAGAAAGTATTCATGGGAAGAACCTCTTTCCTGGATTATTCTCTTTTGGACTGCTCACAGTATGACACTGGCTTGGAAGGACTATTGATATACTCCTGTAGAGGCTCAGTCTCTGGTGGAAACTGAACAGTAGGTACTGACTCACTGGGATAGCAGGTTAAGGAAGCTATTGGATGAGAAGCAACTAGGAGTTTCTCTCCAGAAAGAGCAAACACTGAATAGAAAGAAAAAAAGCAGGTTAGGGTCCTGTCTGCCAAATACTACATGCCCAGTACTGCAACCCTTCCAGGAGTATCCCTCTGCCAAGAAATAGCTGGACACTTGTTGGTGCCCAACTCGTGATAGCTGCTACACTACTCTTACATTACCTGAAGCAGCAGGAACAGGCAGTGTATTCAAATGGAAACTCCCCATTTCAGCAGGTAGCCTCACCTTTGAAATTGGTGCCCACACTGGCTCAGGTGTTACTCAAACAGGTCAGTCTCCTCTGGCGTGTCCTACCATTCAGCAGGCTGGCAACTACAAATCTTAATTAGTAGCCCCAACTTAAGAGGGGAGCAGTTGGGATTACAATATGCCCAGAAATATAGAGGCTGAAGCAGCTCCCAAAGCAAACATAGAGCACCACAGCATCCAAAGTACATCCAATACACTAAGGCAGAGGAAGCTGCAAGTGTTAATGTTGAGGTAGAGCTCAATATCAGTTCACAGATCACAGAATATTCAAGGTTGGAAGGGACCTCTAGAGATCATCTAGCCCAACCTTCCTGCTCAATCAAGGACACCTAGAACATGTGGTACAGAGTGGCAAGTTCCTCCACTGCATGGGGGTGGCATGTGGGGGAGTTTATCCTCCCTTTTAAAATTCCACTTTCAAAAAGCCACTGAGAGGCTTTAAGGAGATGGTTACAAGGATAGGCACAGTTGAGATCTATATTTTTATTTAACACTGGGGAGTTTTTGACTAAGGAAAGCCCACGGAGAAAGAGGTTTGCACTCTGTAGATCCCTTTGGATCTCCGTAGTTCCCTTTGGTTGTTTTGTGATTTTCTTTTAGTTACTGAAATACAAGAGTGACATCACTAATTCTAGAGTTGCTTTGGAACACATTTCCTTGATGCATATAAAGGAAAGTACTTCAAAGGAACCGTGGGAATGTTTCCAGAAAGTGCTGTGAATGCTATCTGAAAAAAAAAAAAAAAAGAGAAAGAAAGAACAAAAGAAAAAAAGGAAGGAAAGAAGGAAAGCAAGCAAGCAAGAAAGCAAAAAAAAAAATCAGCAGAAAATCATGGCAGTTCTGCAGCATGTTCAGGGCAGTTTTATAATTTCTCCTATTTCGTCTACAGGATGGCTTCTGACCTACGATTCAAATGTTTCATCAGTGTATTTCTTTTAGAAGTGTTATCTCTAGCAAATAAAACCCAGAGATGCGATATCACCTCCTGGTGATTAAGCAATGAAACAGATTGATTCTCTGGCTAATGATTATCTGAGCTCTTTGGAGCATGGCTAAAGTTTAAACCCTTGGGGAGTACAGCAGTTTTGGAGGACAGTGACCATTCCAGCCGTCACGCCCTCCATTTGGTCCCCTCAGGGAAGCAACTATCCTTATCTGAAGAGGTACCTGGGAGAAGCTACTTGACACAGGCTGGTGGGGGGGGGACTGTCAAGGCAGGACAACTGCTGGAAGCAGGATGGTGGCACTGACAAGAACAAAATGTCACTAAGATGAAGCCATGTGCTAAAGGGGTGATGGTGGAGCTGGTACCTGCAATACCTGGGCTAACTCCAACCAAGGGCCCCAAGGACCTGCAACATCTGGGTTGACTCCAACCAAACCTGGCTTTAGCCTTCCATCATGACCTTCTTGTGAGGTCAACACAGGCCAAATTAGTGCATTACTAACTTCCCTTATTTCTTCAATTCCTGAAAAAATCCCAATATTGCCTCTCAAAATTGAGCCTTTTTTTCTTTCATTCCCTCTCTTTTTTTTTTTCTATCTCTTTTCATCTTTCTTGGAAAGACAACTTAAAGCACAGCTTCCAAGTAGAAAGAACTATGTACTTAGGGCGTTAGCTTTTAGACAGAGCCTAATCATGTCTCCCAGATGATTCATTGCACCTGATGTAACTTACATCTGAAAAACACAGCTAATACTGGCAGGGAGAGATTTGCTCCCTCTTTGCTTTGCCATTTATCATCTCTGAGGCACTCAACATGTAACAGCTCCTATAAGCTTGACTTCTGCAACAACAGGAAGTGCAGAAAACTTCTCACACTCCTTTTGAATCTGGCTCTTGAAATTGAACATGGCTCTTGAAAATTACCCTAATAACTTGATTAGAGGTAAAAGGCAACTATTACCATAAACTCTTGCAATAGTACACTGCTATATTTTCTTTTTCAATATGTTTGCATGGCTTCATAAAATGAGAGTTTGTAAATTTGATAGTTCGCATTCAGTTTGTTTGTGTAGTATTAGAAAAGAAATTCAGGCTATTGAAGGGAATGGAAAAGTATCCAATATTTTTCTTTTCTAACTTTTTTTTTTTAATGTCTGGCTCACCCTGACACAACAGATAAGCTTCTTAGTCACAATAACAGAGGAATGGCATGCATTTCCCTGGTGTTATTGAAAACTTAATTGTATTATTATATTTATTATCCACAGATGACCAGCTATTTTCCTACAGCCACCACAGCAACTCAATTAATGCATTTCTTGAAACAAAACCATTAAATCTTTCTTTCTGTATAGCAAAGTAAGAAGCTGAAACCTATTTTGATACTTTAAAATGTATTTTCACTATGTAGATCCATTTGTATAGGGGAAAAAGTGAGCAACTCCTCTCAATTGTTCTCTGGGGACTGCTGTGATGAAAGCCAGGTTCCATGCTCACTCCAGTAAAACTACAGCAGGGAGTATTATAGAGAATATTTATGCTGTTGTTTCCTGTAAATTGCTGGCCTCAAAGGCACTAAGACACCTTGTACTGGCTTTTTCAGAGCAAGGTGGTAAAGGACCATCACCTTCCCCCAGCCACCCCACCATGTTTTGATGCCTAGCTGGGGATGTGGGTTCGGCCAGAGCCAGCCAACCCTTCAGAGCCTCAAGCTGGCACGAGTGGCCCTTCAGATTTCCCAACCCTGATCTATATCAACACTTGGAGAAAATGAGGAGAAAAGTCATTCCAGGGAGGCAAAACCCGGTAGGAACTGGAGGTAGTAGACCACTAACACCACCAGGTGGCACCGTGTTATCACACGTGTGCTACCCTGTGGTCTTAGGAAGTCTCAAGGGGATCAAAAAAACCAAGTAGCTCAGGCCACATGGCAACACCAGAAAACGCTTTGTTACAAACGGACCTGCAAGGCATCAACAGCAGAGATGCTACCAAAAATGTTTTTGCAATCAATAATAGTAAGAGATGAACAATAAAGACAAGTAGCCAAAGGTTTTCATAGCAGTAGCATCAAGAAAGATTTTGAGCTCAGTTAAAAAAGAAATCGTTGTTGCCATTAAAACGTACTCCTTTCCTTCTCCTTTATTTAGTAGGTTTTTCATGTAATTTACTTTTCTTCATTTCCTCCCATTCTGTGGAAGATTCATAACAGATTAACGAGACTGAAAGCAACCAGTGTACTACTATTTTTGCTTCATGAGGACTCACTCACTCATTATTTCCCTCAGTATCTAGAGAAGCACACCAAGAAAGAGCCTAGCAATCCCTGTTCTTTCTGAGCTGAGCTCAGCCTGGGATGAAGGGTGACTCTCAGTCTAATCAGAATTGCTTGTCTTTGTTTAATCACAGCAAATATATGGGGTAAGGTACGCAATTATGAGCTTAGGGTCAAATTAGTCACTCTGCCATAACTGCAGTTTCTGTAGATAGAAAGGCTGTAATGGTCCTTTAGCTTTAGGAATTTAGATCTTGACTTATGGCCAGAGATAGAATATAACTTGCAGATGACAAGTCATAAAGACAGTAGGACGATATATTTGCCTTTAGAAAAAAAAAAAAAAAGATAAAAAAGGCAGAAAACCTATACTTTGAAAACCTTTCTGAAAGATTTTTTTTTCCCCTCCAAAATAGCTTCATCTGGAAAGCTCTACCTGACCTTACATTTGCAAACCTAACCCTGACCCTTTTGTGCAAAATCTTTTTTTTTTCTCTCTCTCTTCAAAAGCAGGCTATGGTACATGTAAGGAAATTAGGACCTGTTCTGTATTACCACTGAACACACACTGGCCCCTCACCTTTCTGTCTTCTCCAATTTCCAGCATTTCCATGTTGCAAGTTGTCCCAGACCTTGCACTTTCACAGCAATCCTTGGATTGATTTAGTCTGAAGTGAGTTCAACCTGTTTAAAATGAATTGCCTCCCAAAACTGAGTCTGGAAGCTGAAGATTCAAAGTCAAGTAGGAAAGTGATCGACTTCTTGCCCTCATTCAGGAGCTCCACAAAGACAAGAAAAACCCTAGGGCAGCAAACACTTCTCACAGTCTGCTGCTAAGGAAGAAGAGAAATTGAACCCAAATCTCTCTATTGGGTCTGACAGAGATATTATAACATGCCCGGCAAAAAGTTTGTTCCACGGTAGGAATAGTGAAATGAGTGGTTGTGTTTGATTACCTGAATCAGCACAATGCAGCAAGGGGGATTCCCATTTTTCATGCCTCTCCACTAGCCACTAGCTACTCTGAAAAATGTGGGTGGCTGATTTGTAGAAACCAATTTTAGTTAATACAAAGTCTTATGTGAAATTACCACAGAGTTGCTTCCAAAGGAACTTTCATGCAAAACTAAGGCAAAGTGGGTTGACAAGAAAATAATAAAATGCTCAGAAAAAAAGACTGAATGTATTTATTCTAAAATTGATTCAAGAAGCCTGATTCTTCCTTTCTTAGGTGCTCCTTGAAACAGTAGTTCTATAAAACACAACGCCCTGAAAAGGCACCTGGACAGCATATCCTTGATGTTATCTGCATCTCAAAATATAAAAAGATTACTTTTTATGTAATGTAATGTAATTCTCTTTCCACACTTATTTTAATCCTTTCTGCCCTTCCTTGTTGTTTCTTTTTCACTTTTTTCCTTAATATTCCTCTGTACAAATTCTACTTTTGAAATTATCCAAGTCATTCTCCTCCTCCCCTTATTGTCTCCTATGAACACTTTGCTCACATTCAAATTCTTAAGGGTGGATCTCAGCACAGCTCTGCACTTTATTTGGCTCCCTTTCTCTCATGGCTTTCCTCAGTGTAACATTCTTATCTAAAATAGTCAAAATCGTCTCATGAAATTATATGAAAATTAAGTATTTTGGCAAATTTTAAATGTGCTCCTACAACCCATAGCCTTAATTCTTTGTGCTTCTGTGAAGAGCCATGCTGTGCATGGCCCTCCACCCCTCACAGCTGATAAATAAATCTCTTTCACAGGTGCCCATTCTGTTTACAGACCTGGTATCAGCTGGTTGTGCTGTTTCCTTTTTTTTTTCATGTCCACTTTGCCAGTTCCCTCTCAACATTTACTGCAGGCAATTTCTGTCTGAGGTTTGCCCTTATCATTTGATAATCATCTTGGGACCTGGATTTTTTTCCTCCAGTCTCTGAAATTACTTGTCTACTTCTGTTTGACAGAGTGCAGCTGCATGAGCTACGAAATGAAAAACAGAAATGATGGAAGAGGCAAATGGGAACTCTGAAACTCTGAAAAGTCTGAACTATCATCTAAACTACTCTGTTATTTCTGTTTTCTCCTGAAATAAACCAATCAGAAGGCATATAGTTAAGCAGCATTTTAATTCCTGAGACTCCCCTAAGACCACAGACCTGCCACGTCCCTTTGCTAGGCAGAGCTGGAGCAGGGCTTGGAGGCTTCCCTGCAAAGAAAGGGCAGTAGGAGGGTCCATTGCTCAGGGCACTAAAGAGTCTCCAAGGATAATAGATTTACAGAGAGTAAAGGAGGAGTGGAACTGGAGCAAGTAAAAAGCTTTTCTGAAATAAGTAAATGAAATGCATAATTACACAAGAGAACTGAATAGAGGTTTCTGTTAATCTATGATCCGATAATCTTCTTTTGTTGCCACTTAGCAACAGAATTACAAATTGAGGACAGAAAGCAAGGGTGACTTAAAATTCTTTTTTTTCTTGGGGAGAAAGGAGAAAGGACCCTCATCAGGCTCAGTAGGTTTTCCAAGTACAGGCTATGCAGTGCCTTTCAGCACTGTTATGCAAACATCTGAATTTCGAGTTGCCCAAAGTCCAGCTCAGCAGGACAAATAAAATTGTTTATTTGCAAAGTTTACTCTCAGAAACACTGATTTAAACTAAACAAATATATCCAGGGACTGTATAAGCAGGAAAGATGTGGGAAAAGAGATTTGTGGGCCAAAATTGCTGTACCAGAAATTATTCCTAACTTGTGGATAAAAAACAGCAGTCATTAAACCTTTTAGGGGATCTATAATGTCATGGACTTGCAAAAAGAATGGTGCAAAAGGCATTACCAGATTGCAACAACCCCTACAACCCCAGCTGTTGGCCTTTATCAGCTGATATTTTAAGAGACATGCTACAGACAACAGTGTGCCAGTCAACCTCAGCTCTCTCAGCTATTTCAGCTGAATAGTTCAGCTATTTTTCTTGACAACCTCAGAAAACATTAGATGTAGATGCCAACCACATCTTTACATCTCAGCATTGCTGCTTTTTCTTTTTCCCTCTAATGTTTAAATAACAGGAGTCTGGAGCAGCCGTACAAGATGACATCTTTTGCAATATTGCTATGAATCTGTGGCCAAAGACACAATTAAAAGACATATTAGAAGTTGCTTGACACTAAAGCTCAGGCACATCTCAGGAAAGCTGGTAAGAATACATGCCCTGCCTGTCATTAAAATCAGAAGCAGATTTGTCCTCATAGTGCAGTTCTGCTGTCTTTTCTTTGCATGCCTATTTATGCTCATGGACAAGAGCTCAGCAGCAAGAGCTTCTTCCTCTCTAAAGCAGTGTATTCCAATTACTTCTGGAGGGATAGGATCTCATCCCAGTAGTGTTTCAGCAACAGAGAAGGACCTTCCCTGGAAAGGGCAATAGAATCAAGGATACTGTTTAAATGAAAGTTTCATTTAATACTTATATGTTAAAATAAATGAAAGTTTCATTTAATGTTTACATGTTAAAATATTTAAGTTTATTTTGTCAGGTTTGCTTATCTTCCATCAAGGCTGAGGCTTTTCTTCTTTTTCATTTTTATAATGATGTTTTGCTCTAATACTAAGGAGGCAAGATTTGCTTATGCTACACTACATCTACATCTACTACATTACTGCAATCTTGCTTAAAAGATCACTTTGTAGTGCAATACAATTTTGCTTCAAATACTTGGAACTTGTTCATTCCCAACCCAGCCTGACCACAGTGGCATGGAGAACAGGGCACTCTATTTCCTGTCTTCTATTTTAGGGGGGTAGTGGGAGGGTGGTTGGGTAGAACAAAGAGCAAAAGGAATTCTGACTTTCAAAGGAGCTGGAGTTGGAGAAGGAGGAATTGCATCTGTGTTGGTAGATGTTGGTAGATTATATATGTATTATATACATATTTGTAATTAACATTCCATCCACAAAAGTTACTTTGCACACTAAACCTGGGTTTTCAAATAAATAAATTAAGTATGAAAGAAAAAAATAAAAAAGAAAGACATTCAAAATTGCTTAATGGATAAGAACAGAGATTGTGACTGGCAGTTACTCTTTTCACCTGCTATTTACAGCTTTGTTCAATTAGTAGTTCAAAAAAGGAGTAAAATTAGTATGTGCTTTTTATGCAACTCTTCATATTCTGAAGAGGTACTTCATTAGATTCATCAAGCCAATGGCTATTACAAAAACAGACAAAGAAGCAAACAAAAAACCTCCAATTCAATCTGTAATCAAATATTCTCCAGATAACTGGTGTGAGTTGCAGTTATTTGCTGAGAAGTTTCTTTCCTTATCAGTCTAACTTATTCTATCATTTTTTCAAAGACTAGTAGTCCAATAACTAATAATGTCAAACCCAGAGGAAATCATCAGTAAAAAGTTACAGTCCATAGTACAGAGAATTCTAATACAGAGAACAGAGCAAAATATTTAGCTTGTGTGAGGGAAAGCAGAATAGAAAAAAAAAATCCATTCTTTTCTTCTCTCTTTAGGGAGAATGCTAATTAACAAGATTAGATAAAGATTTTGATCTGACATTTCAAAGCATTTTCAGGGATCCAAGAGATCCTAAGGACTTGTCTATTTGGCCACACTTGAGATTTAATTCAGATTAAAGCAATATGTAAACACAAATTGTGGTAACTTCTCCTAAATTTAGACAAGCTTCTACTCTCGATGCCTTCTCTGGCCTAAATGAAAGGGTATTAAAATTCATCTGAAACACACTCTTTCTGATAGAAAAATCACACAGGTGATGAGATTAAAGAAACTTTATCTACCAGTACATATTTCCCTAAAATAGTTTCCTGAGGCTCACTGTTGATCTCCAGTAGCAGCACCTAGTACCAGCTGCAATGCAGTTTCAGGAAGACAAGTGGTGCCGTGCAGCATTGTGTTCCAATGCAGGCACTGTGGTTCTGCCATACTAACAGCAAGGGCACCACATGGCAGGTCCTTTTGTGTAGAGGTCCTTGTGCAGT
>JAUBOD010000971.1:7092404-7120911 GCA_032353885.1 Nothura maculosa | reverse complement strand
TATGTGGGAACATGCACAAACTACATTTTACCATATAATAGAGCAATGGATGATTGCTAACTAATATCCTGGATATCTCAACTCGTGTAGCCCCTTGCATTTCAAAGTGTACAAATGACTTCTATTTCACTTAGTACAAAACTAGGTCTTGGTAATGCAGTAAGAAAACCTAGGAATCTCAGAGTAATCTTTTGGTAGCTCACGACATACTTTGTATCTTGTTCTCCGAGTTTAAATGGTGTAGTGTATCTTTGTCCTTAAAAGTTGAAGGAAGGCAAAAAAAGAACAAATAAAATATAGAAGATATTACCGTACCATACATGAGGGTCACAATCTGTCCTGCCCCTGCCCTTCTGAGATGTCTTTTTCTCTCTATTCTCTAAAAAAACAGATGTAGCTTCCTCTCAAACTCATTTTCATGCCATGCACAAAAAAAATTTGCTTTTGCCAGTCCAGTAAATCTGGTAAATGAGCTGAGAAGCTGATGCAAAAGTTCAAAGAAACCCATGGTACATACAGGATCATTGTTTAAGAGATAAAATGATTAGCATAGCACATCTTCAGAGCTTTTGGCAGGAAATTGGCAGTGGTTTGATTAATAAAAATAAAAGCATGGATGTGTAATCAGCATGCACATGACTGTCTCTACAACTTGATAGCTTCCTGCTCTATGGCATGCCCCATTAATTTCATTTCAGGACAGAGGGGGATCTTATTCCAAGATGGGGCAGATACTAGGAGGATTAAAAGAGCCAGAAAACCCAGGCTACATGACAGAGCGAGAACTCACAGACAGGCACTCCCAGCCTACAGTTTACATCACAGATGCATCCAGATAAATCTAAGTAAGTTGTTCATCTGCACAGATTTATCTTCATTAAAGAAAGAATTGAGTAACGTAAATGGCATTATCGAAGAATTAGCCGTTAACCAATGGGTAATTTGATCCTGTGCAAATTTGAAGAAGCTTCCAAAGAGACTACCCAGGTGGACCCACATGCTTGAAAAACAGGAATTTCCACACATCTATTTGTATTAAGGTACCAGAATGAAATACCTGGGAATAAAGTCTTCGACTCAGCATTTTACAATCTCAAGCAGCAAGATTCTGAGCAAAGTACATAGCTGCAATAGCTGATATAGGGCCTTCAGCAAATATATATATATATATAATGTAAGAAAAGATCATAATCTAACTCTACAGAATTTTGATTATAATCATAATACCTAGGGGAAGATTTCCATTGTCAAAAATGTCTGATCTAACAGACATTTGACATTTTCAATCCACTGAGAACAAATGAAGGATTTGTGGATATTCTCTTCAAAAAGTTTTATACAGTCTCAAAAGAGCCTCCTTAAGACCCTGTGAAATGAGGGGCTCTGTTATTATTTTGGCTATCAGAAACATTTGCATCACATTAATTGACTCTGTGTTTCCTACCACAAGAATGAGAATAAACTAAACTCATAACAAAATGAACTAAGAAAACGTTTCATCTAATCATGTTGCTAACAAATAAAATGACATTTAAAAACACTGATCTTGTGGCAAATTCAAAGAATTTTTCAGTAATATGAAAGGTCAAGGCATCAGGTCTGGCATAAGGGTTATTCAGTTAGCTTTTCGTATGAGTTGATTTTACTCTTTTTCAAACAGTTGTTTGGACTGATGGATGTTGACTTGAATACCTATTAAAGCTGAAGAACAGAACTTTGTTTTAGAAGGGACTAGAAAGGCAGCTGACAAGATAGTACCTCTTAGTGATCAGAGTCCAGGGGAGTTTAAACACTTCAAAGCAAAGGTTGCAAACATGAAGGGGTGCCAAGTGAATTCATAAACTAAAAATGCCCTGAAGCAACAGTCATATAATATATATCTATATAATAGATATCTATATCTCTATATACCTAATATCTATATCTAGATATTTCTTTTCTCTGTACTTAGGGCTAGGATGCCTCCTAGACAAAATCTTGAAATGATTAAAATGTGATCTTGTACTTGAAGCCCAAGTCATGCCATCTCTATTTCCTTTAATATTTAAAATTTACTCTTTTCAGACCAGCTTGATTTGATATAATATGCAAGATAAGAATGAACTTCTTTTGTTTTTTTCTTCATTATAGATAGAAACATTTCCAATTCAAGAAACCAGTGTTAGTCCTATAAACAAAGCAATTCAAGAATGGTGATCAACTCCTTATACAAAATAAAAGTGTGAAGTAAAATGTAAACTTGCACACACTATACACAGCTGAAATGCCACTATTTCTTACACAGTTCTTTACTAATTGAAATTCAGGCTGAAACCTCCCTGGAACTATTTTTTAATTAGGAAAGTATTATCCCTAGATTTACTGACATGGAAAATGGCATGCTATCCAGCAAATAGTGAAACTCATTGGAAAATCTCTCACATACTTCATCAGCTACTGTACTGTACTGAGCAGTCACTGACTTGCCAGAATTTTGCCATAGCAATTTAGTGTCAGACCACTGGAGCAAAACTCAAGAGTTCTCAACTCTAGTTCAGCAAGTTCAAACAAAAATCATTAAGAAGTAAATCTCAAGTCTTATAGTATAAGTCCTATTGGAATGTTGTTCCAGGAAAATGAAAGAATCCTTCACATCTCTAGAATATAGGATTTTTCTGGTATTCAGGAATTTGTTAATTCTTTGGAAAATGTGCTATTTAGATTACGGAATGACTTGCCATCAATCAGCTATTTGTCTATAGTAATACAAAAGCTGTTAATCTAGCTATAATTTACAAGTTTTTATGATCAGTCAGATATTCCAGCCTGCCTAAGCATTTTGTCATGTAGAAGTATTTATCTTTTTTAAATGAAATCACATAGAGGTGAATAGTGTAGAAAGCAAGGTGTTTCCCTGTGGAAAATAAACATAAGTGTGTGAAAAGAATTGTATAGGAAAAGGAGAGATGTATATTGTAACACAGCTGGAAAATGGCCTTGATGTTAATAAGAGAATTAATGGGACATGTTTGTTCTTGACCTGAACATTGTAATGCTTCCAAGTGGGCAGTGTGTTTTCATTTAAAGTAAGAATTAATTCTAATGCTTCAGAGATGACCTTCAATCAATCTGGAATTCAGATAAGCCTTAAAACATCTACATATTTTAGGATTATCTATTTTTTTCCATGACCGAGGCAGGTTGCATGCTTATTGCATTCAATAAGCCTGAGCTTACTGTGCACACCAGGGACTCTATTTTCCAGTCCTCTGAACACCTTGTATGCTATTTCCTCTGTTTTAGGTGTCTCAGTAACTTTCCCATAGCTCCTGCTCACCATTTTTTCCTGGGTTGTGTCTATGTGTGTGTATGTGTGTTTCCTCTGGCCAAATGGCCTTATTTTATCTCCATATTAGCTATATAACCCACTTACTTCTCTCAAACTAGGTTTTATAAATACCTCTTTTTGAGGGCATTCAGTGACACTGTTTACTCTCTTCTTACAGTAGGGCTCCCTATGTATAAGTCTGTGTGTTGTACTGCTTTTGTTGAGATATGTATCCTCCCAGAGACAAATTGTTAATGCAGGAAGGAACACTCTTCATGGAAACTTCTCTGTTCCTTCAGTAGACCAAGGATTTCTCATCTTATTTTGCCCTCGTGATTTTTAGACTCTTTTCATTTGCTTTTTTTTTTTTTTTTTTTTTTAAACCTTTGTCTAGGAAATCAATTATTCAGGTTATAAGCCTTGGATTCCCAATACACTGAAAAGTAGGGACAACAACAGACAGAGAACTATCAATAACCTCTCACTGGATGCTGATAGTTAGTATCTTCTCCCTTTTTTTTTACCCCTCACCCCTACCCTGGTCACATGCTCTGATTTTCCCTAAAGACATTAGTATTTCATTTACTGAGGCTGAGACACTCCTCAAAAGTTTAAAAAAGTTAGATGCTATTGTCAAAAATTCTTCTGTTAAGAGCAAATGTAATCAGGATGATGATAACTTTGCTGCCATGTCCTTCTAGAACCATTGCATCTTTCTCCACTTAAAAGTCAGCCAAGAAGGATGAGGAGCATCTACTTTCTCTTCAGTGTCATCATTACTTCTAACTCCAAACACATGCCTTTCTTATCCATCTAATACTTCAGTCACCTTTTTCCTTGACCAGATATTCCAAATTCCTGAACATCCTCACATATTATACCCAAAGTACTTCATTTGCATTATTTATCCTAGAGGGTTCAAGCTGGCAATGAAAGGAGTAAGGTCTAACTATCATCAGTTTTACTGATGATAAATTTATGGTAATTTTAAATTAAGATGAAATTTAAATAATTTTTTTATTAAAAAAATAATCTGTATGTTCCACGACTTTCTAGATTAGAGAAATCTTAGATGAGAGAGATCTCTAACATTCTTACTGATTCCACTTGGAGCTTGCAGCAATAATGTCGTTATCTGAAAAATGTACAAATGGAGATTCCCTAATAAGAGTCTAATTATTCCTTAGAGAGGTAACCCTGTTAATAGTCAGAATATCCCGACTTAGATTGTATGACATGGGGAAGCGAATGAAAAACAGCAAATCAAGGAGGAGAAAAAAAAATGTTTGTGTTATTTCCCATGCTCCTTGTCCACTTTGAAAAAACAAAAGCAAGGACAGCTACCAAAAGATCAGTGTTCCAAAATAACAAAACAAAACAAACAAAAAAACCCACCATAGACTACTGAAATACACTATCGTCATATACTGGATTTCTTTTTTTTTTTTTTGAAACTTGCCGAAAAGTCCAAGAAATATATATATATATATATATAATTTGGAAATCACATTCCCATAACAGAGCAATTTCAGTTGAAGGAAGTGGTAATTTCATTAGCTCCTTGGTATTATTTCATTGACTAGAAGTTGGCAGCAAGTGATGAGTGAGAGGACCATCCACTTGTACTAGCATGCAGATCATTTCTCTTTCCGACATACAAAGCTTTGCTGCTTCAGAAAGAGATTTACAAACAATGAGAGGAAAACAGTGAAGCAAAGTATCCACAAATAAATCTAAGGGCAGTATTTTCTCTTCCAGGATCTGAATGCATACCACAAGCACTAGATCTCAACATGATTTGTCACTAAATGACAATGTTCAAAATGAGAACACTACCCAGTTATTAGCCTACTCTGGTTTAAGTACAAAGGGCACTTTGATTCCAGTTCAGGAGATTACTGTAATATAATTTTTTTCTCCACTCCACTCCACCTGTAGTCTGCAGACACATAAAGTTGTCTGAAGGTAGGAAGGGCAGTGGGGATAACTCTTCACTCCATAACTTCGTTTTCAGATCTTCACTATAATCTTCAAGCTAGAGCCAGAATTGCTTTTTATTAGAATGCTGTATCAAAAAATCAAGTAAAATCTAAGTACACTACCTCCTAAGAACAAATACATAAACCTGGTGCTGTTTTGCAGGAAGGACATGCAGAGAAGGAAAAGCTAAAGAGGGTGTTTCTTCCAGCTAGCACAGTATGTACAATCCTTATGTGATGAAACTGGAGACACTCAGCTTCACCTGAGTGCCTACACTCCTGCTTATACCTTCTCCCTTTCAATCTGCGGTGGGGCTGACTTCATACCTGAAACTCCTTTTGCTTAAGTGTTCATTTCAAAGCAAAGCATAACTCAACTAATACCCTAAGTCTAACGATTACAGCATTAACTGGATGCTAATTTAAGCTACTGGTATATGCTACTTGCCTTGGCTCCCTCTGGGGTCCATGGAGTGACAGAGATGACTCATTTCACTTTCTTTGCAATTCTGCCTTCCAGAGAGGACAGAGCTCTCTGTTGTCTCTTCCTAGTAACTACGAGAAAGTGTCAAGACCTCAACTGCTATTTATGTGAAAGTACCAGAAGTGCCACTGATCAATTGGGAAGTTAATAGGAGTTTTCCTGCTGACTTCAGAAGGACTAGCCTTTCTCTACTATTACTTTTGATGAGGGATAGCATGGTATCAGATTCTATCTAAATTAAGTTTAATTGGGTGAAAAAGCAGCATTACTCTTTATAAGCAAGCAGGGGCAGATATGGAAATCTGTCTCCCGCCAGGGCTTTTTACCATTGCTTGAGCTAAACAGTGAACAAATGTAACTTTCAATGGTGAGGCTACTTCTATCCTAGGAAATCTATCTTCAGAAATCATTAAATACATTAGAAACAAACATGGAATAGGTGCACAGAAAAATTGTGTTGTTATCACATACAACCTGAGGACAAGGGAAGTTAAATCTTGAATCGGACAGACTTGTGGGCAAATAAAGGTCATTTACATTATTTTGTGGAGGGCATTCTACGAGTCTAATCTCCCTAGGCAAGGGTCATGTTTGTGTCCACTACTTACTCTCTTTGCTTACTGATCCTGCAGTTCTGCAGGCAAAACTTCCATTGATTGCAATGGAAATGCTATGCATGGACGGAGTCTAGGATTGGACTGTTTACTAAGCAAATAATCTGAATCAGCAGATTTGGAGTCAGATGGGCACCCAATAAGCAGCCTGTTTTGTTGTAGGATTGGGTATAAAATCCCAAATCCCATCAGCTCATAGCTACTGGCACCAAGAATCACTAACAGCAAGCAGAATGGCCTTTCATTCCACATTCTTTGTTTTCTTAGCTGGACTGGTATTTCTCTCTGAAGCTGCACCACTGGTGAGTCTTTTTATTCAAACTCAATGATTACAAGAATATTAATCTAAATTTTCTACATGACTAGCAGCTTCTCCATCCCTGTAATTCTGCAGCCATCAACTTTTTTTTGAATGTTATTTTACTATGATTTTTTTTCTAGAAGCTTCTTCAAAATCCTTAAAATTTTTCTTCTGCCATGAGTCATCTGTTTTAGTATATTATGAAAGGGTCCTTGATCTAGGAGCTGTAGCCTTTATTTCTTCCTATTTGTGTCACTTTGTGACTCACATATCATCATCAATATAGTGGTAGCTTTACCTTGTTCACCAAATATCTTTTGTTATTTCTAAAGAAATAAAAAGATATTTTTGAAGTATGACTAAGAATTCATTATAACACAACAGAATTTAGGGTGTAATAGTCTCTCAGCCCTAGGGATATCTTAGGTATTTTTCTGTCAGTTGCTTAAGATTCTCTGCCTGCATTTATAATGATTTACTATGTTTTTAAGACATCACATACAAGACTACAACATATGCCTTGCAATATTTCTCCAGGGACATACACAACTTCAAATATTTATCATGCTTGGAAGATGCCTTACAGATACCGTATCATTTCTTACAGATAAGTGATAGGAATGGTGCATATAGTGATAAAAATGTCATTATATAAATGCTGTTCATATATACGCAATAACATGTGTATATGTATGTATAACAACCTAATTCATAAAGAGACTGAAGATACTCTGCTGCAAGGAAAGGATGTTTTGACAATACTAGAATAGAACTAGCTTTAACTACTGTTTGCCCAATAAACTTGCTTTCAAGCCAATATTAATTATGCAATAAGAATTATTCTTCTCTGCAAAAGCTTTTGCAGTGGCTAGTAAACAGCCTCTAAACAATGTCTCCTGCCTTTCCCCAGGTCTCCCATGGTTCTGTTGATTCCAAATGCCCTCTGATGGTGAAAGTGCTGGATGCAGTCAGAGGAAGTCCTGCGGCCAATGTAGCTGTTAAGGTATACAAGAAGGCTGCAGATGGAAGCTGGCAGGAGTTTGCTGTTGGGTAAGTAATATGGCGGTAGGGACTCATTTTCAGGTACCTTGAGCAAACAGGTGAAAAATAAGAGGAATGAAGCTGTGATCAGAAAAACAACACATTTTCTAGTGAGCGTTGCTGTTGTGGGTAGAAGCACATTCATTCTGGTCTAAAACCAATATATGGAACATGCCCAGGACTGAAACAAATTGTAATTGTGATATCACTTTGAAATGTTTATCTTTCTTTGAAAGGTAATAGGTTTAATATGTAAATATTTCTCCTGGCTTCAATACTCTCTTCCCTTTCTACCAAAAAAAAAAAAAATCTACTTAAAAGAGAGCTTTATTGACAGCAGTAATACACAAAATGCTCTCTGTAACCTTTGTCTCTACCGATGTCTGTAAGAAGTGCATCAGCCTTCTTCAGTGCAACAAACATCCTAGTTGGAGAAATTAACTAGAACTTAACTAGGTCTTAACTAGAACATTAAAAAAAATCATTGTAACACAACACAGAAACATATAACAGTTTGCTTGTCATCTTTTCTGTAGACTTCCACGGCTTTGTTTTTTCCAATAGGAGGGCTTGGTATTTACAAAATATTCTCAAAACATAATGGAGAGACAAGCAAATACTATTATCTATACTATCTTAAGCTTGGGGAAACAGAGGACAGAGGGCTATAGTTTACTAAAGTATACATGTGCATTATAGTTCAGGTATTTAAATTTCACTTTAACACCTCATTTAATTTGATTTTTAAATAAGTCAGGTGAAATCTGTAGTAAAAGCAACATAATCAACCACAGAATGAAAAGTGCGAGCAAGGACATGGGCCACCAGAGAATTCAACTGCATGATGTAAATAAAAACTGAAGAAAGAAATAGAAGACTACAAGGATGGAGATACCTTTGTCTCCATCTGAAGGGAGATTTTGTTCACTTATTTCTTTTAAATAAATAAAACCATATCCCATTACAAAGAAACAGAAGAGCCTAGAAGGTCTGAGGAGAAACTAGTACCTTCCACTCCTAAATAATGAGCATCAATCTAGTAAAATATGACTCTCAAAATAAATCTATGTATTTTAAGCCCATAAGAATGACAGGTTGCTTACAAGGAAAGAAAAAACAAAGTAAGATTGTGTGTTTGGTGAGCATCTCCACCATTATCAGGAAAAATAGATTTCAAATGTTTCATCTGAACACTAGTCTTGAACAAATATGTAATATAAAAAAAAAAATTAAGAGGAATAAGAGAGATGAGAAAGCAGTGTCAAAAGCCCTCACTTTTTTTCCAGTAGAACAGTTTTTTTTTTCTCTGTTCACTCTGCAGTGTTGTTCTTAATAAGTAAAGAAAGCCCAATCCTACAATACTATCCAAATATTGTATATGTTTTAGTCTATACATCCCATAAGAAAATCAAATCATTTCTTCAAAACGCATTGTGATTAAGGCAAAGGAGAAACATTCAACACTTCAGACATAAAAATCCTATTCCTACGTCAGGTGAGGGTTTTGATCTTTCCCTTAATTTGCAGTTTAACTCAGGCTGCTTTTAGAGATGATGTTGACTTCAGCAGATTACATTTTTTTGAACTGGGTCTGCAAAAGTAGTCACAATTTTCTCTTTTCTGAGAAAATCAAGTTTCTCTGTGATAAACCTGAAAATATGAATGCAGATCAAGGAAAATTAGTTGTAACAATTCTTGCCAGGATTTATATTCATAGCCTAATGATATTTGGAAGATACATGAAGGGTACTTAGCAGAATATGAAATATGAAAAATATCCTGTTTTGCACAAGTATCTTTTGATCTGTTATTTCTAACTTGTTTGTTTTTGCTTTCCTAACCCATTTTAGGGAATTAAGCAAGCGCAACTAGCAACTATTAAAACTGGAATAATAGTATTGAAAAGGCAACAGCTGACTTTATTAGCGGCTTATTCAAAATTAGTTCAGAGAAAAATATACCATAAAAGTTAACTCTAGGAGAGACATTTAGGAGGGTTTTAGAACTCAGAGACCCAAGAAGAGTGTGATTTGGATCCCATAGCAATTCTTTCCATGACTAGTTTTGATTTTCTCAGTTCACTCATGTCTTTGGAAATCTAGATCTCACCCTACAGTTCAAGAATTACATTCACAAAACAGAGATGTGATCTAGGTTTTGAGTTATCAAAAAAAAAAAAAAAGGCACTTGGAGTGGCTCATCCTCACCCCTCCTTTGAATTTTTTTGGAACACTTTAGACAGCAATTCTTGTTTTATAAATATTTCCCCAGCAGTCTGCTTATATCTGAAAACATAGATCATTATAAGATAGACCACACAGTGTATTTCTCAATAGATCACAAATGTCATTGCACGAACTAGTACAGATTTAAATTGGTCACAAAGTTCAAGTAAAGTCTAGACACAGTGGAAAAACAGAATCAGGAAAAGGTGACAGCAGATTGAGATTTAGGCTGCAGCCACAGTATCTTGGGTAGAACTCTGTAAATTCTCTGCTGGAAAAACAGCCTTTAAAACTCATCTCTTAATTTGGAAGTATGTCTATGCATGTCTATCAACAGCAGATGTTGATGATTCACCTCCTATTATGGATGCATAGCCATACTTACTTTATTCTTCTACTCACACAGAAATACAGAACTGATCCTCCAAAGGGATCACTCATAGCACTTTGCTACCATGGCCTGATATAGGAAATGCTCTCTCTTGTATTGTTTTTGTCAAGGCTGCAAATCACTTTATCCTTTTCGCTGTCAACACTGCAGTAATTCTGGAGGATGCACCTATAAAACCACTAACACTGAATGGATATTATTTAGTAACTAAAAGTAAGAAAGTGCCTCTACCTGTAACTAGAGGACAAGAAAGAACTCTCATTAGGTCTTCTTCCAGTTGCCCATCTGTTCTGGATTGTTAACGTCTGCGACATTGAGATAGTCATTCAGGATGTATTCTCACTTTTCTTAAATTGAAGCTCGTTTGCTTACCGGAAGAAAAGATTTTGGATGATTTTTTCCCCCCCCTTTCAATTAGTTTGTGTCTAGACTATTCAACCTGTAATCAGTTGCATGTGAAATGTTAACTTGTACTCCAACCACTTCTATCAAATCTGAATAGTTCTGCTTCACAATTTCAAAGACAAGTGATCACTCACCAACAATTACTTCAGCCTTTAAGATAATAAAAGTTATGACAAGAAGTACTATTTAAAACAAAATAAAACAAACTGCCCATGAGCCATTTTTCAAACAGGGCTTAGACTCCCTGTCTGTTTGTCTACTCTGGATAACACTGATTTCACCTCTGCTGGACCAATGAGAGATCTGTCAGACTTCAAAGGGCTACAGCCCAGATGCAAGAAAACAAGAGAACTACCACTATCATTTTTTAAAAGTTTTTTAAGTAAGGCTCCATCACTAAGAATTTCCATCTTGCATAACAATTAACCAAAGACAGTCAAATATGACAAAGAGGGAGGAGGATGGGAAAGAAAACAGAAGTTACAATAGCAAAATTTATTCTCTCTCTGACAAGCAGTACCTTGTTTTGTTGTCCCCTCTGTCTCTCCCTTCTCACACTCTGTTGTTTTTTATGTTTGCCTTAGGAGTAGCAAGCCCTATAAATTCTTCAAGCTATTGTTTTCTTCATTCATTCCTTCAGCTACATTAGGCAGTTATATGGAGTGAAAATATTCCATGAAAACTTTCAAAGAAAAGAAAAAAACATAAGAATAGATAAAAGTTGTTAAGAAATTTCAGAAATACAACAAACACGAAGAGCAGAAGGAATGGTTTCAAGAAATGAATACCTAACTATTTAAACAGCTGACATGCAAATCTCACTCTTTTTTAAACAAATAGGGAGAAAGGTAGCTTTATTTTCCTCTTGCTTCTGAATTTCATTCATTCATAGTTTTTTGTTACAAGCTGAGTCCATAAGCTCTCTCAGCTGGCAATTCCCATTCTTAATTCACATGGAATTTCACAGAAAAAGGTCCCTGTTCTTTGACTAAAGCATTTTAGTTCGGAAGTAATAAAATCCCATGATACTAAATCACTGTTCCAAGATGTTATCATTCAGGGCCACATAAAAATGCATTTGTATCTAAATATAAAACCTTTAGTCCTTGAGACTAGTACTTACTGGATAAAATCATTTCCCACTAACATTTCAGTTTTCTCTTTAATTATAAATTGGGATTTGGCATACAGTTTTTCATCATGATCATCTTTTTCCTACACCACTAAACACCAGGCTCAAGAAGCACACAGACAGACAGCTTTGATTTGTGATATATATGGATGAGTTGGTAGCAAGGACATTCTCTGCAATATGGATCCATACACTACAAAGATGTGAATTATTCTGGATGATTAGATGCAGAATTCAGTATAGAACTGTATATGATTCATTGTAAAATTTGGCTGCTGCTAACATTAACATTCTTGTTTTTGTTATGCCTCTAAATGACAAAATATTTAGAGATATTTTATCATTACAGGAAGACCACAGAATATGGGGAGATCCATGAGCTCACCACAGAAGAAGACTTTGTAGAAGGATTATATAGGATTGAGTTTGACACTAGCTCTTACTGGAAGGGACTTGGCCTTTCTCCATTCCACGAATATGCTGATGTGAGTAACTGCAAATATACCTATACAACCTCTATATTGTGTACTGCCATCAGCTGAAAGAATAAATACAGCTCTTTAATACTGAAAGGACCAGCATTATTCAGGGAAACAACTGACTAGGAAATATGACTGTGTGAATAAAGACAGTTCATACTCAGCCATCTTTCTATGCAAATACAAACTGATTCACCTCTTTCAAAGTAGTCCCATGCACCTTTACACCAGTAGACCTTTCATCCAAGAGACACATTATTCAGCAGTATAGAATCTTAAAAAAAAAGAAAAAGGACTGCTTTTATATATTTGCTGAAAGAATATAGAGATTTAGAAACCTCATCTTATAGAAAAAGAACTCAGGTGAAGGAAATTTCACTCATTTCCCTCATCTGAAATGATTAGCTCATTCTAATATAGTGTACACTTGGGGGAAAAAAAAAACTTTTCTATGTGCATTTTTAACAATGATCAGGCCTGAAATATGAAACAGAATAAGATACATCAAAATATAAATATCTAAAATGTGAAAAGAAAAAGAGGCTAGTAGTTTCAGTGATACATAGATTTCCTAAGGTGACCTTCAATATAATTGTATCTTATGCCATCTTAAAAAAAAAAAACCCACATCTTTCAGCCCAAATCAGTTATTTATTATGTATTCCATTCTGAAATATTGACATAGTACTTTCAAAAATTTTGTTTACATTCTCATGGCTTACTATATCATTAAATTAAATTTCCCCAAATACTCTATTTAGTGGTCTGGAAACACTAGAGAATAAGTTGCAAAACATTTTAAATTGCAACCTTGTGAAGCTCTTTAAAGACTAACATATGCCTGTGTCCCAGATCAAAAAAAAGTCTGAGGTAAAACTAAGGTGATTTATGTCTAATAAATAATTCTCATAAACATCCTCTAACCATTTGGATGTCAGAAAGATGCTGAGATTAAGGCTTTTACCTGAAAAGGCACTTAAAAGAGCTTCCTTGTGACTATTCCAGTTAGGTAGTTTATGATGCCTTACTTTGACATAATAACCTAGGGGGTCAGTGTCCAAGCCCAGAAAGACTGCAAAGTTCATCAACTATCTATTTAAAAAGCAACTCAAGACTACAATTCTAGTCTCTATCAGTTTGGACTTTAGCAACACTGGGATGTGGGAAGGCACACAGTCCTCTTGCAGAAAGCATGTCACGGTGTAAAGAACAACTCAAGTATTACATAAAGAGAACCGGGTTGGATCGCAATCTATATGAAGGCACTTTTCTTGTAACTGGGTGTCCTATCTTCTGGAGTTTGAGATGTGCAATTTTGAATTCCCTCTGAATCCCTCAGGATGGCATGGGTCTTTCCCTGTTCTAGCAAGTCCAGCTCTACTTTTTCTTCATTAAGAACTGCCCCATCACCAGCCAGCCTCCTAAATCTGACTGTTAGGGTAGTTTTAATCATATATATGTTATTGATTGTGATTACGAGTTTTCTCTTTTCCAGGTGGTGTTCACTGCTAATGATTCCGGTCACCGCCATTACACCATCGCTGCTCTTCTCAGTCCTTTCTCGTACTCAACCACTGCTGTTGTCAGTGATCCCCAAGAATAAACATGTACTGTCATTACACAAATATCCTCCTTTGCTAGAACTATTATAAGCTTCTAGGAGTTTGGATTTTTTTTTTCCTATTGCTAATAGCTTATCTTATTGCTACGTTAGTTTTTATCATTTTGTAACCTGGCAGAAATTCAGACAAGTCAATAAAACATTTCTTCTTTAAAACAGTTTTTATTTTACTAATGAAATTTGATCATATTCTAGATTTGGAGATTTGATATTCATAGTTTGTGGTTAATGAACAGGACATGTGAAAGCCATGGAATGTGGAAGCAAATTAATACCCTATTAAGCTGTGCTGACTTCCTCCTCAACTTTAAAAGAAAAAGAACCGATCCAGTGCATTGGTTCAAAATGTGCTACCTCAAATATGTCACCCAACATATCGGCTTAAAATAAGGGAGCAATACATGCTATTTCTAGTTTACACACAAAAGACACAGTTTCACTACTGAATAGATTACAGGGTGAACAGGAGGAATTCTGAACACTTAGCAGCAGAACAAGCAATGCAAAGGACTGCTTAAGTATCTCTTTCCAGAGAGCTGAACGAGTTACAATCTGTGTCCCTTCTCTTAAAACTTCAGACAAACCTCAGCTTTTCCAGCTCCAAACAAAAGGACTGTTGCTTGTGGAGTCCAGGGAGTTCTGAAGTATTTCAATTAACATAATTTTAACAACATTTATCTTCAATTTAGTTGGTTACTGTATCCATGTACATTCAAATTGAATTTCTAGGTTGTCAAATCTCAGATTTTTACTCAATAATAATGTAAAAAGTGGTATCACTGTAATATTCTCTTCATAATTTCAGAAACAGGAAAACTATAGAGCAACTATGATCCAAATAACTATTTTGATAAACTGGTCAGAGTTTTAGGTCTTTGGTAGTGACTTCTGTAACTGTATATAAAACATCCTGTAATAGAAGGACTGCTGTTTAACAGGATTACAGAAACTGCAGTGTAAATGAATTAATGCTTTTCATGAGCAGTCAGGACTCCCTTGTGACTTTGCTTGCAGCTCCTCTCTTTACACAGACAGTCTGCTGAGATGACCACTAAAGTTGAGTTAGGTAGTATTCACATTATTCACAAGCAATGATTCAGCAGACATTTTCACAGACAAGGTTCATGTTTGTATAGGTTACTTATTTTCTTAGTGTTTATTGAGCAAATAGTAAGAATAAACATTTTGAAAGTCATATAGGCTTTCCGATAGGCAGCTTCAGTTTAAAGGCCTTGATATAAAATCACTTATCCTATCAGTTTTCATTTGCTGTCACTGAGGCTTCCCATTGATACAACAATTTCGCCTTTCTGTGTGTGTGTGTGTGGGGGGAGGGGGGCAGGCGTATTTTCTTTCCTGTCCTGTCATTTTTCTCTGAAGCTGCACTACTGATGTTTTAACATTGAGGTCCTTCAAAGCTTAGGTAGCCCCAGGTTTTTTATCTGGTTTTTAATTATTATCTTTAGTGCAATTGATCATTCTATTTTATTCCATTTAATTTCAGTTATTCTAATATAGCAGTATGTGTTTACTGTAGTTCTCTCCTTTTGCTCTGTCTGCCTCTTCTTTCTTCTCCTCTAGCTATTAACGAGAGGGTTTCTGCCTTGGTAAGAGGCTCTTACCTAGCACAGACTCAGCAAATACATGGAAAAGCGTGCAAGAGAAAAAGGGTGAAAAAATATATTCACAACAGAAAAGGCTTGGGTCTGCTGAAAGGCAAGTACAATCCTCAAAACACAATGAACAAACCCCTGTCATGAGGGATTTCAAGGCAGTTCTGGCATGGTCACACCATCTAGAATTCTTTGTGGTTACCCAGCAGTTCTTTCCATATTGGTTTTCACTACCCTAGCTGAAGAACTTTAGCCCTGCATAATTCCCTTTCTTTTTTAGTCTTCTCTCATTATTTTTCTTACTCATGAAAGTGAGAACGAAGCTCAACACTCGCTGATGCAAGCAAAGAATGGAGCCAAAACTAAGATCCCATTATTCTTCCACACTTATGGGAGGTTCATTTATTTCAGGAAAGGAAGACATTCAGACTCTCAAGTCTAAAAATCTCTTAGAATAGATCCCTCTCTCTTGCTAGCCTCTCTTTCTCTCAAGTTCTGATGTTTGGGAAAGGAAGTACCTAACCCGGCTTTGTGAGGAAGTAGACAACTTTCATTGAACTCCTGGGGTTGAAAAAAGAGGAAAATAATTGATGGCAATAGAGACCTCACTGCCAATGCATTCAAATTAAACTTGAGCAACAAGGCTATGAATTGTAGTAAGAAATCATGAAGAATCAGGGATACAGGCTGTACAGTTACACACATATATCTGTATGATGCAGGACAGATTTTTTGACAGAGAATATTCAGTACATCATAGGCTGTAGCACGAGATGTAGCAGAGGCTACTAAGTGTTACCATTTGCATGATGATTCATTTTGCAGTGATTAAATGGAGGTCAATCATCATTATTATTAAACCATCCTCAATTAGCAACTTGCAAGAAGTTCTTATTTTTCAACCTTTTTTATAAAGATTTAGATGTCAGAAGGTCAAAGCACCCCTTCAACTTGCTAACCACTGTTTGTGATGAGCCAAAATAAGAATTTATTTTTTAAAACATTGGTACTAGTTTTAACGATTTGATTTCTATATTTGCAATTTAGTTACAACTTTACCTTAGAGATAAAGTGTAGATGAACCATCCCAATGGGAAAAGGGTATTTTCATGCAAGACACGAATATGTCCATAGCACACGGGACTATACTTATCACAAGATACTGACATCTTCCTTCATTCTTTCAATGCCTCAAAAAACCTACAGGCTACATTTCGGTAATACATGGTGATGCAGAGGAAAACACAGTATATTCTGTCAATCAAAATAATAAGATTCTCTACTGCTTCATTATGTCCCATCACTTACCTAACTCACAACACAAAAATTCTTCCTCTCTTGCTACCTGAAGGGCTCTGCTGATTCCAAACACCCTTTTAATGTTAACATTCTGGATTCAGTTCCAGAATGTCAGGCCAAAGAATTGGGAAAAAAAAACCACAACCAAACAAGAAAAACCCAAGACTTTCACATGCCCTACTGTAAGATACCATTTTTAGTCAGAGACAAAATAATCTACTATTGAATTAATTACATTTTGCTGTGGAGTGTCTTTTAATATGATTGCAAAACTAACTAAATGCTTTCTAATGCCTTATAATCACTGTAAACTGCTTTATTAAGCTTAAAGCTAGCCTTTAATTCAATCATTTTCTATTTAATTTCTACTCAATAGAATTTAATTACAAAGAATTGTATTACTTTTTAGCATCCACCTACGGAGCACTGCAATATCACCAAGCGAGGCAGGCAGACTCTGCTTGAAACTAAAGAATTGAGTTGATAATTTGAGTTAGTGACCATTTTTCTTCTTTCAAAATGGACTTTATTATAAGAATGAAGACGAGTGGTGCAAGATTTACAGTACGTAGGTAAAATGATTATACATCAAGATAATTTAAGGCCACAATCCATAGTGAAAGTGAATTTAATCTAATCTAATTTCCTTTCCTAAAAATGACATCAACAGACATCATATATTGGTTAGCCACATAAAGAACCAATGAAGGAAAGTTTAGTGTGGGTGTGCTTGATAAAATAGTAAGTAATAAAATTTAAATGATATATATATGCTTTTAATGGGTGATATTTAGTCACTAGAAAAAGCATATGTCAGGCAGGTTGATCCATAACTACAAGAAATATTTTCAAAGTTTTGTGGAGCTCAACTTAAATAAATACAATGGTTCTACCCAAGCCTGTAAACAGAGATCACTGTTTCAAACTTCTCACTTGTTCTATGTTTGTTTCTTCTTTTTCCAGATGCTGCTCACAGCTAATGATACTGGTAACTGACATTATACCATTGGCATGGTATAATACATTATAATATTATACATTAGGCAGTGAAGCAATGGAATAGAAACTGACATGAACCATGAAATTTTAGATTTGTAAATTACATTTCAATAAATAATAATTTTTGACTGCAGCAATAGTATTAGCACTTGCATATCAATATTCATAGTAAAGCACTATGCACAGTGCTAAACAGTAAAGCACAGTAATTATAAGATGCTTACTGACTTTCACTTTCTTTCAACTATTCTTCTGAACAAAAATCTTCAGAGAAACACTTGTTTAGAGATGGTAAAAATGGATCAGGGTTGGAACAGATACACTATAATTCTACCACTGAGATTCTGAGAACAAATCAAAATCTTCCCGAAGGCTAATAAATTCCACTCCTTCTGGCAAAGAAGTGAACAGATTATGTTCAAAAAGTGTCTTATAATAAGAAAAGGTAGAGGAAATGCAAACCACAAGTTAACATAATCTGTTTCCCATAGAGTTAGAATAGCTTGAGATCACTACTTAAGGTGTCACAAAGTAACAAATAATCTAAACTTCCAGTTCATTGTTTGATGCAAAAGCAGTTTTCAATTGATAGCAAGGTTGAATAACATTTAAGATGCTATCCTTTGAAATCCCCCCTCTCCTTCCTCTTAATACACCATATGCGGGGATACTTACAAAGAGTACCACATTTGATATAGAAGTATATTCAACAAAAATATACTATTTTATTTGTGAATTATCACAGCATTCTGCATTTTTTGTGAATTATCATAGCATTCTGTAAGTACTTTTGCACTGCAGGTACTTTAAAGCACTAAAATACTAAATATTATTTAGTAATACTAAATAATTTGAATACTAAATTTAGTAATACTAAAACACACATCTCTAAGTTGTAAACATTTCTAGAATAAGTAAGAGTACTAGAAAAAATGGTAAAAAAAAGAACAAAAAAAGAAAAAGGATAACTTATGATTCCTGAGAAAATCAAATCCTTGTTTAATGTCAAAAGAAACAGAGATGAATCCTTCCACTTCTCATTCTTTTCACCCATATCAAAGTAAAATTACTTCCAAAAGAAAGTTAAGTAAGTATAGGGAAGAGACATTATAACATTCAACAGCAAACCGACCCTAGAGAAGTAGGCAAAAAATTAGTTATGCAGTCTAGAAAAATCAAAAGTTGAAGACAAAGGCAAAGCACTAATATATAAATACTAATGAAGGGAAAACACTAGTTAACCTAAGGCTTTGATTCAGAAACAGCCTAACCTTATGCATTTGCTCTCCAAGTTCCCCTTCCTTTTGAAGTCAGTCAAAGGAACTGAACACTAGGAAAGATGAGTACTTTGGTTATACACAAAACAAACATCAATCTTATGTCCTCTAGACAACCTCAGAATAAACAAACCAACACAATCTTTAGAACATTATATTTCATAAAAGACAATGATAAAAAAGTACAAACATTCTCATGAACAATAAAACAAAACAAAAACAAAAGCAAAAGCTCAAACTATGATAGTACACAGGAAATTCCCAGTATTTGTCTCAGTGCATTTTTCATTAAGTAAGTCTAACATAACCTCTTCAAATAAAATAATCTTAAGTACACTTCCTCTGGCTGATATGCAACATGTCATTTTAATATTTTTAAATAACTAGCTCCTTAGTAATCCACTACAACATAGCATTAGTAAACATAATGATAGAAAAATAGACCTGAAAGACCAAAAAGAAGATAAATTTGCACTATTTTTCAATATAACCTGTTTCAAAATGGATTTTTTTGTTTTATATCCTACCAAAATTTAAAATAGAGTAGGTGGGCTTAAAAGTGCCTTAGCTTATCAGCTAGGTTTTACCACCAATGTTTCTGTAACATTTTTTCCATCCATATTAAGTCTTCTAACAGAAGATATATTTAATTTGCCTTCTTACAAATAGAAAAGCCAGTGTGCTTGGCTTCCCTCTATAATTTTCAAGTGTTATAAAAATATCGAAAGGAATGTGCAAAACTCTTAGTTCTGCATCTGATTTATTTTGTTTGAAGGCACTAACTTAAAATTCATTACAGGATAGTACCCAACGCAAGCAGGTAGTATAAATATGCTATCTTGGTGTAATTTCAGATGGCAGCTTTAAAAATTTCCCAAAGTGATTTTTTTGGTTAACAGTTGGTTAATATTTCCTAATTTAACAAATGTCTTTTACCTTCAAAAAAAAAGTATTAGAAGTTCAAATATAACAACTATATGTCATAATCAATTTACCTGTTTAATCACTTTTTTAAAAATCACACATGATTACTTAGACCTGTAAAGTTAGATTAGCTCAGCTACAGTATATTAATGTGTAATACAAGATATATATGTATAGACATATATATATGTACTAAAATAAAAATTGCACATTGATTTCACAGATTGCCTTCCATATTCTGAACAAAGGGGCACAAAAACATGCTTCAGAAAAAGGTACAGAGCTACACTATTGAAAGATGCCTCATAACTGAAGGTGTGAAATTGTAAAATACTGAAAATCAGTTATCATTTCAAAATTACATCAGGGATTTAAAAAATAATGCATTACTTCAGTTTTTAAAGAATTGTATTAGTCTTTTATGAAATAAGACCAATTTTATTTTGAGGATATAATTGTTCATACAGTATATTAACTATTTTGTATTTACCCATTTACTCCAGAATATTCTATACATTTAGTTATAGAAAAATATATCAGGACGTAATGAAACCACTTAAGCATGCTTTAGAGGGATGTTTGGTGCACTTCATATTCACTTTTTTGTTATTTGCATGGCATTACATCATTGCTAAAGCATATTAGATAACTGATAAGATTTTAAGGTCATTCTGATATAGTTAAAAATATCCCTTACAATCTGCTCTCAACTACTTCAATCAAATCATTACATTTTTAAAAAAATACTTGGGATGTCTACAGATACGCTATAACATTACTTCAGAATGGCTAAGGGCAAAATTTACTGCTGAGATACCAAGAAAAATAACAACTCTGTTTATGAAAAAAAAAAGAAAAAGAAAATTAAAAATATACACAGCACCACACTCTTGGTGGCAGTAATTCAGGAGACCAGCACATAGCAATGAGTTAAAGTCATCATTCTTTGTCAACACTCTTACAGAACACTCTATTGATAAACAAACAACTCTTATCACATACTGTTTTCCATTCTTCATGGGAGCAGAAGTCAGTCTTTGGTTCTTAAAGAGCTGAATTGTGACAAACAACAGTGCAGTAGTTCTTGGTCAGTATCTTTGCATTAACATAGAAAATAAACATCTCAGTCCATTTCCTTAGTATTCACCAGGGATGTATAAAAATATGAGGAAAAGACAATGCTCAGGAACGGGATACTTTTAGGCAGTATAACAATACGAGCAAACATAAAATTTGAAGATACAGTTTTCACTCTAAGTCAAGGAGAGAGTAATTGCTCATACATTTAACACTACTAAAACAGAAAAACAGACAGGACCTATTCCTAGTAGGTCTATGCAACCTCAATCTCATTGAAAGTCATTGACTTGAGGATGCTTAGTGCATCATAGAAATATTCAGCACTCCACTAAAATAGGCCCTTACAAACTGTATTAGATATATTACAGGTGGAATTTTAAAAAGCACTTGCGACTGGCCTAATTTCAATTCCACTTATGCTGTCATAATCAGTGCACTGGTTTGACCAACACTCTGTGTTTCTGAAAATTCCACACTGCAAGCATTAGGACTATATTTTATTAATAGTGTGACTTGAATATTCTTCTAGTGAAGATACATTTTTGGTGCTTCTGATTTTGGAGGAATGAAAGTGCTGTTTACAAGGTGTTTGCAAGGACTAGAGGAGGGGCGGGGGGGGCGGGGACGAGAGGGGGGTAGAGGAGGGGGGCAGAGGAGAGTGCGCGCAACACCAAAATACAGTTCACACCCACACCCAGACACGTTTTAGGCATTAAAATCCCTGACATGGACACCAGTGGCACATGTGGAAACAGAGTTCCTGTAGATCATAATACACAACCACTACAGGATTTTCCATAATACACATGCAATATGCATATAAATGATTTAGATGGCAAGTAGTGAATCATAGCATTTTGCTGGCAATAAATAAAATTAAAAGCTTTCTTTCTTGCAAGTTCATAGATGAAATTGATTCTTCTATATGGATATGCAGGAGGCCTAAAGCTCAAAACTAGTATAACAGTTTACAGTCATAGCTGGCCAACAATTAGTACTTCCTTCATTTCACATAAGGTATAACCTCTTTTAAGCATACTAACATTTTACATTTGTTCTTTCATGCTAATAAAAACATTCCTATATAATTCAAACAAAAACACACTCAAATACATACAGCAGCATAAAATATTCAGCAATTTAAAAGCAATGTACACACATTAATTTACATCACATATTTACAAAACACAGTTTAAAAAGGAACAAAAGCATTCATTTAAATATAGGGAGTGGAAGGAGAGAGGGAGTAGTATAAAAAATTCCTGGAAGAACTTCCAGACAAGCTACAGGTCTGTTTCTGCAATTTCATTAATTGAGTGGTTAAGACAAGAAAACACAGAGAACAAAGGCTTGCAGTAATTTCATGCTGTAAACATCTGAGTGGTAACTGCTGGCTTTTCTTTCAGAATAAAATGGTACATACACTACATCGTTTTACTTCCCATCCTAAATATGAATCATCAAATGGTCAAAAGTCACCAATTCTAAGCTGCTATTTTTTCATAGTGTCTGTAGTGTCTATTAATAACTTCCAGCACTAACATTTACTCCAGTAGCGTAGCCTGTCATTTCATTTCCATCAATAGTCCCTAACAGGAGCAAGTTCTGGTATGAGATTTACAGTTATGTTTTTATATAGTCTACTGATAAGTATTTTAGGAGTATATATCAAATTGTTCAATCCATCAATGTACTGACGTTCTCTAGAATACCTCAGAAGTTTGTATCTGTAGAGGGAATTGGAAGGAGAAAACATGAAAAGGATGTGGAAGAAAGTTTAATTGATGCTATATATAACACTGTAATAGTCATTTAATTGTGAAATACTGTATGCATCTCTCAGAACTTAAAAATTAACAAGTTTCCTATATGAGCCAGTTAGCTTTTGCAACTTTTTTCTAAATACTTCAGTGTTTAAAATCCTATACATCTAGATGTGCAAATCTCTTTAACCTTAAGATTTCTACATCTGCAATCACCTTAACTTTAGCTGTTTTCACAAAGAAAATTTTATGTCCTCAGGTTACTAATATGTACACTTTAGTTTCTTACGTTTTCTTCTTTCTTTCTAGGTTAGAAGATTTGTGTCATTTTCTATTAATAATTTTAAAATAAAGATGTTCTTAGAAAAAAGGAAAAAAAAAAAAAAGAGAGACAATCACTGATAATACAAGCAGTGTTTCTAATGATCTTGAAAGATTCGCCATAAAGTTTTTATCCTGTGTTACATGTTTTCAGCTTTTGGATGCATCTAGAATATTCTCACTGCCATTCTACTTTAAGGCAGCTACTTCATCTGCTTTGTATCCTTGTGCATAAGAGAATTCAAAAATAAAAATACTAAATGAATATAAACAGGATTTGTTTCTACCAAATGAAAGAAATATGATGGAAGAAACCAATCCTTGAGCTTTGAAATTTCTTTTTACTCAGGCTGCATTCCCTCCTTCTGATCAACATTTAAATAGACAAACTAGGCAAATCCTTTCAATATTAAAGCCCAAACAGAGAATAATACTCTGCTTCACAGGGTATATAGCAACTGTATCTTCTGGTGCATAGAGTTTTGCACTAAAGGGGGAGTATGGACAAGTACGACTGCTTATTTATTTATACATGTGGAAGATTTATGCGAGACAAAAATCCTTATACCATTAGATCTAATATTTGAATAGTATTGTTTCTCTTACCGTCCTAAAAACTGGACTTCACCTCTGTGATGGTGAGGAATGGATTTGTACTTTCCTAAGTCTCCTTCCGGTCTTGTTACATTGTATCCAGCATAATGAACCCTACAGCATATAATAAAAACATATGCACACAGAATGTTAAAAAGATATTTCTGCAAGTTTTAAAAAGTTACAATAAAAGTTAAAAATATAAATCAAATCTTTTAAAGTTGATTCTCTGCATTCACTGACTTTCTCTTTATAATAAGGTTCCTCTATTTGAATAAAGAAAAAGGTATTTGATTCTTTTTGTCAAAGGCAGAAAAATAGATTCCTTTGATTCTTTTTGTCAAAGGAAAAAAAAAACAAAAAAACAGGCTACTATCTCCAGAACAGATGAAAATGGCAAAATTAAAGAAGTATGCTGCATTAATCATTTCATATTTAGTGTTTCCTGGTTTAATCTAATGGTACAATAGCATGAAAAAAATTGAAAACAGTATGCTTTTAATACTTATCCTTTCCTTTAAAATACCTATAGGTATGTCTGTACATATGTATATATTTGTTGCTAAGACTAGATGCCTATGTGAGCTACATATCTGCACATATATTTAGATGCAGCTCACATAGGCGTTTAGTTTTAACAAGCCAGAAGTTCAACATTTTTTAATGTAAGTAGTTACTAATGAGCTTTATTGTCCAATTTTGGATTGTCAGTATAGTCACAGAATTACTTATTGGTCACTGCTCTTAAGATATGAAAGATTATTGCTTACTGTACAGTCTTTAAAATTGTATTTCATAATCCTAGTAGCAGCACAACTGAAAATCAAAAGCACACAGAAGAAGGAAAACAATGAGCCTAAATATGCTTAATATTATTATAAGATCTTTCTTTAAAAAGGTTGCTAATTATCCACAGGCAAAGAGGAAAGAACATCTTGTAAATAGTATGTTGTGATCTTTCTAGAAGAACCCTTTAAAATCTTAAAACAAAACAAAATAGAAAAAACAACAAACAAAATCTACCACCATCAAGTCGTAGATATCATAGAACAGTAAGAAAGACACAAGTGCACAACACTTACCTGTTCCAAAGGTCATCATCTTCTCCACCCCATCCCCAAAAGGCATTTGGAAACCCATTGATCTTCTTGAATTGTTCTACTGTCAGTCCACTTACACCACCAAAGAACTCATTGTAAGGAAGACTGAAAATGATAGGTACATTTTATTTATTATTAGATGAATCTAGATATGTAAACCTGCCTTTAAACATTCTTTTCAACAGAACAAAACAAAGCAAACTGAAAAATCAAATTAAGGACAGGAACAGATGTTGAATGTATCCACAAGGAAAGCTGTTCCATAGATCACTGGCACTAACAAAGACATAAAGAAGCTACATAAAATGCTTGTAGTTCTATTTGATTTGTATCAAAAGGTAATATTTGGAAGTAGCTGAAATTAGTATAATCACATGAAATAGAAGTCTATTACATAGTTAAGGTGATTGCTTTAGATCAAAAGCCGAATGAAAAGTAAAGTCTCCAAGTGGTGTATTTTAACATTAGTAGACCAAAAAACAAGTGAATTAGAGGTTTTTATGTGTGTGAGTATACAAGTACGTGTACATCCACATGAGTGTTTACAGATGTTAAATGTTTACGCTCATATATGCGAGTATGAGCATATACATAAAATCTTTTAAATTTTGATTGCTAGGTGACTGACAACCTAAGGTCTAAATATGCAGTCACATCTCTAGTGCATATTTTTTGATCTGACAATTAAAATCGATCAACTTAACAAATACATATTCATATATTCAATACAGCGAATACCCACCCACATGCAGAAAGGAACAAACTGCAGCATGGTCTGAAATTATTTCAAAAACTCACTGAGATAGTAGTCACAAAGTATTGAAAAAGCAATCAAAACAACCATTAATGTAAAAAGATAGAAGGTAAATGAACCTGCAGGACCAATTACATTCATCAGATTTCAATATACACTGAATATAAGATATGTAATGGTCTAATCAACAGAGAAATCTTCTGCTTTCTCTGACAGAGAAAAAAAAAACAGAACAAATTATAAATAAATTATACACCTGTGAGAAAATGAAGGAAAAAACTATTCCCACTGTATTTTGCTACAAATGTCATTTGTTTTCTTATTATCTACTAACTTTGTCAACAGAAAAGGCTTATATTACCAGAAAAGCTATACTGCTACAAATAGTGGCTATTTTCATAGTTAAAACAGTGAAAATACTTAACATATTTAAGTTAGCAATGTCTAAATATAGCCAGTTAGCTTAATTCTTCCTCTCCTATGATGAGCTATTCATTCACATAAAGATTATGGTAGTAGGTTGTATTATTGGTTTCATCTCCTGTAGATATCATCACAGATTTCACATACATACTAAGACTGTTTCTGAGCCTTTAAAAAAACAATATGAAAAAAGACTAGTATTTACATGTACATGTACTTGTCCAGCTTTGCTGCAAAATGACGTGGCATTTCTCCACATCCATAATAATTTCGGTCATTTTCAGGCAAGTGATCCACATCATGAAATATCACACAGTCCCAAACAACATCCTTCATAGCCTCTTTGAAGCCAACATTAAAGAGCATTGCACGATTAAAAGGTTGTGTACCTGTCTTCAAACAAAAAAGCAAAGGAGATTTTTTTAAGAATCTAGAACAAGGAGAAACTATCCCAATAATACAACTATATCCTCCATCACACAGAAAAGTATTGAGAAAATGCCCGTTATTACTCTAAAAGAATTTCAGATGCTGTACCAATACTTAAACTCAATTAATATTTATAGTTAACATCATACTAGAACATACTTACAATTTCCTAGAGATCTTTGTAGTTTGACTTAAAACTTTATTTCTAATACAAGTTAAATACACTTTCATTTGTAACAATTAAGTTTTCTCTAAGAAGACTTTTCTCTAAAAAAGCTATATGATTTACAAGAGATACTGACATAACAAATGTGTTATACAGTATAAATTTTTAATAGTAATTAGTAGACTTCTCTATTTTCTGCATTTTTTTTTCATTTTGGTCACCTCAAAATATTGTATAAACCAATGAAAGATAAGATCAGTAATTTCTTACCTACTTTGTACAGCTAATAAAGGTCCTTAAGGTAACACTCTAAGCATCTTTTAAAAAAAAATGTGTTTTTTTCCTCCATATCCATAGCTTCTGCAGAGGCTCTTAGCCAAGATACTGGTGAGCAGCTTTGCATCATGGACATTTTCCTTACCTTTCACTTTTTTAATCAAATAATATATATATTAAAGCTATATCTTTGACTGGATTTAAGTGTGTGCTGTAAAATGGCTTTCTGCAATGATCATTTTCAAGTTCATTGCACTTTTTACCATGATAAACCCACAAAGGCATGACAACAGATTTCACAGAGCAGTGTAATCAGCTATTAAATGTGAGCGTGCATTGAAAGAAAGGCAGAAGGTTTCCAGCTACAGATTAATCTAGGGAACAGAGATGAATTTTCCTTTTTCACTCAATGGATTTACAGCAGCAGAGAAACAATTTGATAAATTTTGGATTCATCCAAATCTTCATGATAATGTCAAAACTCCCTTACGAATGAATCTTGAAGAGCCACATTTCAAGTAAACGCTGTTACCTGTTCAACAACATAGAAGGCAAATTCCAAACGCTGCTTCTGCAACATAGGTATCAGGTGTCGGAAAAAAATTGGAAGATGCTCATGGCGATTCCGAAAAGGAATGAGGATTGCCACCTTCAAAATGTTATATATGTTAAGGTATCATATTAACATTTTAAAATTTTAATATTTCAATATTGATAAGGCCACAGAAGACCTATATAGGCTTTTCAAGTTTATGTTCAAGTTGGCTTAATATTTAACAGCATTTTCACTACCACTAGGAAAGGAACTGAGAATTTAACTCAAGCAATTACAAGAAAAGGGATAATTTTGAAAAGAAAACTAAATAAAATTTTGTTTGTATGCTCATTTGCTTCACTTTAAGCAGCATACAAATAAGCTAGAACTTTGTAACCTCATGATAAAAGAACAAAGTTCATGAACATTCCCGAAAAGTTCACAACATTCTAGTTTAAGTTTTTATTCAAACTTTAATCTTTTTCTTCAGCACAAACAACATAGACTAGAGTGCACTGCATACATAAAAAACATATGATAGTAAAGAGTTCAGTGCTTGCAACTATTTCATATCTATAGGGCAAAAAAAAAGTTATCTCACCTTCCATCGTGGCTTACAGTCTTTTGGTTTCCAGTGTCCTCCTGGCTTAATGTCTAAATCTTTTGAAAACACTTCCTGAATTTCATCAAAACTAATTTCACTCATATTCACATTGATAAGGCCTCCTAAATACAGGAAGATATGCTGTATTTACTCATTTCAATTAAGACAACAGATCTAACCCTTTAAGTTACATCATATGTATATATTTAGGTTTACAGAATGAATGTTAGCATTATCCCATATGAATCTTGTAAACGAAACACTTATTTCAAAATGATTGAACTTTGTACCTCTTCCAGAAAAATGGAAGTCACCTTTTAAGTATAATTCATTATGACTTCACACCATCTGTGCTAATGAATTGATAAATT
>JAUBOD010000971.1:7068047-7079523 GCA_032353885.1 Nothura maculosa | reverse complement strand
CGGCGGCTGCAGCATCCTCGCTACCAGCGGCGGGAGGAGCGGGAAAGTCACCTCCGCGCCGCCGCTGCCGGCCTCTCCGGCACGGCGGGCAGCGCGCTGCTCCCGCGCCGCCCCGCCCCGCAGAGCCCCGGCGACTGCGGCGGTTGGGCGCGTGCGCGAGCACCGGTGCGGCGGTGAACTGCAGAGCCGCTGCGGCGGGCGCGCGCCCGCGCCGCCGGCGGGGGCCGGGGGGCTCGCGGCGGGACGCTCCCAGCCAATGGGAGGCCAGAGCGAAGCGAGGTCGCTCTCCCCATTGGCTGCCGCCCTGGATCAGCGCGCAGCCCCGGCGCGAGCACGGGGGGACTCGGCTGCCGCGCGCATGGGGTCTCTGAGGGTCCTCGCAAGCGTCACGTGGGCGAGGGGCGGGAGGAGCCGTTGGGAGGGAGGCGGCGGCCGTTGGAGTGGAGGGTGGTGGCGCTGCCCCTCGTCCCATGGGGCGGGGGAGTCTTCGCTCAGCTCCCTTCGGCCCCGGGTTTTGGCCTCCGGGCAAGGGCCGTCGGGCCTCCTACGGCGGCCGCCGTCGGTGCTGCCCCGTGCCAGTCGCTGTCTTAAGTCGTGCACTGGAGCTGCCTCTGCTTTGGGGCAACGGGTGCCGGCGCTGTCCGAGCTGAGCCCCCGGAGCGACTCTCCAGCGCACGGAGAGGGAGCGTGCCCTGAGGACTTGGCTATTTTTGCGCTATTAGAGCCGCTGTGTTTCTAGTGTGTACTTCAGAGATTCCAGGGCCTAACCTCAAACCTGTTTCACACATACCGTGTTTTAGAGGCCTGCAGTGCCAGCCTTGCCTAATTTGGCGATTCCCTCTCCAGTGCTTGAGCAGCTCACCCGGTGATGAGGCTCTCGGCCTCCCGCTCTGCTCCACTGCTGCCAGCCGTGGGCAGATGTGTGTCCCAGTCAGGATGTGCCCGGGTGCTCCACGATGCCACTGAGTTGTGTGGCATGAGTGCTCACGTCTGTTGTGAAAATGCCTTGCATTTATCCTAAGACTAATATCCCAATCCCAGAATTGTTCCTCTTCTCATTCTATGATTTCTTCTCAATCACTAGCAGGATTTTATGTAGCAGGCCTTGTTCGTGAGCTCATTTTATTTTAGTATTAATTAAATGGGACAAATTCTTTTGTTCACCCAGTACACCTTGGTTAGGTAACATTATCCTTTAGGCTACAGGCCTTATCTTCACTTCAGTAACAGGCAAACAGCCTCTGCTCTGAAGGCTGCATTTCACTGCGTTCATATCATAAGCATGAAAAGGTTAAGTCAATTAAATAATCGATCATCAGAGCTAAAAATATGGATTTGTTGGTTAATCAGAGAAGTAATACAAATAATGAAAGTAATGACAAATCCAAAAGTTATTGTAAAAAATATTTGAAATGGTTTAGTTAAATAAGGAACTACTCTCCTCCAGCATAGCTGCTTGTTGAAAAGGAGTATTTTGAACAGTGCATAAGGTAGGGTAGAATATAGTGCATAAAGTAACAATCTCTAGCCACACAGGAACTTACTGATCATCACTTTGATACAGGACATGGACACAACTAGTTGCGTATGGACAACCACCGCCCCTCAAAGTAAAATTCATTTTATATGTGATACAGTGTTATTACAGAGTCTACATCCTTACCTACAGCTGAGGCCATAAAACTTCTAAAGCGGTAGAAATACTCCTACAACTAACTTTTTCTTCAATGTTTTTAAAAGGACTGCATCCCCTGATAAGCCAATCTAGACCCAAATCTGCTTTCAGCAGCTCCAGTTGACAGTCAACATTTTCACTGTAATCTCTTTCTGTTGGCAAGAATTTACTAATGTTATTTAAATTAATCGGTATCCATATTCTTTAAAATTGTAGCAGTGGAGCTTTGTGACAGTCTATTACCAGTAATGGTCTTAAATTATATGCCATAGAACCAGTAAATGGAAATACTAATTGTCTTTAATACACACATCCTATATATATGTGTGCATATGAATATATACACCACATATAAATATAATTCTAGTGATGTTTTGCCCTCATTTTTCATGCTATGAAGTGCATAAACCACTGGCTCTATCTCCTAAAACTCCTGCCGCTGTAAGATAAATGCCTGCTATTTTTCATTTATGTATGACTATAGGGCTCAAAGGGCTGTGTAAGCCAAAGTTAAGTAGATATCATGTTTTGAAGACCCTAAGCATCAAGTTAAGCGTTACCAAGAACTAATGCAAAAAGCCATTCTGCTCATTGCATTATGATGCATAGCAATTTATTTTATGGAGAGTAACATATTACAAATTGCTAACAAGAAAGTTTTTTTTTCCTTAATTAAAATAATTATCAAAAAGAATTTGAACACCTATTGCTATTATTATTGGCTATTGTAGCAGTAGAGAGGAACGTAACAAGGCAGCAACAATGCAGAAACATTTTTGCAAATGGTCTGTCATGGAAATCCAGCCTTGTGTGGACAGAGAAGTCCACATACGTCTTCATTGCAGAGCAAGGGTAACGCCGAGCCAAATTTGAGCAATTTTGACTGAAAGATCAGGATGAAAAAAACTCAGACAATGAATCGTATCCTTACAATGGGAAGCCTGCTTGTAGTATGAAGGATCTCAGCTGCTAAAAATGTTACTCTAAGCAACAAAAACAAGACTGAAGGTGAGTTATTTTCAGCGAAATAAAAAGAACAAAAAGATTTTTGATTGTTTTATTGAGAGCATTTCAATGACATTATGCTTATTTTTTCTGGTTTAGGTAAAAGTTAGCTTCAGATTAGAGAAAATTCAAGCCTAGAAAACACGTATAAGTCACAATGAGTTGGACGAGTTGCTTTGACTTGGAGAGGGAGAGAGAATGTTAGCTTGGCTTTGTCTTTTCCTTACAAAACTTAAAACTAGGAGGAAAAGAGGGGAGTTTTACTTAAACTGCCTCACCACTGTTAGCTTATACCACCATCCTCCCAGTTTCTATAAATTCAGCGAAACAGATGTGCCATTATCTGATGCGGAGCCATTGCTTGTTGATTATTACACATTGTCTCTCTCTCCCCAGGACTGGCATGGGTGCATTCTTTGTTCTCAGTGCCATGTCTGTAAAATCTGTAACACATAATTTTTATTGTTTAAATGCATAGAAATCCAAAGATAATACAACTCTCTAAATAAATAAACAAATAAATCCAACAAGACAGTGCAACTCCACTATACGCATAGTAGTATTTACAGGGGAGCATTGTGCAAGATTTCTTTTAAGATCTGTTCCCCTGTAGTTTCATATGAGGCCTTATCTCTGTGGCCATTGTAAAAAAGTTCCCATCCTTCTCATTAGCTTTTCTGCTTTTTCCCACTCTGCACTGGCACAAGTGTGAGTAAGACTGCTGTATTAACAAAATCAGAATCATGTTAAAAAAAGTAAAAAACAAATAAAACAACAAGGAAGCAAAAGAGTTATATTAAATAGAGCAAGAGGGAGGAGTTTAATTTTCCTTGTCAGTGATTTTTATGATCCATTTGATAGATTGAAACCACAAACAATTTTATCTTTGTAATTGTGGATATAGCGTGCTTTGAAACAACAGACAAGAATAAATACTAGAAGAGTCTAACAGAAAGAAAAGTATCTTAAGCTAGTATAACCATCTACCATGGAAACTAATCCTAACAAAAGTATCACTGAAGCTGTGCCAGTTTCCACTAACCAAAGAGTTAGAAGATGACATTCTGCTTATATCACCTGTCACAGCCAAGGGTTACAATAATGTGTGCAAGAATGTGTGTAGAGCACCCAGTTTTACATCAAGAAACACTAATTTAAAATCTCCATTTTGTTTTCCGGGTCTCTTGCAACCGTATAAAAACATTCATGCTGTTTCCTGCTATTCATACCCTGTCTATGAATCAAATATATTCCTTAACTATAACTTACAAGTTATTTATTACTTTTAATGTAACCAGCCCTCTTTAGTCTGTCATTCCACTAGTTAATATTAGTATACACATTGGTAAATGGTGTTTTTATTCGGCTTCTTCCATCTTCTGACTGGTAAGGCACAAAGACTGTGTGAATTCCCTGCAGCGTCTCTTACAATTTACCTATTTGAAACTCTTGTTGTCAATAATCCCAGCTTTGTTTCAAGAGGCTTTTTTCAAAAACACCTAGGTAAACTCCTCAGATAAACACAAGTGATTTCTCCCATTGAATCTCCAGTTATTAAATCTTCCCTAATACTTTTGCATTCTTGTCACCATTGCTTTCCCACAATTGCAACACCTATTTTCCAAACAAACTTTGTGAACAGCAAACAAGCCAGGGAACCTGTAAATCCTAGACAAACTCTGTAGCCAGAGGCAAATATACATGACCAGTTTTCACCTTACAACAGGGAGTTGTCTGAAATCTTCCTTGTGGCTTGGCTTCTTACTTTTTTTTTCATTACTGTTTTAGTTTTCTTTGCCTTGTATTATTACCATTTAGGAAAACAGAAGGGGAAACAAGCCTTTATGCGCTTGCTCAAGAAATGAGTATTTTCATTATTAATTCTACTGGTAGCAGCTGAATAGTTATTTTGATTCTGTTTTGTTTGTTTTTTTCTTTAGATACCTTTATTTGGTTTACTTGAATTTAGCAGTTTATTTACTTTTTATTAATGCTATGGCATGTAGCATAGGAGGACCTTGTACAATAATTGATAAGTTACCTTCTTGCAAGGTCAACTAGGCAATTCTATTTCAAGTCTATTTTAACCTAAATGTTTTGGTTAAAAAGCTCATTTTTACATTCACAAGAACCTACCTGATAATTCAAAGAAAAGGCACAGTCTGTTTTAGATGATGTTAATTAAGATGTTTAAAGATGTAAATCTGTTTTTTTTTTTCAGGATGATTTAAAAAGCAATCTAGCAAGGAAAGTTAATGTTTCTAATTGTGGCACCCTGACACTTGTGGCACAAGATAACAGATTGTGGCACAAGATAACAGATATGATCTTGTATTCCATATTTCCAACATCCCTCTACTATGTTTCCCAGGCTCTGATATTTTACAGAATCATTTTATTTAATCTTTGAGTAAAACAGGAAATGACTACTATGTTCAAGTTTCAGTCATATTTAACTTTTATGGCTATGACCTTTTTTATTTAATAAAATGTATTAATTACTAATTTAGAAAACAGTATCTTCATAGAGTTTCCTTTTCTAATCTAGCTAATTGTGAATCCATATATTACTAACAATGCCTATTCTAGAGCTAAACCACGGAACTCCATTCACAGTCTCATACAGAAGTGGGAGGAAAATTTATCTTTCATTAAGATGTTCACCTTAGGATCAGGTGTTTTTCCAACAGTACTAGTAACCAAAAATAAACTCATTCCAATCAATTACAGTAAAGAATATAAAGACGTATTTGCATTGAGTTTCACCTTTAAAATATTCTTATTAAAAGTTAAAAAGTTGTTTCCACTAAGGTTATTAACTGACGGTTATACATCCATATCTATATATCAATAACTATAAAGTTACTAAATTCATCAGATTTTTTTTCTTTTATTTTTAAGTTTGAAACTCAGCAAATAAAATATTTCTGATAAAAAATGTGTGTGAAGTTTTCTGACAACAAAAGCCAAAACACTGGAACATACCACCTGCTATGAAAATATTGTTGGAAAATCTACCTGAACTTCAGAATGCAATTCACTGGTTTTCTATCCATATATCCCTTATTTTAGATAAGTGCATAACAGTAAGCATCTCTTAGACATTTTTTTTGGTATGTGTGGATATCTTTTACTGATATTACTGAAAGAGACATTTGTGTAATTATATGGAGGGATAATCCCACTAGCTAATCTGAGGCTTTCTTTCATAACGAACAGAGAAAGAAAAATTCAGTGTAGCTGCTATGGGTTCTTCTGATGTTGTAAAGAGTCTCAGTTAATTGTACTGTGAGATAACTCTTGATCGGTATCAGATGTACACAAAATATCAAGGAACACAAATTAGTGTTAGAAAATATTTATCTGAGCCAGTGCATTCACTGCGTATTAAAAGGACTGCTTTTAACGTTAGGATTAGCACCATGACACTGGAGAATTTATATACTTTTCTGTATCATATAAAAATAATACACTGTAGCATAGTGTCTTATTGCAGAGAAAAAAAAGTATCTTTCTCTAGCTTGCATGCAGATTCCTTTTAAATGGTGCATGCACAATGCTTTGAAACCTACCTCAGACGGTTTCAAAGGTAAGGTAATAACTCAGAAGAAGTTATTATGAGTAGAATGAGTAGAATTAGCCCGAAATCTTGAGGTTCCATTACAGTCAGAGTAACAGCTGCACAATGAGACTTTCTGAAAGAGGAGTGTGGCTGAGGAATCAGCAGGGCATACTGCAGGCTACGCTTACATTCTTGGCCTGGTTCCCTAACCTCACTTTTAAAGATGACTTTCAAGTCTTAAAACTCACAGTACGAAAAAACATTGTGCAGTTTGGCTATTCGTCACTGTAGTAGTTCAACAAATTAATAGAAGGTTTTGAGAGCTTTTGCCTTGCTTGTTTTTAAAGGCTAAGATCTTATCCTCAGAGATGCAATTCCTTGCAAATATAAATAGAAACAATCTGGTCTTGTTCTACTGCTTTTTGGAAAAAAAAAAAAGCTATCAGAATTTGTTAAACAGACTTCAGGCGGAGTGGAGTGTTAGTCTTTAAAACCTGATAAAGTATCTCATTTAGAAATCAAGCAAATCATTCATAACTTTAGCAAAGTTTACAGCTAGTAAAATTCCAGTGCTCTGTTCCATACCTGCTTTATTTAAATATTTTTTCAGATAGTATTTAAATAGCCTAAACTTTCTTAAAGATGAAGCAATGCAACTCTCCTCAGGAAAACTCTTTAGAATTGTGAATTGAAAACCTAAATAACAAAGCGTAAAGTTTTCCTAGCTAAAGCTTTATGGTCATCTTGCCACATTGCTGATTATGCTAAACAAAAGGCAGTGCTAAAGATGAATACATTCCTTCTCAAGAATAAAATTTTACTAAGCAAAAACTTCATGTACTAACAGGTAGAGCTGGTTATACTATTATTGTTACTGCTTCCTATTGTTACTGTCCTTCCTACTACAAAAATTCCCATTTATTTGCTTATAATTTAGGTAAACATTGATTTGATAAAATAGATTTTTTCTGTGGAAGTACCTTTCCTGTGATGAACTTTATCCAAAGGTAGGAAAAAAGAGTTCTCAGATTAAAAGGAAGAAAACAAAATCCCCAAACTCATTGACTGTCTTGTTGTGCTAAAGAGAAAAACAAAACAAAACAAAAAAAAAGTAAGGCATTTTATGTGTAATTTAATTAGTGTATAGATTGCAAGAGAAATAATGCTAATGGCAGTTTACATGATCGTTTTCCTCAGTCACTTTTTTCTTTTTTACTCCATATGGACCTATTCCTAAATAAGGCCAAATAGCAAACCTTTGAAAATATATAGTTGATTTCTTAGAACTTAGCAAGTGAAATTCTAAAGATTCTGCCCACACTAAGCCTGTGCCAGCTTCTCAGCTTCAAATCAAAAACAGATGAGATAATCATGTTTGACAAAAAAAAAATTATAACTATTGCAATTACTCTTTGGGCCACTGAGACATTCTAGCAGGGAAGAATGCCTAATACACTCAATACAACAAATATACTCAACTCTTGAGAGTCTAGGAAGAGTTATACATATATATCTATCTAGTGAACGTTCCATACACCCTAAGTGGAAAAGCACACAAGAAATATTTTATTTGATCATACTTAAGTCTGAATTTAAAATTTTGAGTCATAATTCTGGCATATTCCTGTTAGAGTTGATTAGAACCCCTTATTTCTATGGGTAGCATTCTGTGCAGAACATTTTGAGGCATGTTTGACCTCTTACAGATCAGCGTCTGTCTGTTGCGTCATGCCCTGAGACCTATTAAATCTGTAGGCCATGGCATCAGTAAAGAGCTAAAATAGCTTTGAGTATATTTTTCAGCAACCTGATATCTCATCTAAGATTGAGAATTTAGTAAGATCCTTTAGGAGGTAGGAACAGCTGATGAAAAGAAAAAAAGAGTAAAATTGAACAATTTTGTTTCAAAATGTTTCCCATCAGGAAAGAAGACACCTGTGAAAGAGCAAGGGAGAACTTAGGGAGAAAAAGAGAGGGACAAATAGTAAAATGTGGATGTCTTAATGTTATCTCTTGTACACATTTCTGTAGTTTGCAATAAAAATAAATACAGCATATTTCTGCAGAGCATATGGGTAAATAAGATATCATTCGTCTTTCAATCTGTGGATATAAACTGAGTTGTTGCATTGACTTTTTACATTTATAGCACATAATCAGCAAAAAAAAACCCATAAATAAACCTAAATTACTGATTAACTGTGTGCTCTATCTCCCTACAGTTCAGAGAAAAGCATCCTCATTTCTCCGGAACGCTAAAAGCCAGAATTTATTTTGTGATGAATAACCAATGTGAAATCAGAAGCCTGCCTCTGTTACCTAATAATATCTAAGTCAACAGGAGAGAGAGACATGAGTACTTAAATTATAGTTTATTTTCATGCACCATGAATAGATGCAAATAATTTCTCTATCATTTGCCTCTTTGAGAAGAAAGGCAATGAAGATTAATCTTTCCTGTTTTGTATATCCAAAATACCTTAAATATTCAAGTTAGCAATAGATGATAAGCCTTCAGGATCTTTTTTTATATCAGATCGCTGTAGAGCCCAGATAATTTCTTTAAATTTTAACATATTTATCTTTTGGGTTTGATTTTGATATCTGTTAATTTTACACTTCTCACATAGAAATCAATCCAACATCAGCTCTTTGGAAAGACTGACACCAGAATGAAAGGAAATGAAAACAGGTCAAAATTAATTGTACATGTAATAGCTGAGAAAGGCAGTATCCTGTCTGGAGTATATCAGAGTTCCGTCACCTCTAGGGATAACTTTCAGTTGGTCTTTCCCACACCATCACACTATCATTGCCATATCACAATGCCAGTTCTCTAAGGATACTTTATTTGCCACATATAATTTTTGCATTTAATTTCCATCTTATGCGGTTCCTGGAAAAGAACACTGATTTCACGGTCAAAATTCACACTTAATAACCTCCACAAACTCTTTAATAAACTACAAGTGACTAAAGCATAAACGGTAAACTGAAGGAATTTTATGGGAGTTCTTGCAGCAAGCACCGTCTGTTAATGACCCAAGACAAAATGTCATCTAGATCTCACATATTAATGAAGACCTAAAGCTAGATAACTCATTTTAATTAGCTTTGTAGAACAGAAATACCAATTCTTTACATTAAATTAGAAATATCTTGTTCTTAGCAATAAACCAACTTAAAGTGAATATTTACACACTGGAAGAGCAGTACTTTTCTGCCTACTTTTCTGCCTACTTTTCTGCCTACAGATTCTGTTCCCCAGTTTGCATAATACTGCATTATTTTGGACAAGTTTAGGCTTACCATCAGTGAACAATTAAGTCAAAAATACAAGATGGCTCTTGTTGATTGCTATATGAATAAGCATTTACTGATGTATTATGCAGGAAAAAAAAAGAACAATTCTGGTCAAAGATTAATTAGCTCTAGCCTTTAGACAGAGCAGAAATTATTTTCTCATTTTTGTCTGGTAAAGGGGATATAGCATATTTTATATGCTATATAAAATATATATGCACATCTGCCTATAAGAAACTTAAATATATAGTGACTTCTGATCATGATACATGACTAGATCATAAGCCATGCCCCACCTTTTCCTTTTAACAGGCAGTAGCAGTTTATTGCCAAAGAAGACTTTCAAGGAAAAACAATTCTATCTGAAGAAAGCTTTCTAATTTACTATATATTTTTTCTTCTTCAATAAAGAAACTTTTATTTAAGTTTCTGTGAATTCCCTTACTATCTGAATAACACTCCAGCCACTAAATCCTCAGGGACAATTCTTTTAGCACAGAGAAGGCAGATATGAAACAATTAGAATTATTTCCAGAAAGAAAAGTTTTTTTTTTCTTTTTCTAAACATCCCTTTCCTCTGTCCAGCTCCCTCTATTTTGTTCTCCTCAGCCTCCTATTCATTTTTTTATGGTTTTATTGAGGAGGAAGGGGATAGCTTAGGCTATTTTATAACCAGTGATTCACAGTCTTTTATGCTTCCCGATAGTCATCCGACTGTAATGAGTGCTTATTATTATGACATACACAACAATACACAACAGAGTCACCTGAAATGACCTTAGGATTTACCAAAACAAACAAATGAAAAATATTTAATTGGTAGTTCATAGTTTCCTTTTAGAGATAGAGTCAGAATTCAAAATTCATTCAAATATGTAATTAATTCAGTGCTTCCTTCCAGGTTCAGTGATATTGTAGTTTATGTCTGAAGGGGCCCTTTTAATCACTTGCATGAAGGAGGACTTGCATGATTTGTATCAGTTAGATTTGTTTAGCCTCATCCAATATCCTCACCCAATGTGAAAGTAGCAGAAGTGGGAAAGAAAAGTAGTGAAGCAGAAATTATTTCTTGGTCTGCAGTATTTGCTAATATTTTGATTCATTTCTGTTCTCAGCCAGTAAAACAGAATGTGCTTTATTTTGCAAACTTTCTTATTGCACAAAAATCTCTTTCTGAAATTTACTTATATTTGATATATAACCTCCAGGCCAATTTCTTTTTTTTTTCCTATCTATCTTGCACAAGAGCGCTCCATTAATTTCTACAGAATTACTCCCAAAGTCAAATGAAAGAAGAAAGCATCTTCTCTTCATTCTATTTACATTAGAGTGCAGAGAGCAAGTTGCAGTTCCATTTCTGCTTTTGTCCTGTGGGCTCCAAGGGAAACATCTGCTAAGGTTTTGAGGTAGATATGAAATACTAGAAATATCATTGCAACTTATTTTAAATAAGGAATTATGCATAGCATTTGAATAACAATTCAAAACATAGAGGTGTATGGAGTATTACTTGTACTAGTAATTTTGTACTTTTTTTTTTGCCAGGAAAGGCAGGAACTTCATGTTGAGAATAATTCATGATGTTAACCAGGACTCCCAAGTCCCTCTCTGCAGAGCTGCTTTCCAGCAGGTCAACCCCTAATCTGTACTCATGCCTGGGGTTATTCCTCCCCAGGTGTAGGACCCTACACTTGTCCTTATTGAACCTCATGAGGTTCCTCTCTGCCTAACTCTACAGCCTGTCCAGGTCCCTCTGGATGGCAGCACATCCCTCCGGAGTGTTGGCCACTACACCCAGCTTGGTGTCATCTGCAAACTTGCTCAGGGTGCACTCCGTGTCCTCGACCAGGTCATTGAAGAAATTAAACAGCACTGGGCCCAGCACTGACCCCTGGGGGACACCACTGGCCACAGGCCTCCAACTGGACTCG
>JAUBOD010000971.1:7049826-7065272 GCA_032353885.1 Nothura maculosa | reverse complement strand
TGCTGCATCCTCATATTGAGGTCTATGCTCTATGGCCCTGGGGCGAGCAGAGCCCCAGGTCAGTCCAGCTAGCGAACAAGACTTGCCGGCCCCCGATCGGCAACAACTATGCTCTCACATTCTTCTACCACCAACACCATCTCTGTATAGAGCACACTACAGGTTGCAGCCTCTCTTTTGCTTTCACGTAGGAAGAAGTGGCCCTGTAATCTCTGTGAACATCTGTGCCAGTTAACACGGGCTAATCTGTTTAAATTGCAAGAAGTGGAGTAATGTACATTCAATATACTGCTGAAAAGATTGCCACTCAAATAGGCTGAACAGTCACACTGCCTAGGGCAGCCTTTCACACACTGCCCCTTATCACCTCTGGACACATAAGCTCAGAATGAGTATGCTTACATTTTGTTACATTTTGAGAAACAAATATGCTAAAAAGTCCAAAAGTGTATGGTCATTTGGAAGTAAGGGTTGTGTATTTATGAGAGTTTCTTTCTCTGTATTTCTCAGAAAAGGGAACCAGAAAAACCCATAGAATTATTCCAGAAACAGTACACAGATTTTTTCCTTACTCTAGCTGTCATGAATTATTATTTGCTATAGATTAATTCCTCAAAGGACACTGTACTGATTGCACATATTTACAAACATCATTTCTGTTTACAACATTTCTTGCCATAAAGTATTACGGTTATCAGTACAATACTGAATATTTTGATCACCATAATGCCAACCTATACAACAATTAGATGAGTAATTTAGCAAAACGTCATGGTCAATTTCAGCTCCATGTCAATATTTATACAGTTTTCCTCTATATAATTTCTTCATGTTTTATTATTCAAATAAATATCCTAGAGAAGCTGAGCAGTGCATGCCAATAGCCAGCTGAACATTTTTTTCAAAGTTTTATAAGCAAATTGGGTTTTCTAGAAAAAAATATATTTGGTAATCAGTGTGCAGTAAGTATTAAAAAGAACTTTAAAAATATCCTTTATTCCTTCTCCGTTTTGAGGTCATAGAACACAGTGGGAAACAATTTGCATACCTGCTACCAATTTCAATTTTAGACTTGAAGAACAGAAACTTATTCCAGAGTGTTTTTGCTGAAAACTGAAGGGAACTTCCCATCCTCACCTTTAACGCAGAATATTTTTTTTTTTTCTGAACGTCTGTCAGAAGCAGCACATACTGCCTGACACTGACATTTTCTGACCTTTTCTGCAGGTGGTTCCTGTGTAAGCAATGCCCACACAGAGTGAATCAAACCAAACATTAAAATATAAACAATGCCAACATATTCCTTCCAGACTTGCAGTTTACATTCTATTTTCTCTCTTTCTATCTATTCACTTGTAAATTCTTTGTTTTTCATATATTTCAGCTTCCATTGTTGTTGTCTATCTTTTGTTGTTGTCATATCTTTTTTTGTGCATCGGCTATACACGATGTTTTCTATTTGAGGCATATATTAGTTCTCCAACATTACTTTATTTAAGTGATATTGAATATGATTATTCTCAATGCCCCTGCATACCCCATGAAAGACAAGAACATTGCTTCTATTGGTAGTAGAGGCTGCTCCAGTCATGTCCTAGTAGACTCTAAAAACATGAAGTCCCTAGTGCTGGGTATGCACTGAGAAGATCGCTTGATACCTGCTTATGCTTCAAGGCATCAAAATCTTTTCATTGCCAAGAATCTGGGATCTTGAGCCAAAATAAGAATCAGAAACTGACCATTTCTCCAAGTATTTTATACGATTGGGTTTCACAAAGTGTTTCCAGATATATCTAACCAGTAAATGCTGAGCAGACAAGATGATGATGGTAGTGCTAATCACTGGACCATCCTGGAACACAAACCACAGAACTGCCAAAACCGGTACCACCCCTAGTGACTAACAAAAACTCAATACCTTGAACAACAGACCTTTAAGAGTTTGAGATTTCTCATAATAAGAAATTCATTTCTCATTACTTATAAGAGTAATGATGTAGTAGCAGCATTATCAAAAGTCTTTTGAGTTCTGGAGCAGAAAACACGGTTTGTCTAATTAGAAATTTACCATATGTAATCTAGATACTGTATGCACACTGTGAATATCAGAAGCTTACCATAGATTACAAGCTCCAGAGCAAAGTCCTAAACCAAAAAATGTTCACAGCTCCATCAGGTCAAATTCTATGTTTCAATTTCCAATCTGTAAAGCAATTTAATATAGCTGTATAGCTCCATTCTTCAGAGTTTGAATGATAGTGTAGAATTAATTGAAATTATGAGAAACTGTCCTAGGAATAAGAAATAATTTTTCAGGATTTTATTACTGCAGCTTGCTTTCCTAAGCTTTAACAATTTAACCCCAGTGCATCTTCCTTATGCCACAAGTACTTCACGCATAGGAATCAGGAAAAGCCACTACCTATTCTTTTCTTCAATGAGCTTGCAATGTATTTGCACAGTTTTCAGTTAGAAAAACACATTTCAATTCTTATTAGACATATATGAATCTCTAATACATATATTCCTGGAGCTCTGGCTAACTTCTGCTCAGAAAGAAGATATAGAGCAAAATCTTACATTCCTTCCCCGCTGTATATCTACATGGTCAATCTCATATTGGAATTGCTGCCTTACTTTCTTTTCGAGCTGTACTGATTATTTCAGAAAGATAAAGCCTCTATATTAACTCATGAATGAGTTACAAGGCCAGCTGAAACATTTCTAACTAACAAAAATTAAGAGAAATATAAGAGCTAAATGGTGTCAGTTGGCCATTTTCATTAAAATTTAGACATTCTAGTGAGTATAGATTTATGAGGGAGTTAGTTAACAGGACTGCACTGTTCCTCATTAGCTTCTGTTTCTTGTCATAATACTATGGTGTCAGACTCATTTTTGAAGTGGGGAGAGGATAATTAATAATGAGAGACATGAAAAGCAGTTAGAATCCTAATACAGATCTAGCTCTTGAAACAAGCTTCACCAAAAGCTCATGTGCTTAAATTCAAGCTGCTTTTTCTGGTTTTTCAGTTTTCTGATAGTGATGTCGGCATAGGTTGTACATTTGCCTGAATAAACTAACCTTGATTTCAGAGAGGTAAAAGTAAACCACTTCAGAATAATATTGAAGTTGTGGCAAATCTCATAAGCAACTATTTGGTTTATTAAAAACATTTATATCATACTAAACATTTATTTACTCTTTCTAACTCGTAATTCAAACTCTTTGCAAGCACAAGTAGTACCTGCTTTAGCTCTTCATAGTATAAAAAGAATTCATATTAGAAAGTAATGTCATATTTCTGTTTTACCTTCCTAATTACTTGGTTTGGATGAATAACTTAAAAATGCAGCCCTAAATTTGGATTTCTATGGTTTTTGAACTATCAAATGATTTTTGTTTCTTCATTTTCAATTTTCCCTCTTACACGAGCACACTGCTTGCCTTAACTCTAATTAAGTGATTATCTTTCTAGATTCCTTGTCTCTGGAACTGGTTTGCTGCTATTTACATTTTTAACTTTCATTAGAGGGCACCAAAGACAGATTCAACAGAGGAAATCTGTATTTCTTTTTTTTCTTCTCTGTTTTGTAACTCAAGCTGTGTTAAAACCTGAACTAGTCAGTAGATGTCATTCTAACACCTTGAATAGTTTATTTCAATTTATGCAAACTTTTTCTACTTTAAATGTTAATACTTATAACTTCTGTTTTGAGTTTCCATTTTAAGCAAAATGCTGACTCTACTGCAGTCTTTATTTATTGCAGATAATTCTGTATTCTAATGTTCTGATCAAAAATCAAAAAACAAACAAAATCTACTAAAAATTGTTGGAGTTGAGTGATTAATATGAAAAGTCATACATTAAATTGAGTTGTCATTAAGTATTCAGCCACAAGATGAATTCATGAAACCATTTATTATTTTAAAGATTTCATTAATTATATCTTTTTAAAATATTGTCTTGAAGTTAATACTGAAAATGCATTATTCATTATTAATAGTCATCCTAGGAAAACAGAAGAGTGATATTATGCATCTCTAGTGAGATTATGATTCCTTAGTAAGTAGTGACTGGACAAAACAGATTTTTTTTAGAAATAACTCTTAATTCTTTTCAAATAAATATTATGTAGTATTGTAATTCAACTGATAAAAGAGGATTAAAAACAGCTACACACATAATAATATGCTAATATTTTAGGTAAACATGGAGCTATAACAATAGTGATATCAATAATAGTAGGAAATTGGGAGGGCCTCCAGTTTTAACTCACTGGAGTTAAATGAAGGAAAGAATACTCACAACATATTTGTTGTTGAGAAATGTTTGTTCCTGTCTTGTTACCAAGGATCATCCCCTACTCTCCATTTGAATACCTGCTTCATGATGGTCAAAATCATTTTGTTTAAATCAAGTAGTGAATGAAGAAGGCAAAGTTAACCCAGCTGATTTCATTGGAAGTTAAATAGGAAGGGCTCCTAGAAACTCGGCAGTTGGGATAGGTGGAACAGCACAGAAAAGGGAAGAATAGTTGAGCATTAATAATGAATAATGCATTTTGAGCATTAGCTTTCAGACATTCTTTATGTGACACAGATCTATAAGAGAAGAGCTATCCACAAAAAAAAATTGAGGCAGTTGGCAAGGAAAACTTTAGATTAAACTTTATTGTAAAAAAATAAATTATAAAATTTAATTCCATCTAGAAAACCTGTTGCATGTTAAACTGGACTGAACTAAACATAATTAGAATTTCATGCATTATGAACTTATATTCTGCCTTCAGATAAATCTTGAATCTCAGGTTAAATGTTTCTCTTGACAATCCATGCACCACAACAGCAAAAAAAAAAAAAAAAAAAAAAAAAAAACAGACTCGCAAGAGAGTTAGAGAGTTAAACTGTGGCCAGACCCAATTCATCATAAACAATTGTATCAATGAAGTGATTTTTCAGAATGTTCTAAAACTGAACAAAATTTGTGCCATATGATGACTCAAGCAATTGAAAAGCATACTTGGTAAAATGGAATGAAGTTTCTCCTGATTTATATGTAGCTCTCTGTCTCAGTTTATTTGTTTAGGTAGCTAGCTATGTAGATCTATCTATCTGTACACAAACATATTTTAATCAAGCATTGTGAATACATAGTATGACATTCAACACATCCAACAATTCACATTTACCTGGAAAGCCCATAAAGTGGTTTGCTACATAAAAATGATTTCTACACATAACATTTTTTTTCCTTATTAAAATGGAGGATGTTGAGGAAACATGAATATTTTCCATTCCTATCTAGTTCTTTATTTGTTCAACTGCTCCTTTCACTTACAAAGTAGATTTAAGAAGTAGAATGCATGAGAAAGGAGAGGAAGGGGCATATACCATTGCAGTAAGGAAAGGTGAACTGCAAAGATAGTTCTGCAACTGCTGGCAATGACAATTTTGCTGTCGTAGCTGCTCTGAGCCCAGGGTTCAAGATAATAACACTCTGTTTAAGGGCTGTAATAGGAAGAAAGGTGTGTTTTACATCCCCACCTCAGTTCCCCAAACTTCCTGGCAGACACAACTGTTCCCATTGAAACCTCATATCAAAAATGGAATTTCAAGCCCTGAGGGTAGCAAGAGACTTCCTACTTTACACAAATAAACTCCTGTATCTGACTAACACTGGCAAGGTAGTTTAAAAATAAGGAGCTGGTTCTCTATAAGAAAGAATTCTTTGAAGTATACATCAATTTTCACTGCTTTATTTTATATAAACTAAATGTGAGTGCATGTGTGCAAAAGCTTTGGAAGTTTTGAACTTCCTGCTGTGCAAGTGAGACCCAGTCCCTTGGGCTATAATTGCTCAAGTTATTTTCACTTGTAATTAATAAGCATGTGAAAAGATTGCCAGTTCTAATAACTCACCTAGGAACACACTGCCCTTCCTCTGAATTACCTTATACCTTGTTGGTGAAGATCATTACATAACTACTGCAGCCCGAGGAATTGGGAGTCCCTTGAGTGTTAAGAAACTGAGCTAGGCTAAGAGAATGCCTTCCTTTTGTTGTTTCAAGGTGCAAATGTACCCTGGAGGAAAAGGAGAAAATTGAAAAGATAATGACATCTAAGAAAAACAAAACAAAAGCAAGATGGTGCAAAATGCCAAGAAAGTTATCTGATATTTTATCAAGTGTGTTTATTACAGTGTTAACTTCTATTAGATTCTGTCTTAACAGCTATACACTTTATTTGCTTTCAATGGTAATGAAATACTGCACTTCTTTGCACTCTGCTGAACCCCATTGACCTCACCATCTTCCACTTCTGCACATCCTGTCTTAACTTACTCCTCAAACTAGGACCTTTGACTATGTCTCACCTCTCTCTCTTCCTGCTTGCCATCTCTACCAGATGGATATACACTTGAGCTATCTGTTTCTACTATTCCATACTTTTTTGAGCTGTTTCAAGTTCACTTGCTCACTTTCAAGTGATTATTTGCAGCAGTTGAGTAAAAGAAGACAGGGCAGCTATATGGTTCCTCTTCCTTTCCAAGCAGTATGAGGCAAAAAGTAGCTTAGGTTTAATTGAGCTCAGATTTCACATCCATAAAAATTACCATGATGAAACAGTTAGATGTGTGAGCATCTTTTTGAGAAATGAATCATTCTTTGGCTTAAGCCAAACGCTCAATAGGCCAAGAAGCATCTTGTCCTATCATAACAGAATGCGGCTTGATGATAAAATTCACTCCATGAACATGCTAGTACAAACCTCTCTCCTAATACAGACTATATGACAAGGCAGGAAGAGTTATGGGTAAAATACAGCACTTACTTACTAAAAAGATGGAGGAAAAGGATAAGGAACTATACTTGTTAACAAGGGAAATACCTCTAAACCCCAATATTGGCAAGCACATATGTAGAAATCTTCCTTAGGAGGATTGTGGAGAATGTATGAGGAGATAAAAGAGGTATATCTTAAAGTAGTCTTTAGTTGCCTATAGACAACTCTGGTTGTTATTATTAAGCACTAACTTTGCTCTGACTATGGAGATAAAAAAATAACACTACTCAAAGGCATTTCACTGCTTGAAAGAAATAAAACATTTATTCAGTTATCATCGTGTTCGACATACAGTTGAGCTGCCTGATCTTATCCAGCTGAAGGCCAACATCTGCATGCAGGCTAGCTAAATCAGTATATCTTCTTCCATACAGAATAGCCTATCAGCATTGCAGCTGTAACATGTTTCTTCAGCTTGTTGGTGTCCACAGAACACCAATTTATTCAACTGTAAAAGCTGAAAGTTCTTTCAACTCAGCTCTGGGATTTTGCACTGAAAATGGCTCAGCATACTCACATAGTTGGTTAAAACCACCTTTGGCAAATACTTAATGTTTTTCCAGCTAGCAAGACCTTACAAACTCAAGCCAGTGAGTCAAAAATGAGCATATCTGGTGCATTAAGAGGACATCCATAAATGAAGCATCAACTATCTGCCCACATCATATGATATTCCCTTATAGAATAAGAAAAAAAAACAAGCCTGGTTAAAGGGTTCTTTAAGTGTAAGACCTTAAGTGAAAATAAAGTATTTTAGACATTAATCTGTTTACACTGAGAATGCAACAAAAAATCTGCAAAATGAATTTCTTTTTTTTGTTTAATCCAGAAAGCAGAAAAATAAAAGTTTGAATTGTAACTCAAATTTGTTAAAATAGCTACCACAATGACATCAGTTAATTAGGACTCTCTGCTTCTTTGAGCACACTTGACCAAATATGGACACGAATAATAAATAGCACTGCATTTGCTATTTATTAACAGTGAGGGTGACAGAGCACAGGAACACGCTGCCCAGAGAGGTTGTGGAGTCTCCGTCTTTGTAGATTCCACATGTCTTTGGCGTGTGCAGGGGGGTTGGACTAGATGACCTCTGAGGTCCCTTCCCACCTTGAGCATTCTATGCTTCTATGATTTGCATATGAAGCATTGATTTACAAAATTGTCTGCAAAAATTAAAGAGAGAAAATAATATTAGTTATTTAATCCTTTACTGTACAAGATTATGGAAACAATGTTTCTTTCTGTTGTAGTTTACTAGGAACAGCAGAGTGTGCTCCTGGGTTAGTTTTACAGTTAAGGTACAGCTAATTCACAGTCTATAACAGTTGGCTGGAAGAGTAAAAGAAAAGTAATACACGAAAAACAATGGAACATGAAATTTAGAGCTTGAAGGCATTATCTTGAAGAAGAATATGTAATTTATTAAAACTTCAGGTCTAATTCTCCCCACACAAATTTATCCACAAGAAAATCTTACGTAGCAAATCTTACCTAAGAGATGTTCACAGAACATGTGGAAAGGTGGAAGCAGCTTTTTTTTTTCCTCACCAATACAACATTGCCTACAGAAAGTGAGAAATCATGCTTTGAGATACTACTAGAGTAATTTTCATTTTAATTTTGAGTAATTTTTTTTTGATAGTAGTTAAATCTGTTTTCAATATCTTGAAGATTCAGCCACAGAAATCATTCGGTTTGAACTGAGCTGTGTCGGTTTATGGTGTATAGTACAGGTGAGAATCTAGACCACTCACTTCAACAGGGCCATCTCCTATTATTTTCAGAGATCAGCGTGTTATCTCCACTTTCAGGACAGTGTTAAAACTAAAAAGTGGTATGTGTGAAATGAACTTACTGTATAACATTCAAAGGCATTTCATTTCCAAGAAATAAATGAATTTCATGTTGGCAAGTATAGAGAAGGTTCATTCAGATCCTCTCCCCGCCTGATAGATGTGATGCAAACCAGAAGAGCAAGCTGCTACATGAGTGCCAGCACTGTTGTTACATCCAGGCATCATCAAACTTCATTTAATCACAAATCAAATCAAATCCCTGTTCTTGATGAGGAGATGAGAAAGAGTAAGTATGTACCACTTGTATGCATCTGTCCTATCTAAAATAACATTCAGAAAAAAAAAATAACTCGAGTACATGGTAATTTAGGTAATGACCATAACAGAATGATTCTCATGCTTAAATATGATATACATAATGAACTGCTTTGAGGGGAATATTTGTCACTCAAAGAAAGAAATATAAGGCAGTTTTAAAACTATAATAATTTAAGGCTATAGTAATTATCAGTTTCTCAAGTAGAAAAAAATAAGTCACTGATGGTCAAACTGTAGATGTATATATTCATAGAAAAGATTCATTCTCACCATGTATGACTAAGTTCAGACAAATGGATAGTTATGATTCTGTTAACCACAGGTGTTCTACATCTTTTAAGGAAAGAATTATAGCAGTGAAATATACAGCTCTATATAGCAGTAATGTGATATTTAATGACAAGAAGGAATTTCTAACTTATATGGGAATAAAATAGCTAATAAATTGTTGGAATAGAGACTTTAGTGTGTACAAATGAATATTGGAATGCTAATTATTTCATTACAGTGTGTACTGTTAAAGTTAACTGTATGTAAATAAGTGAATATAACTTCAAATATTTTGGCCTTTATCAGTAGTCTGGGAAATTCACTGTGTAGGTAAAATTATGGCACAATTGTGAGAAATGGTTTGATACTACATCCTGAAGTATGATTGCCATTAAAACCAATGAAAGTAGTGAGGTTCAGTTTCATTTTTGCACTGCTTTGAAAATATACCTGAGATTCCCAAAATATCTAACAACTTCAGATTTAAAAAATCCAGTTCCAAATATTGTCATATCTACTTATGCATAAGCTTGCATTAGATTTGCAGCTACTCTTCCAACATCATTTACATGACAGAATAGTTAGTGATGTTAAAACACTTGATCTTACCTTTAGACAGTGCCAATTTAAATATATATATATATATATATATATATAACCTCTATGGCTTTCAAATAGAGATGATCTATTTTAATGACTCTATTTCCTATTTCTGCTGTTCACATAAAAAATTCTATATTCTGATTTTACTTTCTAAATAAGAAATATATCCAAAAATATTGTTTTGAAGTTTTTCTCTTCCATATTTTATTACTGCAGAATTTCAATTGTTCAATCTCTTTCCAACTTTATATCCTGCTTCCTAGTCAAAGTATATCAACTATTCTTGAATTACAGCATTTATTTTAGTTCCTAAGGTTTGGGCCTTGTTTTGATTAGGGCTATTATAATCAAGTATCTTGTTACTTATTAGAAGCATAATGTGTCATAGGGTCAAGAAAAGATGTAAAGATAAAAAAAGTTTCACTTTCTATTTAACCCCAATATCTTTTCCTAAATAGAAATTCTCAAGAGGTGATTTCCTTGATTTTAAGTTAAACTAATGTGATGCACAACTACAAATTAATTAGTGTAAGTACCAGGAAGTCAAAAAGCGGTAATGGGCAATTATGCAATTACTTCACTGAGAAGAAGTATCATGCAAACATTGTTATTAAGTTTCTCCTTCATAGAAGACGATCAGGTTAGTCTTGAATCCATAGAAAGCCAGTTAAGACTAGCAGCCATTCAGCCATTTATGGCTAAAGTCAGGAATTTCACACAGATGTAAGGGACTTGTATAACTATTCTATTCATCCCAAAACCACTATGGACAAATAAACAAACAAAAATATATAAAAAGCCTCATCATGCGACAAGAGAATATATATGTTTACATAAAGATGTGCCATAGAAAAAGTTTTTCACAAAGAAACACTAGAAACATTTTTGCTTTTTTGGTGTTTTTATTATGAAGGCTCACATTAGTTCAGTTACCCATTTAGAAAAGCTAAAACTGTATCTCCCATGTAAGGCAATTATAATCCCTGCACAGTAGAAATGTCTCATTTAGAGGCCAAATTAACTTTTGGAAACATAAGAGTGTATCACAGCAGGTCACTTTATTGGGCAATGGATTCAAAACAAATGCAAAGGAGTGACCTGTACAAATTACACTTTAATTAACCTGTAGAATTCTCTGCTACAGGCTGTTTCTTCTGGCCCAATGCAAAGTTTCACAAAAAGCTAATACTTAATGGAAAAGAGTCCATAAGAGCTGTGAAGCTATTAATTTGAACTTTTTCTTAGGACCAAATTACTGGAAGTAAAAGTGTAATCTTGCTGTGCTGTGCTCTTTCCCAAAGTATCTTCTCTGAACCACGGTAGTAAGGTAAGGAGACCATTCATCTGAGTTTGATTAAAGAGCTTACCCTTTGGCAAGGGAGCATAGCATCTCCTTGATGTCCAGTAGTATTCTTTTTGCCTCAATAATCACAATAATTGCATAGTTTCTAAAAGACGTATTCAAATACAAAATCTACTGAAATTTTCCTACCAACTTTAGACACCAAAGCATCTAATTGCTATTGCCTAACGGCTCTTATAAGTTGATGGCAAAGCTAAAAATTCTGTAGGGCTTTGCCTTCCCCTTGTTCTTTCTTGTTCTTTATCTCGCTCTCGCTTCCAGTATCAAGGTCAGCAATTATTTTTCCCCTTTTATATATGTAGGAAACAAAAATCAAAATAACAAGGATAAAACTAAAATTAGGATTTAACAAGGCAAAAAGGATAGAGAACTGGAGGAAACTTCTAGATATCAATCAGGAGTGACCTTTGCCATGACCATGCAAGCCATGGTCACAAAGTTCAAGCTGGCTGGCTAGATGATAAAGCAGAGCATGAGCAAATGCCGGTAAAAATTGCCCACGCAGAAGTGGATTTAGAGAAGGAAATATAGATATACTATGAAGTACATCCACTTGTTCCTAAGATAGTCAAGACAGCTCTACCTAATTATTAGTAGGAATGACCTTTAGCTCTAGTTAATTTGACTAGTTTTCATTATCACCACTTGACTGTCACAGATTCACTTCAGGAAGAATCATGCCCCCTCTTTCCATCCTCATGCACACCTTTACAAACAATATGTACAAAATGAGGATATGCCTTCTTTTCTACTTAAGTGGCATCTTTAGGGAAAATACTGGGCAAATCAAGACAGTTAATTTACTGAAAAATTTTACCAGTATAGGCTGGAGTAAAGCATCACCCTGAGATTGATTTTTTTTCCTCCTCTCTTTCCTCCCAAGCTGTAGCCTGTGCTTTTCCAATTGTTCAGAAAAAGAAAATATCTTTCCACAGTCAGCTTGATCTCTGCAAGCACCCCCAGCCAACCTGAAACATTATAGCGAGAAATTACCTTTATTTTAAGAGGTGCAGAGTTAACCAGATGAACTCTGAGCCATCTAATCAGTGCTTTCTGAAAGGAAGTTGTGCTACTCTCTCTTTTTTTTTTTTTTTTTGGCCTGGCAATAAAGAGCTCCTTAGAAAAGTGACAAATTAGCAAATTAACTATATTCAGGTTTGGTGGTTCCAGTCTATAATAGGTTATGGTCTACAAATAGACTTTGCTGCAACATACATTGATACCATTTGATCTTTACAGAGAAGAATGCAAGGCAGAAACCTCATTGCTCACCGACTTTCTTGACTGTAAAACTTCAGGAGATAATACTGAATGTGATGTATAAGTTGACATGAGGTTTTTTTTCATGTTCTACCTAGATGTGAATGTGCTTTACAAGGGTGAAGTGGAAAATTAAGAACTTCACAAGATTTATTTACTACATACAGAGCAATTGCACGTTCTTCCTTTATGTGGAGTTACTCCCTTTGCTTCAAACCAGAGAAGAATGGGTGAATTAGTATGCTGCAGTGCAAGGGAGCTTCTGAATTGCAAATTAAATGTTCCATGCTACAATATCAGCTGAACAGAGGGAGACAGGGCACCGGTCACTCTGCGTTCTGTCAGTTTAAGTTACAAGTGATAACTCAAGAGCTGGGGGTGCGAACAGTCTTTTTCAGTTCTCTTGAAGCTTGTTGAAAGAACTCATTAACTACAGCTTTGAACTTGTACCCCATTTTCAGTAAGAGAAGGCAGAAAGTTGATGTTTTTCTCTTCATCTTCTACATCAAATTACAATACAAATAACACCTATAAAACGCAATATCTTTAGCCCTTTAAAAATGTACTGTCCGATTACTCTTGACTAATGCATTTTAGATCCTCACAGACTTATTTTGCTTAGTTATGAGCCTGTTGTTAAAAAGTATATGTAAAATAAAGGCTTGGTGAGAAATGCAAATTTTAATACCAGGTCTGTTTCTTTATGTTACACATAATAATACACAAAAAATATGGGATAAAGACATTAGCTGCTGAGAAACATGCATGTGAGATATTTGCATGGAACAGAGCCAAATCAGCTACAAAAAAAAAAATCCAGACTAGAAAACCCAGTTAGTGCTTTAATAAGAATTGTAGCAAACTGAGTACAGGCTTTTGAATATAGATGCATGGTTTATGGAGGAATATGGACTTAGATATTCACATATCCAAATGTTATTATCAGTGGGAGTTACTGATGCTTCTTCCATTTCCCTTTCATAACTATTTCCCTCTGCCCTATTCTAACGTAAAGGAACAGGATTTCTAGACAGACAAGCCAACTGTAACACAGCTTAAGAAATAAGTATTATTTAGTACAACTATCAGTTATCTTTCGAATAAGAAGTAGTTTCCCAACATGTTTTGTTTTCCATTTGTGCATGTTATGCACAGATGCTTAATATAGCACAAGGCAAAGATCACCTACAAAGCTATGGCTAGAACTGGAAGCCCTGGTAACCATGCTTTGTAGCAGAAGCATGGAAATACTGCTTAGTTTACATGTTCCTTTGCCCTCCATGCCCCTCCTTTTTTAAAATGACTTTCAGTGTTCTGTTACAGCAGAATTAGAGGTCTCAGAGCTATCTGCAGAAATTTTTCATTGAGTCAATATAGCCACCAAGCAAAAGACTCAGAATTTTTTTATTAAACTGGACTTAAAATTAAAAGAGTTATAAAATATAAAGGAACATATTTATTAGTGCTCATGATCTCCAGTTCATTTTCATACACTAAAATCAATTTCAGAAGTTGACATGTACTTTGACTAGGCAAAACTTCCGAGGCTCCCACATTTCAAGGATATCCCTAGAATACAATCCAGCAGCACAGAGAAACATGCATAGAAAATACAAGAAGTTATTCAAAATTTAGGACAGAACTAGAATTTTCCAGTGAACCACTGAAAACTGCTTATAATCTTTCACCATAAAAACTCCTGAAACTCATTAATACCTTCCTAGGTTGGCTTTAGAAACATCTAAATTACAATAGGACAAATCTGTTAAGGATAATTTTATTACAACTACCAAACAGCAAGATTTTGGGACTAGAGATTAGAAAATCTTATAGTAGGGCATAAAGTTAAGCTACGTCACTCCTAAAAGTTCACAAAAGGACAAAAGTGAGATTTGAAAATAACTTTGATGTCAATCACACACAATCTAGTGAGACAGAAAAGAAATACTGATTCGAATCAGCCAAGATATCAATATGATCCTTGTGAAACCTTAGTATCTGAGACACAGTTTTTGCTGTTAGCAGCTTCAAAAATATCTTCTTATTAATATAGTAGTTAATCAGCAACTGAGGCAATAAATGCAATTTTTTGCAATATACATTATTGAATGAATAACTTCCTTTCTTTTTGGAAAAAGAAAATATATTAGTAGGGCATAAGCTTATTTATTAAGTGCTTTTCCAAAAGAGTTTTTTTATTTAATACCTTAAGAGAACCAAATTTGACTTTTGAGCTATCAAACAGAAAAAGATCAGAAGATAAAGTACTTAAATGACAACTCCTTTAACTTCAGTTACCTCCTGTCAGTTCTACACCCTTCATCTTTTCATCTTTCAGGATCACATGATGAATATAAATCTCAACAGTCTTCTCAGATATATGCCATATTACATAAAAAAGGAAAAAAAAAGAAACAAAATTTACTACAGATAAGCAGTTAGCACACAATTTCAACACAATTTTAACAAAAAGTTGTCGAGAGAGAAAGGTTTTAAACACTTTCTCTGAGTGATAGGATACCAGCTTCTTAGATAATATATTTGTTAATTGAAAGTTTATCAGGACACTTTTAATCTAAGAATCTCTTAATCAAGAAAGTAAAAAAGTGTCAATGAGTTAATCAATTACAGTAGTACATGACAGCTGCAAGCCTAAAGGAACAATTAAGGAAAACAGTACTTTGTAATTTATATATAATTAGTGCTCAGAGAAAAAATAAGCAATATATAGAGATATACCTGAAAAAAAGAGGTTAATGGTAAGACAATGGAGTAAAACTTGACTTTTCATTATAACTAATGAGTAAAACATTTTCCAACAGGATAGAACCAATGCATAGAGTGTGTGTTTATATATATATATACACACATACAAATATATATATATATATATATATATATTTGTGTCAGTGTGTGTGTATACCAGAAAAGGGAGTTTTACAGCTAGAAATACTAGAAATAAATCTCTTTTACAGAGATACTAACA
>JAUBOD010000971.1:7030439-7043603 GCA_032353885.1 Nothura maculosa | reverse complement strand
GATCTGATATCTGCGAAAAGCTGTACTTGATTCCATTCTAGGATTCAACAGTAAATTTTTCTTTTTCACTCATAATATTTCTCTTTTGTTTTCATCACTAATCTTTATGAGATGTGAAATGCAGCAATGAGAATAAAGGAAATGATTTGACCCAACAGCTAATCAATGGAGAGCCTGTAGAACACCCAATATTGTAGGAGGAGAGCCATTATAGAACTTGGTCCAAAAAAATAAATCACTGAATATTGTTATTCATTTTGTTATTTTGACTTTTACCACATTCATATTTTCCTGAAGATTATTTTTTAAAAGTCTCATAAAATGAATATGATTTTCTCTCTTGCTTATATGTGTTATGTATGATACAATTCAGAATCCAGACACAAGAGTAATCTTAAATGAGCACAAAGTCTAAGTGAAGCTGTACACCTCTCCACTTAGAAGTTTGTCTCAAAAGATCGGTTAGTACCTTCCTCAGAAATAAATACACTGTGGCCTAGAGATGTCTGAATAATGAAAAAAAAATTATTCATGAGTAATTATTCTATGAGAAATGACCAGATTTACAATTTGTTTTATTCACAACAGATTACTCAACTATTTTCACTAGGGATTTCTGTGAATCAAATTTTCCAAGCAGTCAGACTGTCTCCTATATGAAATACATGTCTCAGTGCTATTAAATGAAATTAAGCATTTCTGCAATATTGTTCATGGTTCACTGTAGCCAAAGAAATACTTTATGCTCTGCAGCATTTTTTATGGACTTATAAAGTACTTTGAATACCTTTAAAACTCTCAGAGTGTTGTCTTGGGGTTTCTTTTCTGCATCATCATTTCTGTATCATTTCAATATTTTTATTTTACAATGCCTGCAGAATGGTAGTCAATATGCCAACTTCATGAATAATTTATTTATTTGTGGACTATTCTCTGATTAAATACCTGTGGGGCCTGAGAGGTTTATTGTACTTTTGTTGTATATAGTCTATTTTATTGCTATTTACTAATATAACTTATTAAAGTAGGGAGAACTCTGTAATCATAAGTAACAGAGACTTCAATGGATAAAAGTAGAGTGAACTTTTCAACAGTAGATCATTTGAAAGAAAAAAAATGCTTGAATTCACCTGGATAAGCTGACAGTGATGCATGCAAGATGGGAACAGGAGGAATGGCTGCTGAACTATAGTAAATCATAGGCGGAAATCAGAAAACATACATAAAAACAGATGTAAAATAACATCGAAATTGCTTTTTAATGGTTTTTTTAATGAATTTAATTCACTTTACTTACATGGAAGAGTTCCTTAACTGCAATCAATGGCGCTAAGCACAGAGAAAGCTGTTCTGCAGTGTTATCAAAACACAGGTATGCTTCCAGAAGTTTCCTTGGATTAAGATGTATACATTTCCAAAAAGGGATATTCAAGACCAGAATAGTCAATATTACAAACACTTTCCTTTCTTTCCTTTCTGAACAAAAAGTAACAATTATACTTCAAATTTATTTTTTTAAGCCAAAGAAAGCCATACCATAATCTTTCCTAAACTGCAGGAAGATACAATTTTCAACTATGATACCATGGATTTTACCAGATACCTACATAGGAAAAGATGCTAGAGAGGATTTGTTAAAATATATACATATATAGGTTGCTCAAAAAAAAAGTTAATGTTACCTTAAGTTAGAAGGAGTTTATGCCAAATAGGAACGAAGCTTCTCCCTCCCCTCTACCTCTTCCATTTGATTCTGAGCCTTCATTTCCTAATTCCTAAACCTTTATAGCCTTCTTCTCAGTGAGGACATTTTTGACTGTATTTTGGTTTTCAGTCCTGAGTTTCACCTAGAAATTTTTTAGCTGTTCCTATTTTTTTTAAGTTCCTTACTCCTTTCCTGTATTTCTGTCTTTGAAAAGGTTGATATATTAAAATTTCTCAAATCATTGCCCTTTATCTTGGATAACTAGCATCATTTCTTGTAGCATCCAAATTTTGATATTGTAAAATATGTATGTGTATATACAATTTTCATCCTCACTGACCAAAGAACTGAAGAAATATCTGAATTGCTTACAATGAATTTAAATTAGGTGATTTCTCCATGCACGACCCTAATACAGGTGCTGGCAATAAATTAAAAAATATATTTTTTCAGTTCTTTTACCTGAAACACGTTTGCTGAGCCTCTGCACTTGAGTGGGACTCTGATTCAATAGAAGCTATTTAGAGCATTAAAGCAAAATGCTTATACCTTATTGCCCACTAACTAATACCCTTTTCATGGGCTATGGGAAAATCAGGGCCAGCTTCTTCTGCTTGCTTTTAGTCACACCCTAGAACCTCTTTAGAAATGTTCTTCCTGGCTGCCAGGTATTCTTGTAAGCTTTCTCCTTGCTGTTAGTTTGCTTAGTAAAAATAGTCACTGCAATCATGATACCAGATTTATTGTCTCTTTTCACTTTAACTTTTGCAGTGAAAATTTACTCTTTTTCCCTCTGCCTCAAGGGCATTTGGAGGCTGGGTCCCACCTCCGAGAATCCCAGAGCTAGAGAACCAGGGTACTCTCCTGAGCCTTGGCAGCCTCCTTCCATTCCCCTAGGGGAAAGAGCAGCTCTCCCTCTGCTGATGTCAAACATTATTTTCACAGCTCAATCAAAGGTTGAATTTTATCTCAAAGCGGAAATAAGGAGGTTAAAATCCAGCATCTTATTCCCCTTATGCTTCAAGAGGAATCTTACTGCTGAATGCAGTGATGGTTTTATGGATATCCACTAATCAGAAAAATAGACACTAAACTCAAGTGAAATTCATTTCAGTTTTTGGCTGCTCTCAAAGATACTATCAATCCAATTTATATGAGAAAAAAGACCTCTGACTTCATAGGAAGTTAAAACATACTGACATATGAGGATATCATTTTTAAACTTTATTTACCAAACTATTCTGTGAAAGTAAGAAAAAGCACAGCAAATGGTGTAATGGGAACACAGCCACTATGATTCTCTTCTGAAACACTGATCAGTCACAAATGTGCTGGCTCTTCTTGCTATTACCTATATAATTTGTGAACAAGAAGAGAGAGACTTGAAAACTCCAGGGATCTCTCCAGATCATGGAAATAGGGTTGCATGATCATGTGACTTGTAAGGAATGAGCAGCCAGTAAGACATCTCATCCACAGAGATTTTGCTTGAAAGCCATTAAATGAAGAACTTTGTCAAACATCATATTGAAAAAAAATAGTATTCTGTTTATGGCTATTTTACTGAAGAGTATATTTTGCAGCTTGACTTAATTTGCTCCCTCCCTAGAGCATTAGTGAAATAAGACGCTATGATTTTTACTGTTCCATATAATGCCTCTGGACTGCAGCTGGACACTTTTGCTGTCACGCTAATCATGCTCTCAAATAAACTGAAATTTTATCTGCCCTCTGAGAAGCTAGTGGGAGAACTTTCAGAAAAACACATTTCTAGCTCATTAAAAATTGGAGGGAAGGAATTCAAAGGATGACAGAAAAGCTTTTATATAATAACTAAGGGCATGGATAAGCACGGGCATGGATAAGCACAAGGAGTCACCCTCTCCTGTACAGCATTGCATTTTTTAGAGCAGGATTTTCACCTACAGTATCCGATTCCAGAAATCTTCCCTCCTACGTCTAGAAGAAGAAAGATGAATCCTTGCATTTCTGCACTGTGTATGTTGTAACCTGGCTTTATTTGCTCCCTTCTTAGACTTCCTTATAGGATAGGGTGAAATGATGATTCTATGAGTCAAATTGCTTGTAGATGAGATAAGTTACTTGTTGACTTGTTTCAGTAGCACCGCACTCTAATGCTTAACTGAAATCTAGCCTCAGAGTGGTATATTAGTGGTTATATACTAAAGCACTTGGCTGAAAATATACTCAGGGAGTTGACATACAAAGCACATTTTAAAGTGAACACTTGAATCATCTATGTGAAAATCATGGAACAGGTCTCTGAGAATAAATTCTTATGAATTATTAAGGTATGCACACATGTTGAAAGTGTGATTATAATATACACAATTTTGGCAATATTTTAGATCATATAGAAGTTAAATTTGTTCTGATTCTTCTTCTTAAGTAACTGGAAAAAATTGTCAGAGGATTCATTTGTCATGATGGTGCCTGGGATGGCTGTTCAGGTCAAGGACTATGAACTGGAAGTTAAATTCCTTTGCAAAACTGGTGGCAACACTTGCTGAGACAAAACAAGAAAAGGTATTGAAGGGATCAGATTAGCTATGAGAATAGTACTATAGGGAAACAGAAGGATATCTTTTTATAAAAGACTGAAAAAAGGAAAAAAAATGAGATTTTGATTTCAAAAGACCAAAATTGCAAAAAAAAAAAAAAAAAAAGTAAATCATAGTCCCTAGTTTTATTTTTAGGTAATTTCATTCATAGCAATATGTGAATAAGCATGAAGCTGATGATTAGAAATTTCTTACTGAATCTGTTCTTAATTCCATATTCCATATTCCAATCTGTTCTTAAGGCATTCCATAACACAGTCAGAAGATACACTTAAAGGCTGTCAAAATTTTCAATGGATCCTAACTAATCTGGTGTCATTTTTACAAATTCTTATCTGTTTGTGCAGCCTGACATCCCTGATTCCAAAGTTACTACACAGGATAGCAATACGGGGCTCAGAGAGTGCTCAAAATTAGTGTGTAATGAGACCATTTCTCTTGGAATGGGGAAAGGTGTGCCATTTCTTGGGCACATTAACAGATTAGAAAGTAATGCACGGCTATAATTTTAGAGTATTCAATAGAATAGTGTACAGTCAGGAATCTTTATTTGACTAATGAAAGGTCCTAATCTGTTTTAAACACTTAAGATGTCTAATCAATTGATTCTGGCAAAGTCAATGATATGATTTCTACCTTTATATTCTCTGGAGAGAATAGGATTGCTTTATGTTCACAGATATCTTCAGAGCATATGTTATTGTAATTATGCCCAAAAGGTAGTAGACTCTTTCAGACAGTTTCACATGAATCCTATAATAAGAAAATTCAGACAGGTTATCATTTATTTATATCTCTTGTAATTCTCTCCTTTATTTCAAATAGTTTTAGAGATTTAACAGTGGGAAATATATATTAAAAAGTTGTATTTTTAGAATTATGGAAGCAGTGACATATTATATAAACATAGAACATAAAAATCTGAGAAAAACAGGTGCATTCATCTCTTGTCTAAAGTAACTGCAACTACTTTCCTCTCAGCTTTACTGGCCTAATGACCCATAAATTTTGATGCTTCTTCTGGCATTGTAAAAATATGACTATTGCCTTAAAAATTAATTGAAAGCACTGCTGAGTTAAGCCTGTTATAATCATATTTTAAATATCTCAGCTACAATTACGATAATGGAGAGAAAGACAAATAATACATTTTTTTTTTTGCTTAAAAGAATTATTCAATAAGCTTAAATGTATCTATCCTCTTTTGGCTAACAGTTTAAGTCAATGTCACAAGTACTTTATGAATCAAGACCCTAGAATGCCTAATACATCAAATAATTTTCTGTCAGGCTATGTATATATGTAAAACCTTAGCTTTTTATATTACAAGCTGTAATTTTAGCTGATATGAATCAGCATATAGCTTGATTTCAGTGATTTTAGCTCTATCTACATCTGCTAAGGATATTCTAATTGCATTTCAACTACTGGATACACCTAAAGTACAAATGCAAATTTTACTCATTCTATTTGAACCACTCTATAAAATCCAAAAGTCTTTGTCAACTTTATCAATCCTGCTGTCCAGGATGGAAACTAACAGCATGTTTTTTCTTCATTCTCTTTTTGTTTATATATATGCATATATATATATATTTTCTAAAATAAACTATTTTCAGGGGTTCATCAATTGCAAATGTCACAAAATCATGAGCAAGTCTCCTTTCCTTAAATCATAAAGACTTATGCAACTCAGAATAAAGAAGAACTTTTATATATCCTTAACCCCTTTATCTCTGTGGCAAAATTTTAAGAATTAGAGTTGAAAAACAGCATTATTCTGTAATTTTAGGAATTCCAAAATTTATGAAAGTACTTGTGATTGCATTACCATTACCATACATGGTTAATCTTTTCAGTGATACATCCCTCTCCAATAATTAAAACAGACAGAATTAATCTCAGTGAACAGACATTTCCTAAATAATGATATATATTTCTATATGGAAAGGACTATCTATATCATGCCCACATGAGTGCGTGCATATCCTAAATCATAAAGGGACAAATTAAACTGAGAAAATATTCTACTAGGCTCTATTTTGATTCTGAAAAGATAGATAATGCTTAAAATATTTAGCCTATCTAGGTCACAGATGAAACAAATGAAAGACTGTTAAATTCAATAACCTACACTATAAAATAGATGAGATTTCCAGGAGAAAATAATTTAAAAAATTAAAGCCAGCTCACAATATTTCTTAATGTCAAATATCAGGGGAAGAAGAAGAAGAAGAGGAAGGAGAAGGAGAAGAAGAAGGAGAAGGAAAAGAAGGAGAAGAAGGAGGAGACGATGACGATGATGACAGTCTAAAGCTTACTAGGATTCCTCCAAAATATTAGAATGTTATAGCAAAGAGATTAGAAATGTGTTTCACAACATGATAAGTGTTGGCAGATGTCCAACTTTGGAAAACCTCTTTTCATCAGGATTTTATTCTAGAAACTCTTACTCTGAAATATGTTGTGATTGCCTCAAAACACTTATTGTGTTCAGCGACAAAGAGAGATTGCTGAGTAGATGACTTTGTACCAGTGCCTCTGTTCCTAGCATTACATTTATGTGCTTCATAAGGCAATGTGCTTCCTCAAAGGCAATGGCCTTTGAGGAAGAAGTATTTCAGTTTGTCACAAGACTTATTTCTGCAAGAGTGGAGAAACTATTTCACAGCAGCAAATGTGAACAGTGTAGTTTCTCCAATGGAACACATTAAAAGTGAGACACACATTTCACCTCAAACTAGAGAAAAAAAATTCTCTTCTCCTATGTGGGATTTCAGAGATCCCCTAGCATGCACCCACAGTAGGACAGCAGCTCATTAGCTTTTCCTGTCTCTGCAAGCACAGCTGGATAGCACTTCAGCTCTGAAAAGGGGCATCTTTGCTGATCTCTGTTTCTCTGTGAGGTTAGACTTACCCTGGAGACTTTCAACTGAGTTTTTCCTGCAGACCTCCTTTTACTGTGTTCTGCACAGCTGGAAGAGGATAATACTGCTTCACAAATAATTAAAGAGAAGGAGAAACCATTGAAGGCTATACGTACATTTTAAGTACAGAAATAACTGTTAAGTAATCTGACTTCCCGTATTGGACAAGCCACAGGATTTTACCCATGCTGTGTGTTCATGGAAGCTGGACTTTAGCTTAAAGAACAAGAAAGTGAATACAAAATCAGAGTTATCTGTTATTTTTTTTCTTACAATGTTAAAAACGAGCAAGACAATCCTAGACAAGAAATGAATAGATTTGGTTGTATCAAGAATGAGGCACTGACAGGATCTGCAAGAAAATCTGCAGAGGCAAGATTTGCCAGCCACAGATGAGAAGGAAGGTACAACCCTTACAACATAGGGGCAGTAAGATGACACTCACCCGGGCAGACTGGAAGGGTGAGACTGCGGGCTAAAAGGAAAAGACTCCATTTAACCTTAAAGCTGTTCTCCTAAACTGTAGGTTCAGCATTCTTTCAGGGAATGGTCTTTTGGGGAAAGGCATTAGGCCCGAAAGTGCAGCTTCTAGGTTGAGATGAATGCTAGAGAGAGACAAGTGCTAGTGTAAAAGGGATTACATGAATAAGTATAGCACAGCTATGGACATATGGGCTGATCAACAAGAACAGGAGGGCAAGAAGTGATGGAAATGTGCCCTCTATTAAGAAGATCCTTGAATGTGAAAAAAATCTAATAAGAAATCAAAGATTCAGATGAGAGGGACTTAATTTTTGTATGTTTGTTTTCCTCAGTCCTGACAGGCAAAGGCTCCTGGATCAATGCTCCTTACAGTACAATTGGGAAATAGAAATGTTGACAATAGTTGTTGAGCAACAGTTTCAGGAGACTCCATAGAGCAGCTGAATGTCTTCAGATTCATGATGTAGTTGGATAAGAGACATCAGAGGATACTGAGAGAGATGGCTGGTGTGATAGACTGTCATCTAATAAAAACCACCTTGATCAGAGCAGTTACCTGCTAACCAGAAAAAGACTCACACTATATCTATCTATCTAAGACAAGGAGGATGTCATGGGAAATGACTATATTCTCACTGTGAAGCTATTTGTTGTAAAGTTCCTGGATTTGTATGCACAATTAAAGCCACAGATTTCAAGAAAATGTTTTCATTTTCTTGAAATAATAGAGTTTTAAATGCCTTTTTTTGTTGTCGTTCATGAATCAAAAGGCTGCTTTTAAAATATCATGCATAAGACTGAGTTCTGTTCCTGCTTTTATCCCATTTCTTTCATACTATATTCACTCCAGAGAATAGTTAGGAATAAGTTTATAATCAAATAGAAGCGAATTAGATTCTATAATCAAATGATATAATGATTGGAATGGTGTTAATATCAAACTAGCTTGCTGTCAGGGAGTAGCAATCAGCTGCTGCTGCTGTCTGTGCTGCATTCTCTGTCTATTTACTTTAGAGGCTAGGTAAGGAGGAAAGGAATTTAGAGTCTACCAAGATATACATAGACTGTAATTTGTTGCTGCTCAAGGACAAGCATATTTGATTAGCAATGCAAAGCAAAGGTCAGAACAATTCTTCCACTTCTCTGTCCCTCAGGCTTACAGCCTTTCCTTAAAAGATCATAAGTCACAGAAGAATAAAACCTCCTCATTTCAGATTGATTTAAACATTTTTTCCTCCTTTTTTTTTGAAGTATCTATTATGTGACACCTCACTCAAATCTCTCAAAGACAAACTGAAAAAAATCAGTGTTGTTGCAAAAACTACTCATGATTCATTGTCTCTTCCTTGCTCGGAAACATGTAGGGATAATGTAAAGCAACAGAGTAGCTGATATATCTAAGAGTTCAGCTCAAAGCCAAGATTAAAAATGAGTTCAATGAAAGTCTCTTGTATCTAGCATCTGAAACAACATCATGGAGAAAAATGTATGCAGAAAGAAAATGCTAGTTGGTAAAAATGTCAGCTGTTAGTGCAACCGTCATGCAAGCAAGATTCAGAAATATTTTTCTCCCTGTGCTGTCTGGAAGAGATTTGCTAACTGGAGAGAGATCTGCAGATGTTTTTCAGCCAGAAGATATATAGTAGAACATCAGCAACTTTTTATTTATTATAGCAACATTATTATATTAAAGCAACATCAGAAAGTAGCATCACTATTTCAGTAACTGCATGATTTCTGTATCATCTCTGCCAGTTCTGTGTCCTGTTGCAAAATAGTTCACTGGGTCTGTTCTGAGACAAGAAATTTGATGAAAACAAGCTAAGATTTAGCTTCTAAGATTTACTAAAGATTACCATTTTACTCTCATACTCTGCCCTATAATACCTTTGATTTTGGTACAGTTCAAATCATAGGTTAAGTTAAAAATTATACACACTATTCTATCTGTTAGGTATAGAAATTTTGAGTTGATACGTCTTAAGAGAAGGTTGTTTTCATGATGTATAATTAACTTGCCACACAGAAAACCAAATACTATGATCGAATAATTCAAAATGAATAAATTCATATATATACATATATATGTATGTGTATACCACACATATAAATATATATGAATTTACTTTTCTATATGTGGATATATGTATAAACACATTTGTATGTGTATATACACATACACTAATTTTAAAATAAGACTAAATGCCTATCATTTAATTTAGCACGTTTTCATTTTTGCTCTTTTCATTATAAGATTATTCAAAATTCTGAACAAATAGTTTGAGAGACTATATGTCAAGATGGTAATGCATAATTAATGCATTAAATTCTGATATATACTGTATATTTTTTGTCACATATGATTTTGGTCTGTGTTCTGTTTGGAGTTTAAAATGCCTCACTATTTACATCTTAAAGCAACATGAAAATGGTCCTAGAAAAAAATTCTCAGTAACTTATGGCATAATGAGAAATGGGTCGCTATGCCAATTTTAAGAATCAGACATCATTTATTGTCCATTCATAATTTTATATAACTACAAAATTTCTGGAGAGTTGAACAATTTTTCCTAATTTGTGCTCTATTTACCAAATTCTCCACTCCCTGGTCTTATTGAGATCCTTATTGAGATCCTTCCATATCAAGGACTATGCACAGATTTTCCCATATCTGTACAGGTAACTTACCAACCCACTGCAATGATACATCTACCCAGGAGAAACATAATCAACTCATTGAAATAGGATGCTAAATAAACAGATGATTTATCTATCTCTCAGTAATTTTTTTAAAACATTCTGCTTTGCCATAGGCAAAAAGGATTTATGTATTCAGTTTTATTTTTATTTTGAACTGCTCACTTCATCTGCACATGGTAACAACATACAGTGGGCTGATACAACACATTTAGGAATGCTTTCTTAAGAAAAAGACTGATCCATAATGGTAGGAAAGTCACTTCCACCGCACTTTCGAAGTACTTTTATTTTAAAGGCTTGTCAGGAATGCTGGTAATGGAAACAACACTCAGGGATAAACACAGAGCAAGTCAGCCTTGAAGTTAAATGTGTGCAATTTATGAACTTTATGTACTTTGTGAAGGAATAAAAACAGCAACAGAAGAGAAACTCTGAAGTTTCTGGCTGACTGACAACTCCAAATTGACTTACTCAACTGGCTGGCAGAGAAGCTTTTTTTCTTTTTGGTTTCATCTGAGAAGCACCTATTTTATGGTCCTCATATGGCCTCTGGGAATACCTAATAAACAAACACCTCATAAACAGAAACAATGTTCTTGAACTCCTCTTAACATGAACAAGGCTACTGACTTTCCTGGATTTGTATTAATTTGCAGAAATGAAAGAATGAATGCAGCTTCCAACTCTTAACTACATCAAACCATGTTGGTTGGGGTCTTTTATGAGATTTTGTGACAGGGGTTGAGGATGGTTCTGGGCCAGTCCCATCCCTTTGTCTCGAAGGATCTGTGCCCCACAGGAGCCACTGGGGTTAACAGTTTCTTTTTCTTTTTTTTTTTTTTAATCTGAGGAGACAGGAGAAGTCATTTGGCAGATTTCCCATACTTCCACAGTTCTTAAGAGCTAGAACATGTGTTTATACACATATAGAAGGAAAAAAATGAAAAGCTCTCCTCAATTTTGTTCTTATGATTCTAGTTTACTGCTAACAACAATGAGGAAAGTAGAACAAAACAGCTATGAAATATACATTTCTTCAACATAATATTTGTTTTGTTTTTTTTTCCACTGAAATAGGCAATAATATTTTGCATGCCATGTGTTTAGCAAAATGATTTTCTTTCTTTTGCTGTCTAGTCAGCACATCCAGCAGTGGAAGAAGAAAGTCTCTATCTGTCCCCTATGCGGCTTCTACCTCCCGTCTCTCCAAATTTATCTATGGGAGGCTTGTTTAGCCAGTTTATTACCTGAGCCTTACCGCCTGGAAAACCAGTTTGCCAGAACTACCAGATAGGAATGACAATCATGAGAAACCCAAACTCAGCCCAAAGTTAGACCATATGAATGCAGACAAAAGAACTTAAAAAGAATTTGAAAGCCGATGTCCTTTTTGGATCATTTTAAGAAAATAAGCTCCTTTTCTAGTGCAAGGCTTTCTAGTGCAAGGATAATTCCTCCATCTTCCAGAGTTATATCAATCTTCAGAGTTTCCTTCAGATCTCAGTGATATTTAGGTGCTCAGAAACTCAGTGACACTGTTGAATTTTCAAATATGTGGAAATTATCTGTGACACACCAAAATAAAGATGTAATTACTTTATCTGATCTGCAAAATTTGTGAATTTTCTACACTGAATTTAACCTCAGTGTCCCATATGATGGGCAAAATAAATGAAATCTCTCTGCTGTAAAAGAGTTGCACATATTAGATGTGGAAGAGCAATAATCCTGTGCAACAAATCAGTTAATTACACATTACTTTACAAAATATGTTTCAAAACACCCTTTCCAAAGATGCTAACATGGTTTTAATAAATTTTTAAAAATAAGTTTACTTTTCTTATTGTAGCAGAGCACAGTATAATACCACATTCTTAGTGCTTAACACTGTATGTTCATAAAACTACATGTAACAGAATGTTAATGCTATTTCACTATTTCTAGGCTAAATTCTTATATTTAGAGAAAGAAGATAACACTGCAAAAAGAGGAATAGGTTTCATAAAGCCAAGGCTGTGGTTCCAGGCAAAATATTACTCTGCAGTGCTTCTAAGAAACTCATTTCACCCTTCTTTGTGGAATTAGTATTTAAAAGGCTATGGATTAAAAGTCTGGAAATGGCACTCATTTATTCCAGTAACAACAGCAACAAATATATAGCAAGGGAAGAGGAAAAAATTGATTTATATTGCCATTGCGTCTCTGTTATCATGAGGGAAAAAATTGTCTTTAGCTTCTGTTGAATCAAGAGAACATATCCATGCATGTGAAGAAATAAAAACTGAAGTTTCCAGAGTTTGTAATTTATGATCAGCCCAAATTGTGAAAAAGCATAAACTCATAGCTCCAGTGGCTCTTTGGGTCTCAATTCTTCTCACAGAGGTATTTCTCAGGCACAGTGCTTGCCAGAAATGAACTAGTTCTAAATATATTTATTTGGAGACTAGCAGCATTTTCCTAACATTCTAACCCGACTAGTTAATTGTGTTGAGATACAAAATGTCTACACCTGAGCAGAGCACCATTATAATGCTGGCATGCCATTTCAGAAGGCCAAGATGTATTGCTAAGATACTTAATAGATGCACTGCAAGTAATTACAAAACATAATTCAGTTACTTCTGAAACAGCCATCGGTGTCCCCCAGGGGTCAGTCCTCGGTCCCATCCAGTTCAACGTATTCATTAACAACCTGGATGAAGGCATGGAGTGCTCCCTCAGCAAGTTTGCTGATGATACCAAACTTGGAGGAGTAGCTGACAGCCCT
>JAUBOD010000971.1:7013626-7030339 GCA_032353885.1 Nothura maculosa | reverse complement strand
CGTGTGCAGGGGGGTTGGACTAGATGACCTCTAAGGTCCCTTCCAACCTTACACATTCTATGGTTCTATGATTCTATGAAAATCCAGATACAAATCAGATACAACATAGGACCTAGAAAAAAGGTGAGGCAGATATATTTACTAACTAGTATTGCTGCAGCTGCAATGCACTTCAAAAACAGCAATGCTGAAAACTTGTCTGAAGCTAAAAATGACTATTGAGTTTGCACAATTTACAGTCTTGTGTTCAGATCAGAAGGAGAAATAATATATATAGTATATAGAGAGAGAGTATATATATGTATGTGTGTGTGTGTGTATATATATACATACATATACATATATATATATAAAAATATAGATATAGTACTTCTGGGAAGCAGAGTTGCTGCTTGCCTTTTTCAAAGGATGTCTATCTTTTTCCCATCAAACCAGACATCTTGGTATATAAAAGCAAGATGTAGTCTATGAATATAATGCAACATATGAATGCAAAAGTATTTTTATCATGCCCTTAGTGAAGGGACTTAGGTCATACTTTTTCTGTATGGGCCTGACTGTAAGCACAAAAGTCTCCTTTTGCTTTTCACTGTGAGACATTTCAAAGCCTTCTTCAGATTTTAAATTTTGAACTGGATATGAAGTGAGAATGGTTCTGCATTTAGAAAAATGGTTGGGACTGAGAGGGAAATACAAATATTTTGGGAAATTACCACACACAACTACTTCTCCCTATTTAATATTTCCTTTCAAACAGTTTTATTTTGGTCTAAGCATATTGTAATTCTCAAAGGTATGGTATTGAATTTCCAGTGACCATAAGTATTTGCTTAGATGAAAAAGTCGTTTAATGTTGGAAAGGAAGAATTGCTCTTCTTTCCTAGCTGTAAACTCGAAAGATCTTTTAGTGGTTTCTTTCCACCTAAAGTGATGCTGAAAAATGCCATTTAACAGAGTTTTGGTGCATTCAAAGACTGTCAATTTTACAGTAATAGGAAATATATAAACTTCAAGTAGAATTAAAAAGAGTGAGGAAAAAATAAAATTGTATATTGAAAAAATCAAGCTGTTCATAAACAACTTTCCTTCCTCAGAAATGCCTCACGGATATCAGAGTCAATAATAAGGCAATCATGATGATTGCATCAGATAATTTTTTTTTATTAAATGGAGAAGCATATTGTGCTCCTTTTAGCAAGTATGTATGTGTTGAAGGGAAGAAAGATTGATTTTCTTTTGAAAAAAGAGCAGTCTGAAAGTGATTCAGATACAAGACCTCTGTGTCTCAAACTTTCCTTCCCTACAGATGCTTCTGTCAGAGTGTGCTGACTGCTCTTCAGCCAGCTTTATTGGTTACAGGACTTCTTTGATCTGGTTATACTGAGCAGAGTTGCTCTAACTCTAAATAAAGTGAACCTGTAATTCAAAGAGAAGATAACATCTACACTCCTTCCATGTTCATTTCACAGTTCTGTTTGAGAAATAGTTCTTTTCGAGCTCCTAGAGTGCTAATTTAAGGAAATGTCTGAAAGGTCTTTCAGTAATTTTTGTTTAATTAGAAGCCCAGCAGTGCAAAGATAGCAACACTCAGGTATAATTTGAAATAATCTGCTGCAGCTAGCACTGTGACAATAATTGAGTCTAGATGTAGCAAAGTATAAGCTGAGCAATGGCAATAATAGGTGGCAAAGTTTGATGATCTTTCGTACATGATAAAGAGGTAATTTAACACATGCTCTATTTTTATTTTTGGTGAGTAACATCAGGTTATTTAAGATCAAGGTTTTAATTTCAACAAAACAACAGTTTTATTAACTGTTAAGGAATTCAGCACTAAATTTGGGTTTTATTGTTTCAGATCAACTTTCTCTTATGCTTTGTCCAACCACTGTTTTTTTCCATCTTTCTATGACTTTCTTTAAGAAAGTTAACAGTTATCTGACCAGATTTCTTGAAACTGTTTCTGATGTGAGTTCCCAAGTCTGAGGAACTGAGACATCCTCCTGGGATTGGTGGGTATAAACAGGGTCTATGTGAATGTTTTTCCTTTGTGGAGCGACAGCTGGAGACTATACAAGATGTGCAAAGGAGTCTAAATTTACATTAGATGCATATGTCTAGGTATTTAACTTTTTCCCTTGATCTGTTGATTCTAGCAAATAGGGATGCCTGAGGTCTAACACATTTTAAGCCCCTACAAGGGCTTATGGGTTCTTGGTGCTTCTCCAACACCAGCCATGAGAACCTCAACTGCAGAAAGAAATATTTGGCATATATAGATATAGCCTCCAGTCCAATTTGCAGTCCTAAGTGATTGCCTTTAAACATCTCTGGCCCTTTTCCTGTGAACGCAGAGCAATGGTCATATGATCAACTCATATTTTGGAGTAGTATAACAGCAGTTGTCGAAACATTTTCTTATCCTATTTTCATTTCTTTACAGGTAATATTGATGCCTTCTGCATGCCTTCCAGTATCCACATTAGGGGAAAGACCACTACCACAAGGCTCTCTCCTTGCCCCTCAGAGCATTTTCTGATGGAGTGAGAGCAGCACAAGGGAATACTTTCCAGCCTTGTGGTAGAGAGAAAAATGTGTATGAAGTGAAGTTTCCATAGAGGAAAAGCACTCAGAGCCGTGTGGGAGTAATGAGAGTTTGCTCAGTGCTTTATGGATTTATTGGCTTAGATCTCTACCAGCTCAGGGGTCTCCTTGCCGCTGTTACTGCACGTTAATATGTTTCATCATTCAGTCATGTTGCAGATGCAGCTTTTGTGGAGTGACTGCTGCTGTTCTCTTTTAGAAATGATCCATATTTTGTTTGAACTAAAGGCTTTCTCCAAGACGGCCGTTGATATATTTTGTGAAGGATAGAGTCTGGCAATAAAATGATTTCATCAAGGCTCTAGACTGTAAACTCTTTGGCATATTTCTGTCCCCATGAGCTTTGAGTTCATTATTTATTAATGTATATAGTGATGGTTAAAATAAAAGAGCAAATATATATAAAAAACTCAATAGGCCATTAAGTTTTGTACATATTTGAATCAAAATTACCTGTAAATAACATAAAGGTCATGATACATTTTCAGAAAGATAATATGCTACAATAGCATGATCCTTGCTCAGTTATGATTTCTAGTCACTATATCTAATTCTTTCAATTACAAATTTTAGCTTTATTTATTTTTTAAATACAATTTGAAAATAAATCTTAATGTCATTCAGAAAAAGACATTTCTATATTTGCTGTTGGATACTTCTGTGGCTTTCTAAATGTTCATCTGCTTTACTGTGGAAACTGCTATAATTTTATTATTGCTGAAGGAAGTATAAACCATCATCCAAGCTTGGAGAGATTAAATAATTTTGCACACTCTAGTGCTTCAAAATGTGGCTGACATCTTGTCAGCCTACAACTACTCATTCTGGGTCATTTTGCTAGAAAATCAGGTATGATTTATTATCTAATCTGCATTACTACACTGATTACTCACAACAGTTAAAATTTGTACCTGGAATGACATGAAATAATTAGCCTCAGATTTCTGCCCATAAAGAAATAGAAAGATAATCTATTACAAACCAAAGAGATTTCCAGTCTGTATGGATTATTTTCTAGGTCTAGCTCTTCTCTGGTCCTGAGTTTCTGTCCTTTGCCAACAGACAGGGCATGCAAGCCAGCTACTCTGCTTCTCCACATCCTAAGTTCCCTGCCTATAACCAAAAAAGAATTCTGTCTTCTTCTTTTGTAACTGCTTGAGATCAGCAGATGAAAAATAATATATGAAAACATTTTAAATAGCTATTTGAGTTCTGTGAAATTTTTGTCCTCCAAATTCAGTCTGTTGCCACATCACTGAAAATAATGATGGTTTATTCTGCTCAGAGAGTTTTTCCTGGCAGTAGAGATGGAAAAGGATTTCCTCCTCAGGTCTTTTGGTTGTGTGTATGTGTGTGGGCATGTACCTGCACTTGCACTCCTTATTTTTTTATGAGAAGAAATCTTTACAGTATTCCTCTTCTTTGGAGAGGATTGATTTTGAAGAAATCAACCACAAATGAAATGGAGATGAAAATTATGGGAAAAAAAAACCTGAGCTTTTCCTCTAAAAAAAGATACCTTTGAAAACTGCTGCCAGGGGAAGCTACTGAAAATTTAACATGTACCCTGGTTCTTTCACTATATGTGCTCTCTTTGTAAACCTATACTATATGCTTTTTTAAGAGAACTTCTCTTATCCTTAAAGACTGCCTCTGATAGAGCAGTCAACAATGTCATTTTTCTGCATGGCCGTCCACATGCAATTGTATGAACAATGATTTTTCACCATTTTTCTTATGGCTGTTACTGACTATCTGCTGCTATGATGTTATATTATGACACATCTTGGATCCTCTAAAAATAGCCTAGAACAACTTATTCAGAATGGGCCACATTTCAGCTGGTAGCACTCCTGGATTATTGTTTTGACACCATGTCAGTCTACCAGAAAAAAACACATACATTTCACCTACAAATGATCCTCACACAATGGAGAAGCATCCAAATATCAATGGTCCCTCATACTTGAAATCATCACAGATTATTTTATAGAGTTTGCTGTCAAAACACTTTTGTTTTCTCAATAAATGACACAATACTTTTGCTTTCTGAAGCCTGCTCACTTAAATAACAGACCAATGAATAAAAAATTTGCAATGTAGCATTCTATACACTAATACACTAACTGCAATTAATACAATATGTCATGACAAATGGCATATGTCTCAAGAGAGATACTTCAGCAATTAATAAATGAAAAATATCACTGAAAGCTGCCCTGTATAGAAGGAGGAAAGAAAGATCTGAACATATATTTTTCTGGTATGTAATCTCCCTCTATTGTGGAGTCGACTGATGGAGAACAGAATATAAAAGATGACTTGCTATGTCTGTTGGAAAAAAGTCCTCAAATGCATTACTTCTGGCAATGATCTGCATGTTTCAAGCTTACTGATTTGCATAACAATGACATGTTGCACAAACATGCATGTTGCATAATGGCAATCAGAATTTGTTTGACTAAAAATAGGAGTTATGACCCGAGGTCCATCTTCAATAAGAATGCTGCATTTTTAATACTACTTCTATTGTAGACAAAAGGAGGAAAAGTTTGGTCTAAAGAAATATGAGTGGAAAAAAAAAAGAATGGACAACTCTGTGTTTCTAAAAGCTTTCCTATTTTTGTCAGTCTAAATAGATATCTCATCTTTCTGCTAACCTTAAGTTTCTTATTTGTGTTTATAAAACCAAGTTGATTATGAAAATACTCTCTGAATGATATATTTGCAAAAGTTTGAGTACTTCATCGTTCCAAAATATTTGTAGCCTAGCCTCCTTTTGACCACAAAATTATTGATTGTTTTACTTATTATCTTGCTAACACTGTGGGGTGCTCTCTCGTTGACTGAGTCAGTCCTTGTCTGACTGATGCCTTAATTACAATAATCCCCATGTCCACTACTGCCTGAACAAACGGAATAATTATTTCTCTTGATTTACAAATCTTCTTAAACAGCTTTTGACACAGCTCTGTGTTTTCTTTTTTTCCAAAATGTTAAAATGGCTTAGTAGAATATATTATGTTTTCAAGCTTTTTATTCACTTAAGAATAATCTTTATATCATGAATTTTTTTTCTACATTTTCTTCTTGGAATGTCTGTGAAGCACAGCAATATTTCAGAACTTTAAATTTTATTTTCCAAAGAGAGATATATATTTTTCTTAAAGTTCCTTAGAGTCACATTTCAGCAGAAGAAATTACAAGACGGAATTAGTGCATAAATCAGAGAAAATATTTATTTACAGACATGTAAAAATTATGTTACAGCATTTTAAAGAAAATTGTCATGAATCATAAATCTGGTCTACATGGGAAAACCTTGAATGTTTTAATTCTAACTTTCAGTACTACTTGTTAAAAATAAGACTGCTTACAAGATTGTAGCTATCTACATAGTATAAATACAGCGATTTTCCAGAAATAAAGATGGAGCTACATAGAAAACTAATCAAATTAGCAATAATATGTAATAAAAGAATTTTTAAAAAGTAAAAAAAATTGTAAAACTATTTTAGCAAATATTTTTCATTCATGCAGCTGCACATAAGTATCTAAAACACAAAACATGTAAGTCTGCGCAGAAAATGAAATGATTAAATTCAAGAGTGTATATAAAGGATGTTGTAGGACCGTTGAAAACCCACACTGATTGACCAGATCCCTTCTGCTTTTCATTCTTCAATTCTGCAAAGGACAAACAATGTCAAAACAAACTAAAAAAAAAAAAAACACATAAAAGAGATGTATGTGGTGTTTGGATGCAACACTGGGCATACCATCTACAAGAAAATCAGTGAAATATCAAGGTGTGCTGAAACTACCAACATTCTTTCTAGTTATTATTTGAGTCACAGAAGCCATTAAGAAACCTTTAAGAAAACCTTTTAAATACACACTAAGGCAAAATGCTCACTGAGTTGCTAAAATTTGGACTTTCTTTTTTAACTATGAGACAAAAATGTCAAAACTCATTCAAAAAATGAAAAAAATGTATTTTTCAGATAAAAATGGTAATAACCTATTATAATGGTAATAACTATTATAAATTTCAGTATTATTAGAGAAAAATGAGAAAAAATACTCAAAATAGCCAAGCTATTCATCAAAGACAAACTAACACGTTAACTTGAGTTAATATTTCATACACACAGTAGTGAAATACTTTCTTTTTCTAGCACCTTCCTGGGACTGTCACCCTACATAGATTTCAAAGCTACAATTTCCTCAAGTAAATAGCTAGATAATGCTCAGGTAGACTCATGTAGTTCTGTAGACTAGACATAACATGCCCAAACATAGCTGAAAGTGCTCTGTTACATGATCTTCTAATGAAGTAAATTCCTGCACAATGACAGATAATTAAACTAAAATTTATAATTTTCTTTTTAGACTTTCACAAAATATCAGTGCTTTGGATGATGATCCCCATGCTGGATATTTAACTGGAGTCCCTGAACTCCCACCCCTCATTATTTTATGGTGAACTTAGTGTCTCACAAACCTATATTTTTTACAGAAATTGAACTTTGCTCTGTTGAGGAGACACACTGATGCCTTTATGTTTTTTCTACTTTTAGCCCACAGAGAATAATTGAAAAGCAAGACAAAGTTTCATCTTTGTGGAGTTGGAAAAAACACTAGGTATCATAGGACATGCATATCAGTGAAAGTCACAACTCCCCATTCCAGATTGAGACAAAACTATGCTGTATTTGACTGGAGAAGGTACTTCTTAATTTAATATCTCCATCTCTTGGAAAGCTGTTGCTTTTATGTCGTTCTTTTTCTCTACAACCACTATAAAATATGTCTTCCTATAGATGAGTACATCTCTCAAGGATCTAAATATCTTCCTTATTTGTTGTTCAGGCCATCTGTGAAAGCATGTAGGTCTAGCTTCGGAGCTGTAAGCAAGCTTACTTTCATTACAGAAGAAAATCTTATACCCATGTGATACACTTCAAATCTGAGTAATACAAGAGACATAATGCATCCATTCCATTTTAAAGGAAATATGATTTATTAAGAAATTCTATTTCAGACTTCCCCCTACAACAGCTGTAATAATTATTTTCCATCTTCAAGCTTTTAGGAGTGTAAAGACTATACTGCTGAAAAATAAAACAAATATTATTAGTAAGCTAACTCTAGCTCTCAGGTACTGGCAGTCTGTATGTCACTTGGATATATGGGAGACCACCTGTTGTGCAAGCTTTCCATATACAAACTGACCTGAGGGATGCTGGTACAGCTAGAAGGACTGTGTTAGTGGGTGGCACCCCACAGAATGTTTTTATAAAGAACTGGATTTGAAAGGGCATCCAAGGAATTGCTCCCATATTTTGATAATGTTACTTCTTTAGCAGCTACTCCTATTCGTAAATATAATTATTTTAATTGAGGAATAAAATAAATAAAATAATGGAAAATACCATACAACATATTTAACTATGACACTGATCATAACAATTATCTTGTTTGAATTAAGCTGTAAACAAAGAAGTGCAATATCAGCTGACTTTAAATATGGTAAAACAGTAAAACATGCTAATCATAAAAATAGCTTTTACAAATATACATTTGTATACATTGTTTCCCACACTTGTTAAATATGTCCTTCATATTATTATGATAAATACATTGGCCTTTAAGACATCAAAATTAAAAAAAAATACCAATAATTAGCCAGAGGAAAAAACACATTTACAATCTAAACCATAAAAATCTGACAATTGTACAGCTTAGAACATATAAGAAATGGAAATTCTAATATTTGAACGATAACGTTCTTTTTAATAAGTACATTGAGTTTTCATACAAATTGAATCAAAGGTGTTGCTAGCCATAAGAAACCGCAGTTCACAATTTAGTGTGGGGAAGTTTCTCTTCTCAGCCTCCAGGGAATTCACACATGGTATCTCATCACTTTATCTGTAGAAACTGAGAAATGAAATGCTTGCATTAATGTGGAGGTTCAGAATTTCTTCTAATCTCAAATGAAAGCCAAGACAAAAAGGGAAAAGATGGAAAATGTTCATGTCTGCAGTTTTCACTAATGAATGAAAAAATATCCATACCTGACTTTGACAGCCAAATATTTGTGAACTAGAAGCCAGGTACCTTCAGCAGTGGATAACCAGGAACATATAGATGTCTTATGTCCAAAACTGCCTAGCAGCCAAAACTGTACTGCCTAAAACTATGCTGAAAGGGAGCTGTCCAGGCTGATGTTTGCTTCCTTTCAATAATGCTAAGCTAACAACTGCTGAATACTTTATATTTTAACAGCAGAAAACAGAAGAAATGGTGTTAGCTGTTTTTTTGCAATTAAATGTTTTATTTATAGAATAGAATTTATTTATAGAATAGCATTTCATTAAAACTGCATAGAGAATTCTTTGATTTGGTTCAACCACACTATTAATATACCTTATTGTGCCCCATGTACTGAAAGTGCTGTGTGCTCTCAGCAATGCTTATTGTTATTGGGCTGAAGAATATGTTTTCAGTGGCTTTCCTTTTAAAGCTGCCTATTTCATTGTTATTTTTGTTCACATGCTCTAGCTTTTAATTGCTATTTTCTTTAATTTATCACTTTGTTTTTTCAGTCACATTCTGAAAAAGTAAAAAATCACTGTCAGTAACACTTTTGAGGGTCATTCTTCTAGCAGAAGCCTGAGGCAGATTGCATCTACATATCTCAGTGTCCTGATATGAGACCCATTAACACTCCTAGCTTCAACTAGTGATTCAGTGATGCCGCAGGGGAGCACAAGACATACCAGCTTTCCCTACCAACCGAAAAACTGACAACATTGTTCTGATCATATCTGTTTGGCGAACTGACAGTAGAAAGTGTTAACAGAAATAGACAGTTTCTTTTCTTAACTGATTTTTTTCAGTTTAAATGCCTTTGCTTTTGATAGAAAGCAACAAATTTCTTCACTTTTTTTTTTTTTTGATTGTGCCACTTTCCATAGCTCAAGCTGCAAATAGATGACAAAATATTGAAACATTATGCACTTTGGTCAAAACCCCCAAAATCTCCAGATGTTCTTTTGAATCATTTTTTTTTTCTCTCCATCAGTAAGTTTTAAGTTATTTTTTTCTTCCCTGGAAAAAAGCGAAGTTTTTGGTTAATATTTCCATTCATTGAAAATCTACTTTACCACTGAAGAAAGGTGCACTGGAAACATTAGAATCCATGCAGGACTGATCTCCTATCCTTTGAAGCAAACAACAGGTCTCCATGGAGCCATCAGATTTTCCCCTCATTACAAAGAGACCAGAGATTTCTAAGTTTTAGCTTCACAGGTAATCAGGATTAGGGAAGAAAAGCTCACATGAGATTTCCCAGAACTTTCTCCTTTCAGGTAAAATGCTGTAAAACTATTATTCTCTACTTGAATCCTGTAAAAGCCTTCACTTTCTTGCTCCTGTCCCTGGATAGACTTAACTACATGAAAAAGATTTTAAATTCTCCTGTTAAGTCTGAGAGACCTAATGGCTGTTAAGTAGCTATTCATCTTAGAAGAATAAGAAGAAAAGGCCATAGTTCAACTGTGCATGCTATTAGCCCTAGAGAGAGTCCTTTTCTAGCCATTTCTTCACCTATGCTTTGCTGTTCCATTATGCTATTATAAAAAGCAATAGTGATCCAGCGAATAAGAGAGACCGATTTTCAAGTTATTTACTGAAGTTTTTACTTTGTCATCAACCTTTCAGACATTTATCTGTCACCTGCACTAAAAAGCTTCATTAGGTTACTGTTAGGAAGGTATTATTGCTAACCATCTGGATCCAAATCATGCATGCTGTTTTGCTGTCACTTAGAAACAATGATAAAAATTTACCAATCAAGCTAGCCAAAAATATTGTGTTCAATACATAGACTTGTTGTTTTCCTCCTAAGGCAAATAATTTTAAAAGTTGAGAAGTTTAAAATCTAAAACAGTCAAGGTTCTGTTTTCCACAGACTGGCAGTAACTCAGGCTTATGATTAATCTGGGGTAATATAACACTAATTTTACTCTATTTCTTTCTTTTGAATAGTGTGCAGTTTATCAATTGACTTTATGGTAGTGCTGATGATATTAAAAAATCATGATGCCTAATGTTTTTTTGAATCTTTTCATTTCCTTCCAATTACATATATAAAATGCATCCTGACAGAACAATAATGAACTGAATTACATTTACGCCAGTGATATGGCTTTCATTTGATGTGATTCTAACAAGAAAAAACTTTTAAAAGCATGATTTGAACATAATGCCTTTTGAAAATTGAATAACCTAACAACATATAGCTTTGAAAGATGCAGAAAATATCAAAGTAACCGTATATACTGTCCGAATTGCCATTCATTTCTGCTTCCCTTCCCCACACAGCTGGCTTTTTAAGCATGAGCTACTGGGAATACTCTTCTTAGGCATAATGCTGTATTTCTCTCTTCCAGAACTGCTATTGCTACTATTGCTATAGTTCCAGTATGATCCTTCTAGCAATTTTACCAGACTCAAACTATACTACATTCAATTAATTTTACTGTTACAATATATATAATTTGGAAAGACAATGTTAAATATTAAGTACTGAACTAAGTGAAAGTCATAGTGCATTTAACGGGCCTCAAACTATAATTGCTAAAAATAATGGAGTAAAACAGGTAATTCTCAGTAGAAATCTAGTTTTCCCTCTTGTTGTTTAGAAGTTTTGTGGTTTTACCACATACGTCACCTCAAAGTGTAGATAACACAACTGTGGATGTTTAAGAATCCCCTGGAGGATGGGACATTTTTGTGGAAAAGACTTGCCACTAGATCACCTGTCAGAGGATCATTCTGTGTAAGTTCTTTGCTTCACAGGCATCTAGTGTTTGCACTGGATTTTAAAGAGTCTGCACTGCTTTATTTTGTCTAAACTTTTATGAGGAGGTAAGCTTGATAAATGGTAAAGATTATAAAACATTATTTTTTTAAAGACTAGATTGGCCATCCCTCTGTTCTTAGCTTCCCAAAACATAGATGGAACATGTAACACTGATCAGCATTTGGTTGGTACAGGATCAATATGTGTATTCAGGTGCTCTATTTCATTGTGGAAGGCTTGAGTTTTCATCTTTGCTAGCAGAACCAAGGCAGAACTCAGCCTTTTTCTTGGTTTGTCTTATTTATTGCTCTTCATAGTACTGAAAATAGGGTGAGCAACATAGATACACTGTTTTTTGCCTTTACATCCCTGTAATTTCCTTCTGACAGGGTTCTGACAGGAAAAGTGTGTTGCACTTTTCCTCCCTCCCCTATGTTTTTCTTTCAGACCTAGATGTATAGGGTCTTAATAATGAGTATTAAGGATGCACCATGACTAAATTAACAAAAGATGCGCACAATTAACATCTTTGTAATTAAGCAAATATTATTAACATTAAGAAAACATTGAGAGAACTGTCCTACAGAATACAGATGTTAGAGAATTTGATATATGGTTTATGTGCAATAATGCACCCAACAAAAGATGTTAAGCTGAAAAAAGCATCAATTTTTAAGCAATCAACTGCTTTCTACAGTTTTCATGAGAATATTCATTTTAGAAATTTGTAGAACTTGCATCAAAACCAATTGATGGATAGACAACTGTGCATATACATATATGAACAAAAAAATCAAAGCCTCAAATATTCTTCATCTTTCTTTCCTGCCTCTTTTTGCTTGTCGGGACCCATTCTCAGCATTGGACTTATGGGTTTAACAGCTGGAAGGAAGAAATATTCAAATAATTCTGACCATTCCTTTTATCAGATAAGATTGACCTCCTGCCTCTATTGTCCTCCTGTTGGGGGAACACTCAATGCATGGCACTTTTTGGAGCTGCTGTTATTACCTGGTTAGGCTTGGTCTGTGCTTATTATCCCTGTCTGCTTTCTGCAGAAACTCTGGAAGATCCATTAAAATGCAGCTTCTGTACTTCCTTTTACTCATGACTCTGACTCTAATGTTTATACTGCCCTAGATTTTAATCACAACACAATTGCTTGGTTGCATCTAATTTGTATTCCTATATTGTTACCTGCACAGTCAAGACTACTAAATACAGGTCCACAGGAGCCACTATTACTTTCTCTAGAGTAGCATAGCTGTTTCATCTCTATTAAATTTTATTGATTACGAAATATACTGTCTGGAACGCTACAGAGGTGAAAATCTAAGTTTACTTGCAAGGCAATTTTTTTAATTATTATTTTTAAATCTAAATGCTGGTGAGTCATTATTGATCCGTCTTTGGAATCGTAAGAAAAATCAGGATGCAATACACAAAACAGCAAGGCAAATTACTTTTTTGCTTCTTTGCCAGGCCTAGTTCAGTCTTTGAACAATGAGATAAAATACATTGCAGAAAAGAATTTTTAATATTTTTATGGTACCATGGAGGTATGTACTTCTTTAGGCTTTTACATAGCATTTGGTACCATGAATGGAAATCACCAAACAAGTAATGCCAAGGATTATCAGAAGGTCTCTGTAATCTATATCAATGTTTTAAAGAACTGCTTAGCTATATTCACCAGAAAAACAACTTGCATTTTGTCTCTGGGTTTAAAATTCAATCTATCTCAAACATAGTAAAATAGTACGGGTATTTTTAGTAGAATGCTTCTGAATTAGCTATGAAAGCTCACTTCAGCAGAGCTTAGTGAGGTAACATGAATGTGAATTACAGGTTTGGTGCTGTCATTTGTAACACTATGCAGAACACGACAGACAAAATTACAACACTAAAGCAAAACTTTTAAAAATAAACTAATGACAAAATATAATGAGTAAGAGGAATTATGTAGTTTCATAAAGACTAATTATGCAGTTTGATAAATATTAATAAAGAATAATTAAGGAAAACACTTGCTGTTCTTTAAAATTTCTCTCAAATGATGAAACCTAAATTTTTTTTTGTACTCTACCAATCATATATTAATTGCTGAAAACACTACAGAATCCTTTCTTGCTCACTGAGCAGTTTAATTGCTTTGAAATGTTAGTACTTATGTGAGTTCATGAGAGAGTGGCTGGTTAATTCACCAGCAAGAGCAAACATCTATCTCTTTTATTGAAATAACTTGCTGTCCTGTAAAAGTCATCAGGAAAAAATGAGATAGGACTGTCATATACCCATCCTCACCACCCCTAGACCTACATATCTTTTCTTGTCAGAGTCCTGAGTAGGTAGAGCTGTGATGAATAATGCTGAGTGTGATGGTGGAGGCAGGACCCACTGTTTTGAGAGTGCCAGTGAGAATACTATCACTGGGATGATGGTTTGTGTAAGGCAGACTGAAGGATTTTGGGATATGAGTCACCATGGTCATTTGGAGACTCCTCTGAGAAGCACTGCAATGGCATCGAGGAAGGGGAAAAGGAGTGAATTTGCCCACCTCATCCTACCCTGTGTGTTTGCATCCAACTTAACTGTTGTTTTTTTTTGTTTGTGTTTTTGCAGCCTGTTGTTATCTGGTCCCTTTTAGCTGTAGGAGAAGATACAAGGACTAATAGCATTATTTCTGAAATAAGCCGGAAGACATGGTCTCTGGGGACTGTATTCACATCTATTCTCTTAGAAGTTTCAGCTGTGACATTAACTGTGTGATGCCAGCACTCAGCCTTTTAGCAACTCGTGGACATTTCAGACTGCTGCACTCTGAGTCTGACTGGCCCCTACCATGCTGTAGCTCCTGTGCACACTAGTCTAGCATCATGCTCCCGTTTTTGTTGTCCAGTAGGTATTTTTGCTTTGAGCTGGAATAATGGTGGTAGACAGAGAATATTGGGACATATAGTTTGAGAACCCTGGATTTCTCTCTCCTGTACTGCACTGGAGAGGTGACAGTGGTGAGATCTGAAGCAGGAACTTTTGGACTTTCTATAGAACATGTCCGGGAAGCCTGGGATGGGCTGAGGGACCTGCAAGTGGGACTGACAAGAAGGTGGAAACTGCCATGTTCCTACTCACCATCATTGCTTTCTGTGTTCTCTTTTTAATGGAATGATGTCAGAGTGGACTAAGTATGTAACCAACTTGATTAGTTCATGATTAGCCTGCTTCAGAAGATCTTCTCATTTTATTTTCACATTAACACTAACTTGCTAAATGTCTCCAATTGGTGACAATATAATTAAATGTTGCACAGAGCCTTTAACTGATGATCTTGTTGGTCCTCCTCTCCACATCAGCACTGTTATCTCTGTTATCAGCACTGTCTCTCTCACACCTTCTCTGAAGAGGGAAAAAAAAAAGATTCTATCTTTTCCCAGGACCAGTTCAGTGCTTCATTTTGCCAGTATGAATTCCATGAAAGTCAAAGCAGCAAGGCCTCACTCATAGTATGCACCGAATAGCCTCAACTCACTCCAGTGTAGCTTAAGAGCAGTTCAGAATCTTGTTGGAATCCAATGCCAATTATAGTAAGGGGAAAAATGTCCAATATTCCCTTAAACTGGGATATGAGTTAGCAGTTTCAGAACAAATTCCAGGAGGTAAGACTCTCACTGAAGACTGGTCTTTCTGCTTCTGCAGAAATTCTGCTTCTGCTTGTGAGGCTCAAGATGCCTTAACAGGCTTCTTGAGAAGCCTCAGCAACCATAACAGAAGCCTCAACACAGCCATTTCTGCCTTTTCCATACAGTGCAAGACTATGTTCTAACAGACTTCAATGTAAGCATGAGCATCAGTGCTATAAATGAAATGGTTTTTGGCTGCAGAGTTCTATCAAAAAGTTATAGAATAGAAATCTACTGATTTAACCTCTGCTGTGCTTAAGTAGGGGAATCCTAAATGTGAGGAGGGTTTTTTCAAGGCAATCATTTCAGTCCTGCCAACACCCAGGGTACAGGTTTGAACACACTATTTAATGCATAAAAGAACTAATAAAACTTGTGCTCTAAGGCAAAGTCTACATTTTTAAAATACTTTAAAAATATAATATTTTTAAAATATATGAAAAAGTAGCATATGTTAAATATATGAATACTGAAGGACAAGGAGAACTGCCTCAAACTAGTTTTATAGAAAATACTTGCTAACCTTTTCCATTATTGCTAATTAGAGTTTAGGTAGGTATGTAGGAACATAACACACCCATGGAAGAACAAGAAATCATACGTAATGAAGCCAATAAGATCAAAAATGTTCAGTCTAATCATCAGGAGAGTTTTCAGTTACTTCAAGGCAGTTATACTCAATACAGAGACCAGGAGATAAAAGTAAATGCAGAAGAAAAATTAAGAGAGAGCAATGAAAAGAACTCACTAGACAAAGTAGTGAGAAATATATAGCATGAGACAACAGAGACACAAAGAATTTTCAGGGAACAGTGTAGGAAAGAGGAGAGGGATGAGACTAAGTGATGCACAGCAGATAGATACCTAACCGATCACAATAGTTTGATGAATTAAGACAACCAATTAAAACATAAAGGATGGAGTCATTGTGCATTGCCTATTAGAGCTTCAAAGGACTGCCAACCAGAAGGACCTGGACAGGCTGGAGAGTTGGGCAGCGAGGAACCTCATGAGGTTCAACAAGGACAAGTGCAGGGTCCTGCATCTGGGGAGGAATAACCCCAGGCAGCAGTACAGATTACGGGTCGACCTGCTGGAAAGCAGCTCTGCAGAGAGGGACCTGGGAGTCCTGGTTGATACCAAGTTAACCATGAGTCAGCAGTGCCTTCATGGCCAAGAATGCCAATGGGATCCTGGCTTGCATCACGAGTGTTGGAGGAGTCAAGGGAGTCAAGGGAGGTGATTCTGCCCCTCTACTCAGCTTTGGTGAGTTCACACCTAGAGCACTGTGTGCAGTTCTGAGCTCCCCAGTATAAGAAGGACATGGAGCTTCTAGAGAGGGTCCAGCGGAGAGCTAGAAAGATGATTAAGGGACTGGAGCATTCCTGTTCAGCTTAGAGAAGAGAAGGCTGAGATGGGATCTGATTAACATGTATAAATACATGAAGGGGGATTGTCAGGAAGAGAGGGCCAAGCTTTCTTCAGTGGTGGCCAGTGATAGGACAAGGGGTAATGGGTGCAAGCTTAAGCACAGGAGGTTCCACCTGCAGGTGAGGG
>JAUBOD010000971.1:6994352-7004740 GCA_032353885.1 Nothura maculosa | reverse complement strand
GAAGGAAGGAAGGAAGGAAGGAAGGAAGGAAGGAAGGAAGGAAGGAAGGAAGGAAGGAAGGAAGGAAGGAAAGATATTTGACTTTCAGAATCATTTAAAATGTTTCTCTAGAATAACTTGGAAATATACAAATTTGACAGAGATTTCACAAAGATTTCAGGTTCAAGCTGAAAACCCCTCAGATACATGTTTCTTAGGGCAAAATCCTTCTTCTGTCAAAAATACATGTAGCTGCCAGTGCAGCCTTCATAAGATACACATGCAGACCTGAAATTACTGAGTACTGCTTAGTTTTTCTTTCTCATCTACATTATTAAATGTAAAGTAATAGAAGGAAAAAAAAGTTATCCCATTTCCTTTATAAAAATACCAACTTTAATAAGAATTTTTGTTTCTTGTTTGTACTAAAAGGGCCATACTATTTACTCTTTGCAGCCTTAATAGGTTTCAAAGTGTATGAAGAATGCAGGACTGGGTGCTAATTATAGAACATCAAAGTGCTGCTGTTAGCTTTTTTGTTAGCCCAGCTTCTTAGTTCTCTGCAGTTACTTGTTTCAACTGTATGGACAGACATGGCATGGTTATTCCTTACCAGCTCATTGCTGCCATCCTCCTCAAAATCCTCCTCTATCCCATCAGTCATCTCTTCTCCATCCCCATCTGCATCTGGCCCTCCTTCAATTGGATCTTCTGTAGAGTTATCTGCATTCTCTGATATGCATTCCTCTTGAATCAAATCAGCATTATCTTCCATTTGTTTCTTTTGAGCTTCTGTAAGGAAAACATATTCTATAGAGATTCAGTAACCTTTCCTCTTGGTGGAAAAAGTGGAGGTTTCTCTGAGGAAGAAACCTAGCTTCCCATCTCTAGATGAAGCAGTTTTATGAAAATTAGTGTGTTAGTATTTACCAGGCAAATATGATCAAAATTTGTGTTTTAAATAATTAATGCATAAATCAACACTATTATGCTCATCCTCTCCATGTGGCTGATGAAGGCTTTCCTTACCAGGGGACCTTGCTTCTGACTCTCTGGACTTTGATTTGCTGTGAGAATCCAATCTGCATAATCACCATACATTTATTTATCAACAGCCAATGAGCAGTACATAAATCTCTGTGCTCTGAGAAGCGGATGGCTCTTAATTGCCATAAAGGAACAAGGATTTGCATAAATTTGCTGTGAATATCCCTCAATAGTCATACAGATAATCACAAAATTATTCCAGTCACCTTTTTAATAAGCTAAAGTAACGGTGTTCTCCCCACTTTTATAATGTACTGAGGAAACTGGAGAATGTCTCCCCATCTCATTACTCAAATGAAGAGTTTTCTACAACTTCTGCCAAGCAAGGAAAAGAAAACATATTTTTATTTCTGTAGAGATCCATGGGATCTGTTCTGCTTGGTTTACCCCAGACGGCTGTATTGCTGTGATTATGTATTGTAAAACTTCTATATATTTGGAGGAGATTCATCTCAGAAGCCGAAATACAGAGGAGTATTGAGAGAGGAACGAGAGATTGTCCAGGAGAATGGTTAGAGGGATCAGAATCTTATTCCTATAAACATATGGACTTTAGATGGTAGTTCATATTTAATCAGAATGATAATGGGTAAGAAAATTATTTGTATGTAGCTGGAATACCAGTGTTATTACTATTATTATTTTCAGCCTGGAGGTTAGAGTGCCTATAAATGATCATATTTGTTTAATTTGTTTCTTTATCAGGCTGACTGTTCTATATGCATTGTTGCATATAGAACATATAGCTGCATATGCTTATGCATATAGCTGCATATGCTTATGCATTACCTATCTTGTTGAACAGTCAATGAATATGCAAATAGCCTGTGAAGCTGAAATTTTTTCAGCTTTATGCATGTATTTTTATTACTTTAGATTATTACCTGCTGCAATTAATATTCAAATCTTCTCAAACTTTTATTATAATCTTAAGCCCTTACTTTTCTTCTACTTACACACATTTATTATTTGTTTTACAAATTACTTGCATATCCTCAGTCTTTCTTAGTCTCTAATCCCTCATTTTCAAAGTCATTTACTCAAGATACAGAATAATGAGGCTTTTTCCTCTTGGTCACTTCTTTTTTTTTCCAGAAAGATTGTTAGACTTAAAGAACTAAAGCCATCTTAACTATCATCTCTAACTCCACTGTGGTTGTGCATACTGATAGAAGATTTAGCCCATGGAACCTCAATATCTTTTGGTAACAGTCCAATATAACAATACAATGTGAGGACATTGACATCAGCTTTTTCTTCACCAGGAGACACCTCGGACTGATATGATCAATACCATCCTTTGGTGCATGACCCATAATTATCATCGTGCTACTTGCCTAACTGCACAAGGAACAAGGGTTGAGTCAGCTACATCTACTATCTCTTACCTTACTTCAAGTCACTTATTAATTCAGTTGTAAATACCATTAGTTGAGTATCTGATTCTTTCATGCTCCTCTGAGAAGCTAAATTTAAGACTTCTTTTAAGCACCATTTATAAAATTCTTCATCTCTGATATTACAGGAAGAGTGTTCTATTGTAATCACATCACATCAGAACTTCTTATCCCTGGTTTTCTGATCCAGATTTTTACAAACTAGATATTCCTATTCTTATCAATTTCATATCCACAGGAAATTGTTCTACTAAGCCACAATAGTTATTTGATAATTCAAGGAAATTCTATTATCTGAAATTTGCAATTATTTATTAAGAAGTGATACTCAGCTCCCTTCCATATTTGTTAAACATAGAATTCTATTCTAAAACTGTAACATACATTATATAGACTTCTTGTTTAAAGATTTAAAAGAGAGATATTGCTTCTCAATAGAAAGTGTGAAATTATCATTCTTTTAAGTTCTTGTATCTATACTCATTCTACCGAAATACTCAGGGAGTTGATAACTATAAAAAGGATATCAGCTACAAGAATATTTTTATCCATCTGTAGAAAAATGACTGTAGTATGTACTTAGCTTGTCTAGCTTTTCTCTTTAACCTGTCACAGTCCTCCAGATATCCAACTTTTAAGATTAATGATTAAATACTCTTTTCAAGAATGATGCATAATTAAACAAAAGACTACAAGATGATATTTTGACTTTTATATATTTTTCTTAAATAGATAGAGATTCTTTCTATGATTGCAGTTTTCCTGGCCTTTCTTAATGAGACTAACTTCAGACAGCAAAATGTGAGAAATAATCTTGCCAATCTATGAAAAAATGAACAAAATCATCATACATAAGATTTTGTAAATTAAACAATTGAGCTATTCACGCAGCTTTATTTTATATAAAATATTTATCTGATGAAATATTAATTCGTGGACTCATCATCCAGGCTGCACTGCCCTCTTTATCGATGTGGGACTCAAACAGGAATCCAGTTTTACTGACATGCCTAGGGTATAATTGTTCTCACATTCCTCAATGAGAAAAAATGAGAGATAAGTTTTTCACAGGATATTTAAAAACATCAACAGTTGGAAACTACATTTTAATGCCTAAGGAGGCTGTTCATTGCTCATTTTCAAACAATAAAACAGTACGATTCAACACAAATCAGCATTTCCTCCTAGGGAAGATTTCTATTTAAATGAGTTCACTAGAATCCTTTAACAAAAAGTGCAAATTGGATATCAAAGTACAATGACATACAGGTTGTTTTGCAAAGCAATAGATTTTATAAAAGCTTGATGAAGTAGGGATGTGACATCTCAGAACATCTCAGTACTCACGTGATTCAATTACATCATCATTGATTATGTCAACTTTCATATAATTTACATAAAATACAAAATATAATATATTGAATACATACAGTGTATTTCTTAAAAGATAATCATATGCTGAACTAATGAGTTAACACAGACTTGGAAAAAGCATCCAAATGATTTTATGAAGTGGAGCACTAAAACAGCTAAGGAGCTTTTGACTTAGTAAATGGTTATAAACAAATGGTAGAATCTTTTAAAACCTTCTTTGACATTTGTTTATTTGTTAAAGACAAAATATATTTTCTGGAATGTTAAAGGCTTGTAAGTATTTCATTAGAGTTGAAGTAGGAACAAGGAAGGGAAGAATGCCATTGCTTCTTGCCCAAACAGTAATTCCTGATATATACCATCTAATAATTCTATAATTCTTAATGAAGAGAGTACAAATATTCTCAAGGTCAGCAACCTCCATTCTGTTTAGTCAAAATTATTTCAAATGTTTCATTCCTGAGCACTTAGTAGAAAATATCTTTATTTATTTATACTGGGCCTACATTATGTAGAAATTTTCTGGAAGGCTTCTGTTCTCTCTCTGATCTTTCTACTTGCCTGATAACTATGGTCTAGTTTAATCCATTTGACTACAATTTTTTTTCACCTACCTGCCTCAGCTTTTTGCTGTTTTTCAATCTTTTCCAGTCTCCCTAGCAAGGAGTCAATTTTTGTTTTGATTTGGGTTAATTCCTTCTTGATTGTTTGCAACTCATCTGATTTCACTGTGGAAAGAGAACAAAGACAGAGAGTAATGAAAGAAATTATATTTGTACTGCTTTGTCAATCAACAGAACATGTTCCTTTTCCTTTTCTATGTACTATGAAAAGCCTACTGCCTCATTTCTCTCTATTTTTGAGAATAATTATTTAAGACCAACTTTGTCAGTTGCAAATACTGAATCCTAGAATATCACAGGACACTAAGCGCTAGTGACAGGGGCTTACTGCAGGAGTATAACTCTGTAAATAATCATTTCAGATGAACACTTAAAGAGATATCTTAATATATCCAAGTATCCTTTAGTGGCAAACAATCTATAATGAAGGAATGATTCCAATACCACAGATAAGTTACTATCTTCTAATGTTGTTTTTCTGGTCTATTTTTTAATAATAAAAGCAATAATAAAAAGATCCACAGTAGGAGAAGCAGGTATTTTTCAATAAAAGAGAGTAGCAACATAAATCCTCGAGCAGACAGGAAGGTAATATTATTTTCCAGTCAATAATTTCATTGTAATATAAAGTGTTTAAAAATATTACTTTAGAAGTTTTCAGTTCTTCCTAAATACTGCTACTTTTTCCAGAAGGAGATAATACATGAAAACATTTATTTTCATGATCATATCTGGAGATTACAGAATCACAGGATCACAGAATGGTTGAGGATGGAAGGGACCTCTAGAGATGATCTAGTCCAACCCCCTGCTCAAGCAGGGACACCTAGAGCACGTGGCACAGGATTGCATCCAGGTGGATTTTGAAGTCCTCCAAAGAAGGAGATTCCCCAGCCTCTCTGTGAGTGGGCTGTTCCAGGGCTCTGTCACCCTCACAGTAAAGCAGTTCTTTCTCGTGTGGAGATGAACTTCCTGAGTTTCAATTTGTATCCACTACCCCTTGTTCAGTCACTGGCCACCACTGAGAAGAACCTGACCCCATCTCCTCTTTATGTTTTCCACTCAGCGACTGGACCATCTATTTTATGAGGAAAGACTAAATGAGCTGGGCTTATTTACCCTGAAGAAGAGAGGAGTGAGAACAGATCTGATCAGTATGTATAAGTACCTTATGGGAGAATGTAAGGAGGACGGGGCCAAGCTGTGATTTTTGTGTGATTCATGCATATTGATCAGATCTCCTCTCAGTCTTCTGTTCTCCAGGCTAAACAGGCCTAAATCACCTAGTCTTTTCCCATAAGACAGATGTTCAAGTCCTTTAATTGTCTTTGTTGCTCTACACTGGTCCATCTATACAAGTTCCATGTCCCTCTTGTACTGGGGAGTCCAGAACTGCACACAATATTCCAGGTATGGCCTCAACAAATCACCTACCACCACCTGCTGTTAACATTCCTTCTAATGCATGCACTCTACCCCTCATCCAAGTCATTGATGAATAAGTTGAACAGCCCTGGACCCGGTACTGACCCCTGGGAGACACCACTGCCACAGGCATCCAACTAGGCTCAGTACCATTTATCACAACCCTTTGAGCTCCGCCATCCAGCTAGTTCTCAAACCACTCTACTATCTACCCATCTAACCTGACACTTCCTGAGCTTCCCTGTGAGGAGATGATGTTGAAAGCTTTACTGAAATCAAGGGAGACAATGTTTACTGCTCTCCCTTCAACCCACCAGTCAGTCATTCTATTGTAGAAGGGTATCATGTTTGTTAAACATGACTTCCCCTGGGTAGAGACAGCTCCACCTGGTTCATTAGTAATCAATGTATGCCTGCTTCTAAACCAGGTTTAATCAAGCTTAGATGAAATTCACTGAGTATGAAACTGATATTATTTTATCTTACAGTTTGTGCCATGTACACTGCCGTTATACTAACAAATAAAACAACATATTATTACATGTGACTATGATTTTTAATCACATGCTTATAGTGAATAACTGCACATCTCACATTATCATTAGCTGAAACCTCTGATCTCTTTTGAAACAAATGGTAGATTTTATACAACTATACAAAAGTGACCTTCATGCTAGTCCCTCATATTGGAGAGAATTATTCAGTATATTTATAGACCAAGGTCTTAAAACCTTCTCAGAGAAGTAACGGGTCACTGTCCAATCCTCCAAATCTATAATAAAATGTTAAGATTCTGACAAGTGTATATTTAGAAGGTCACAGCTTCCCTTGGGGCCATGATTCGTCCATGCGGGAGTATAGAAGCATCACAAATTCCAAGGTGAAATAGTGTGAATTTCTCCAATAGGGAATGCTAAGTGTCTGTTGCAGCCTACTATGAAGCCAGATGGCAACATATCTCATGCAATTAAGATATATAATTAAAGATTTTATCTTGACTGACATTACAGTTCAAAAGATCAGATGTCAGAGGTGACACCACAAGGACCTAATGATCCCAATTTGAAATACAAAGCAGAATACATTTGCACTCTTCAATTCAGACCAAAGCTTCTGCAAAGGGCTTCCCTTTGCTGCCCCACTGAGAAATCAATTTGGGAAGAAGACTGGACTAAAGGGAAGACAGATGCAATGATGTAGTTTCAACAGCAAACCAAGATGCTATGAACTACCGAGATGCTATATTGTTACTAGTGTTCCCTGCAGGTTCCCCCATGCGAAAATTATTGGCTTAAAATTTGGGTAATGGAGCTACAACTTAATTCAATAAGAGCATTAAATAGAAGGTTTGAACATTTAGTCTATCAATCACATCAAATTTATACTAGAAAGGAGTGAAAGAAAAGATTTTCAATAAATCTGCACAAGTTTCAAGTTCTCAGTTTCAAACTTCTAATAGTGCCATTATCCATGTCGCTCATCCTCTTAATTTGCAGGGCACTGTACAAGTTTACAAGATTAATGTCATTGGAGAAATTAACCTTGATAACATTTCATAGAGTATCTCTTTCGTAGGTAGAAGTTACTGAAGACAAACTGATATAGAACTACAGCAAGAGAGAGAACTTCAAGCTCCATAGGAACAGTAATACCATACAGACAAAAATGTAAAGAATGTAAGTTCTGTTCTTCAGACTCACAAGTTAAAGTTGCTCTGCAAACACACCCGTCTTATAATGGGTAAATTTTCTATTAAAACTTCATCAACTTTTTAAAAAGAAGCAAATCATTTTGTTGATGAAATTCAGTTGTTGATTGACTACTAATAGAACCCCTACTCTCTGAATATGGGAACTCTTTAACTCTAAAGGAAAGTGAAAGAATTATCCTCAGGTGTACTTTAATCTGAGGCTGACAATGGCCCATTGCTATAATGCATCTATGAAAAAGAATATCAAATGGTATGTTCCTAAGAATGAGGAGGGATCAATGTAATTGTACAAGCATCTAGTGATAGCTCATCTGGAATAATATATACAGTTTGAACCACTGAATTCTTGTGGGAAGGTAAAGGAAAGGGGCATGAAATGCATGAAAAGTCTGAAGCATGGAAGACTTTGGGTTGTTTGACCTAGAGAGAAGAGGCCATAAGAAAATTAAATTTCTAAGCTAAAACAATATTGTTCATGTGCACAAATTAGATTCAAATTTAAGCTGGAGCTAGAAGAAGTCAAAGCAGAAAAACTCAAACCCTAACCAAGTTTAATATGGAGTTTATTATCCTTGTGAAAAGGATAAGATGATGTGGCTACTTGCAGTAGCATGAAGTACATTCATTGTTCCTTCACTCTTGATGTAACTGAAAAAGCATTCAAGAATTCATCTTTTATGTCAGTATCTAGTGTCAAAGGAGACAAGCTGCACACAGGAACCAACTCAAATCAAGAGATTTAAAATTGATGTCAATCACATTTATAGAAATGGAGTTACAACAATATTTCAGAAGGTTTTCTTTTGCCATAACTAGAAATTGCTACTCATGAATCATGATTCAGATGTGTTTGAAAAGAAATGTCATGTATTTTTATCTAAATGCTTCAAGTTCAATATCAAATATTTTATCATATTATATTAATTTGCATTTAACTCTAAAATGGTTTCACTGATGATGTTAAGACAAATTCATTTAAAGGCATAATTCAATTTGTATCTTAATCTCTTAACTATCTGTTCCCTATCCTTCGCATAAGAGATAAAAAAAAAATTGGCATTTTCCCTCTGTTTACATCAGTATAAAAATAGCACACTTCAAGAGCCTTAGTTCCTATTTTGTCAGGAAAAAAAGTGATTTTTTTTTCCAGTGCTAAATGGCAATCTGCATCTGCTGCTTCAAACCATTAACATTGAAAATTACCATGTGCAGTTTCCCTTTTAATCTATACAGTTTTATGAGTTCCTCCTGGTGATGAGGAAAGTTTGTTTTATTTTTTTCTAGTCTTTAAGATTAAAAAAAATAGAAAAAGTATGTGGTCAATTAATCATAGAACATTATAGATTCAGAAGTCAAATCCTCCTGGTTAATTTTTGTTTTAAAAGCAAACTTAGAGCACTTTTTTATCAGAATGAGAATTTACTGCAGTGGAAAACAGACATTATTTCTGCAGGTGTACTCTGTAGTAAGCAAGACAATACATTTTTGTATTATATTTTTTAACTCCTTTACTATCTGCCACAGCAAGCTTCTTTCCTTGGATTGCTGCTTTTCTTCAGGGAAAAAAAATTCCTCCAATTCTGATTCCTAACAATCGCACAGATGAGTCTACTGTGTTCTGCATGTTCTCATCCTTACTTGTATATATGAGAGTTCATTTTCTGGGCCCAGTCTGAATGTGAACAGCTATGAGAATAGTTATGCTTAAGAGATTTCTACTTAATTTTGAAAAGTATATTAGGGAATGTGATCTAATGAGAGTTTTGCCAATTGGGGATGAAATATTTCAAGCATAGGCTATACCAATTTGAAATAGTTAATTCTCAATTTGAGATTAAGCATGTATATGGCCTTGAATTTCATTAAAACCAAAATAACTTATTTCCCACAAACTATGTTTCTCCTTATTGAAGAGAGCCTTTACTTACCTATCAATAAATTGAAATTCTAATTAATAGTGAGTTAGTTCAAGAAGCTCAAATTAGTGATGAAAAAAGAGGGACAACAAAATATAAAATTGCTTAATCTCACAAATCAATATATGTATGAACTTTCCATACAAAATGGCAAAAGAAGCAACTGAACACACATTCTCTGTTTTCCAGTTTGCAGACCCTAAGGGAATGGCTGGGTTATTTCTCTGATAAATGTCTTACAGTAAGCTGATTACATTTCTGTCCAAGTCAACAAAATCATGTTTCTACCTTTATGATGGGCTGGTTGGACTTGACAAAAAGGCAAGTAATTCTATGGGGAAATCAAGTATGAAAGTCTGTATACTGTGTGTCACAATCCTCTTAAAGAAAAGAAAAAAAAAAGAACCAATTTATTTTCAGGTATGCTGCATGCAAAAGAATATTTTCTGAAATTTATTCCTTCATGAAAAAAAGTAGTCTCTGCAGCTGTGTTCCAAATGCCTAAAAACTAAGGGGATAAGCCTAACAGAAGGCTCTCATCTTTTAGTGATGTAACTTGCCTTATAAAGAACTGAATCAAAAAAAAATCTTGTCACCTGTAGACTGATATTTGCAGAATACACATGACACTTGAATCCACAGAATTGCCTATTGAAGAATGCTTACATCAAGGCCCAACATAGTATATTAGAATTACTTATGAAAGTTCTTCTATTAAACAATTTACGTGTTCTGCACAATTTCTATATTATTAAAGCAGTGTGGTTGGAGATCTCACAGCATGTGACTATGGGTCATCATTCTTGGACTAGTGTTGAATTCTGTACGAAGCACTACTTAATTTTTGAATGATACTGTAAAATGTTTTATGAAATGAAGAACATACAATAAAACAAATGTGATGAATATTCTGAGG
>JAUBOD010000971.1:6984206-6994252 GCA_032353885.1 Nothura maculosa | reverse complement strand
CATATTTATAGTTAGGAATGAACAGAGATACTAGTAAATTCTACCACTAGTTACAATGATCCCCTACCAATGGTTCTGTAAGATATGTTATTTTAGTCGTTAGCCACAGGAAGGTTTCTGGTATGTCTTGAGGGTGAAGGAAGTTAAATCAGATCTGAAAGTAGAGATACATTGCTTTATCCATTCTTTCCATTGATGCATTGCTTGTCCTAATGTTTTCTTTTAAAATCTTTTCAGTTTGTCTTAACATCCTTCATGCTTTGTGGGCAGAAGATCTAGACACATCTTTCTGGAAGCAGAGTCATGCACAGAGTAAACAATTTTCCATCAAGATATTCTTAGTTTTATATCCATCAATTCTACACATTATTCTGCTACATTATGAGCTAATGTTCAAATAGTTTTCCAGCCTGAATTCCAAGCCCTCAAGAATGACTGTTTCCCAGATTATGACCCTTCCAAAGAATCATCTGAGTTCTTTTTCCCTTGGAATGAAATGTTATCTATCAATCTTTTGCACTGCTTATCATACTTCTTTTTTGTTTTTTCCCCATTACGTATATTTATTACAAGTTTTCATTGAAGAATTTGCCATCAATAAATACAATTTAGATCCTCGTGGACTCACTTAATAATCATCTTTGTTAGATGCTAATGTATGAGATTTGGACAACTTGCTCAATCAGAGTATAAAATTGTCTTATATTTAGCCTCTTTTACATTTAGGTGTAGTGTTGGTGAATTCACTTGTTCTATGCTTTTTATAAAAGAGTGTTTTGCTGAACAGTCTGGTGCTACAAGTATCTTTTCACAGTCCCTTCACCTTCTCTGATATTTGATCCCTACCTGATCTTTCTCTTCCTCTTCCAGAGATGCTTCCAAGGACAGTTTCACTCCACATAAGGGGCAAGGGAAGGCATGTGGGTGCTGAAAGATGCATGGAGAGGAAGATGAAGTTTCTGGGAAATACTATGTGATAAGGAGATTGGCGAACACAGAGAAGAGAATACTTATTGCTTATTAGCTATTCTAAGGCCAATTAACTTGGGGTTGGATAACCCCTGCAGTTGATGATTTCCTTTCCCTTGAGAACGTGAAAAGGATGTTTGAGTCTATCTATTTTCAAAGGATTAACTAAAAAAACAACTCACACAACTCCCTTACGCCCCAAAAAAGAGACAAACAAATTTCCACAGGAGTAAAATCCTCAAGCTTCCACCGAGATAAGCACACCTCAGCCTTTCTGTAGTTTAGGTTATTAGCATGGAATTATTGTCATCAGTTTGTAAGACTTCATTGTGAAAAAACACTCAGGATGCTAGGAAAATTTAAATATGCTCAATTTGAGGTGAAGGAATGAAGAATATAAAATTTTACTGAATGAATTGCCTTTAACTTGATGCTCTTTGAATTGCAGAAAAATCATGGCAGCTTTTGTAACCAGTAGAGCTATCATTTAGATTTTCTGCTTTTTGAGGAAGTTACCAAGATCATAGTTTCAATAAAACCCAATGATATGAACAACTCACATTTAGATCCTGAGGAGGAAGCCCCACTCGATGTGGATCGTGATGCTCCTTTCATGGAAAACACCCCTTTGCCTCTGCGAGTTGTTGTCACAGCCACACGAGGACGCTTCAGTGGTATCACTGCACGTGGTGGTGGGGGGACACGGCCATGGTAATCAAACAACCTAGAAAAGATGAAGTCAGTTGAGCTACATAACACATTCTGTGATTTCACGGCATGGAAACACTCCAATTACATTTTCATGTTACCTTTGAGAAAATTACCCTTTGAAACCATAATCACTTTATATGACAGGCAAATTAGATTTCAAGGACCTACACACATTAAGTACCATATTTGGATTACAGTCACAATCTAGTGCATAATTCAGATTTTGCATAGCTTAAGTAAGGGATGCTTTACACGACTCTGTTAACTGTAGCATGGAAAATCCATAACCTGTTTCCACAGGTCCACATCAGTTCATTGCACACAAGTAACGGCAGCACATTTTGTTGTGGTGACATTTCAGTTCATTGACTACACATGTGGCTTAGATTCTAGTTTACTATCTGCTATCGATACAGACAATAAAACACATCAACTTTTCTGAGGCTAACCATCATCATAAAGAAACACTTTACAGTTTGTAAATCAGCAAAAATATCTTTCTAATGTACGAGCTGTTCATCCTTCAGAGTCCACAGAAAAGAGGACCATCATATATTCTATTTTTTGACCTATCTAGAATCACTAAAGTACTAAATCAAGATTAAGATAAACAGCTTGAGAGTCTTTTTCAAACAAAATGCATTGTAGTAAGTAATGTAAAGACGTAAAATTCAAAGAATTACCTCTACAGTCAATGAAAGATTAAATCCTAATTAAACTACAGCTCCTATTCCACAAATACCCAAATCCTAAAAACACTGCAATTAATAGCAGCTGATTAATCTCATAGAAACAAATAATGACAATAGAAGAAGTATCCAAAACTGCAAGTATTTTTACAACAAAAAAGCTGTGGTGATGAACAGGACAGACTGAGAGAACAAAATTTGTTAAAAGAACATTTCTAGTTCTGAGGCTGAAATCAAAGGATAAACAATGTTCTCATGATGTGACATTCCTTAATTTCTGTCAAAAGATTCTTACAGCTCATAATCATGTAGATTTATAACTGTGCATTTAATTTTCAGACAATTCTGTCTGCTGTCCCTCAGCTAGGAAAACAGATACATATTTGACAACAGACAAATAAGACACTGCAGTACAGTCATCACTGTGCCTAACAGCATTCTGAGTAGAAAGCAGAATGAAAGTTAAGTCTTTTAGCCCATTTTCTGACAATTCTTAAATCCTAAGATCTGTACCATTGTCTGCACATAATTCTACAGATAATCAGCTCCTCAATTTTCCTGTCATAACCATTTGCAACATGGTGATCCCATGACTCCAATTGAAGTTGAAATCTATAGTTTTCAGTGTTCTAAAAAATAAGTGGATTCTAGCCATTTTAACCATAACTGAACAATTGTAGATGAAGATAAATATAAAAAAAAAAAACAGGTTTAGTGTTCATCTGAATAAAGAAATATATAAACATGCTTATGATGACTGTCATTCATATATTTATTTGATAACATTAACATTGCTACCCTTTTCTGATCCCACTACTGCTTTACCTCAGATAAGATAAATGTATTCTGCCTCAGTAATTCAGAGGAGCTTGGAAAACTAATTCATATTAAAAAAGAAAAAATAACACTAACAACAAAAACAACAATAAAAATCCACTGTTGTCTGAAATTCTAAGTTTTGGATAAGACATATCTAGTCCAGAAATTCAGAGTCATGAATCCTTTTCTGCATTTCTATTTTTTAAAAGTATGTTGACTGTACATTAGCATACACCAAAGAAATCTCGTATTAGAAGAGGTAGGTAGAGTAATGTCAAATCTTTCCTGCTTAATAGACTACACTATTATATTTCAAGAAAAAATAAAAAAGATGTGGGACATGTAGCTGATTCTGCTACACCTTCACAAATACTGTTAATTTTCCTCTGTGCTGAGCTGGACTGTGTGTCAATGGGAAACTCAAGGCATAAATTTCTCATTGCTCAGGCATTCACACTCTACTCCCTACCATATACGCTTGCTTTTCAACTTGTGGTCTTGCCTCAAGAGCCTTCTAGACTTCTAAGAATTGTTGGAAAAATGTTCGAAATATAGCATTTTCATTCAACAACATATTGTTATTGAATACAACACTGAATACAACATTTCATATAATGTCATACATGTGGATAAAAAAAACGAATATAGGATTGTCATGTGAAGAATTTTACAGCTAGTATATGTTGTAGTAAAAGTTTGCCTAGAAAAACTTTGAAAGAAGGAACTCTGGGCAACTAAACTATCATTGTTTTTTTTCAGCACAGAAAAAGTCCAAAAATCCACAGCGATGGTTAATGGAAAAAGAGCTATGTAATGAGCACATATTGGACGGAGTTATTCTTGCCTGTCATCTCTTTAAACATTATTCTGATGCACAATAAAAAAAAAACAAAATCAGTAAAATTCAAAATCCAAAGAGACCTATCCAAACAATATAAACCAACTATGAAATAACAGTAGAAATTGTATAGGGTGCACAAAAATATAACCACACATACCGATTGTAGAAATCATCCCTGTAGTAATCATAATCAAAGACATAACCACTGTGGAAAAAACACAGAAAAACAAAAATGAACTGTCTAATAGAAAATAATTCCTTAATAGATATATGCCAATTTTTGTTTACTACCACATTCCTACACATTTTTCAAAATATTTCCACTTCCTCTGTGCAATTATATATTGTATGTACATATACATACATAAATTGTATAGATTGTCCATGCCATTGTCCACTATCATTTTAAATTATATTAGAAAAAGTGAAATCTGGGGTAATCAAAAGAGTAAAAGTTGCTTACAGCACATACAGAAGGAAATTCACACAGCTCTCTGGTTAGAGTTTTATTATAGTATAATTCTCTGAGTGATTAGAGAACATATCCTAATACTGAAATACTTTTGTGTTAACATAACATAATCAGTGGACTAGAAAGATTGATAAATGTCTGAGAGATTAACAAATGAGTGAGTGGGTGAGGATAGGAACTAGAAAATTGATTTAATTCATGAAAAGTGTGGAAAGGATTGGCCTTCTGGTCATGAGTTCACCAAAATTTAAGCATATATAACAAGAAAGGAGAAAAAAAGGTTAAGAGAAAGCATGGTACAGTCAATAACATTACAGAGAGTTTATTTAAGGCTTTTCCTTTCAGGTTCAAAGGGGAGTTAAACTGTTATTGCCCTTAAGTTTGCCTCCCAATAGCCACTTTCTGCCTTTATGATGAAGAAAAAACAATGAAAACTGTCTTACAGTCTTCCTCTTACTGTCTTATTCTTACAGACCCAAATGGTCTTTATAAACAGTTCAATAGTGAAAAATTACTGAGAATTTATATTTAGGCATAGGAAGGAGTAGGAACACAAATCTAAATATCTCTGAAGGACTGTTAGAAATAGGAAGGGATGAGAGTCATGAAGAATGAATGAATCACTAAATAAGAAAGGAGAAAGTTAGAAAAAGATTTAGAAAGGAAAGAAAAAGCACAGAAGAAAACATACACAGAAAATGCAGAGAAATGAATGGCACTGGCCATAATATTGAGAATGGACTTCCAGATTATTTTTCTGTGTAAAATGTCCTCCAATCTTATTTTATCTTTTATATTACACATTTTGTAGCAATTCTGAACTGCTCATTTAATTAAACTCAACATTGATAGGAATTCTGAACTGTTTTTGTTTCTGGTTTTGTTTTTCTGATCTGAAGAAACTCATTAGAAGAGAAAGATATCATGTTGACTGCAGTCCAGCTGGGAAATTCTTTTAGAAGAAAAAATTCTATATACATTTTCTATTAAATATTAATTAGATAGAACCACCCTAAGAGACTAGAAAATAGCAGAAGATAAGATGAGTGCAAATGATAGGCTAAAAATGTATTAAATAATATTATTTAGACCTTGTACAGAGATCATATTTCTGTATCTTACCTTAACTCAGCTGTAAGAGAACTTTCCCCTAATTCCTGCAACATCTCTTATATTGTCTTTCACTTCACAAATTGTCTACATGGAATTAAGAGATAGCAAAGTCATGATTTTATTTGCAAGTATTCAATGCTAATGGTTTGCTAATGATTTTACTTAGCTGAATGACTAAAAAATGCAATAAGCTTGCATTTAGTATTCAGTCTGTGTTTTTAAGTAGAAGAGCATAGAAAAAAAAGATTAAATTCCAAAGATCTGTCACATGAAAATTTTAACCTGGATTGATACTAATTAAATTTGCATAAAGACCAAAAAAACCCACAGCTTTTCAGAACTGAAGGCCATGAATTTGATGAAGAACAATTCACTCTAGACCAGCTAGAGGAAAGTTGAAGGCACTCAGCTCTGGCCCATAAGAGACATTAAGGGCCACAGGAGTGTTACAGGGTTTGAGTGAAAGATCTTTTATATACAAAATTTCATGACAGTTTGAGCAGTTGAGAAAGGCTCAAAAGATGGCTTAGGATGGAGAAGAGGACAGGGTCATCACCTCTTTAGGGGAGCAGAGGTCAGTGGATATTTTGGGTTGGGAGAATGCCAGAAGTGGTTTGTGATGTGACAACTGGCAGTTTTTCTCCTCAGTTGCTCTCTGTCTTTCCACTCTGCTACTATATTAGTGAGGAAATGTTGTCCCACAGAATTCCTTATATAAAATGTTTTTAAACTGGTGAAAAATATGTCTTAGTTTTTTAAAATGCAATGTAAAATCTAGGATTATATTTTCTTTTGAAAGAAGCATTTTTTTCACATCAATAAGCCCCCTAGGGATTTTGTTCGTTTGCTTTATTCCCTGTTCAGATAACTTCTGCCTTAAAACCAAACTCAATCCTTCCATTCCTTCAGCTTTGTAATTGGAATTTAAAACCACCATTCTCTGTGTAGTCCAAATGTTTATCAGTGGGACTATACCAGAAGAAGTATAAGTACATTTTGAAGCCTGATTATCATGTAGCATATGTGATTTATGAATTACTGTGAGTTTTTATAGATTGCCTATATCACCTTTCAAAAACATTAAATTGCTTCAGAAACATCTCATATTAGCCATGTTTATTCTGACTGCTGTGAAAAATATTGGTTACAAACATTTATTATATGGTAAAAATTTTCAAAGAAAGAAGACAGGCATTGCCTCCTATGTTTTAATCTTATCCTGGGAAACCCCAGCATTTGTAAGTTGCACCCAGAGCCAGCTAAATGGCTCTGTTATAGATGCAGCCTCTTTAAAGTTACTGTGTTTTGCTCTCAGACATAGTACAAGTAGCCACCCATTACTACTGAAATAGAAGATAACTGCAGGTATTCTGAATTTTGCATGACAGTCAATCTCTGATACAGGTTACAAACCTGTGGATTTTGTTGCATTTGTTACAAAAAGACCTGTGGGTTTTACACATCCAATTTGCCCATCCTACTGCAGTCTCTGCCAAAAATTACTGGCCCCATTGCTGGGACACCAGATACAAATTTATGGTAATATCTAAATGTGGCCAGTTAGCACAGTTGGCAAGCTAGCAGGAGCTATTTTGCTTATATTTCTAGTCTGAATCTACTGTTCAAGTAATCCCTCCTAGTTCCCTCCTAGTTAAATCTAATTCTCCCACAGTACTGGGGAGTCCACATATCTTTTTTCCTCCCACAGGCCATTAGGAGCTTTTTGCATTGGCAAACCTTTTTTTGCATGAGAATGAGTTGCACAGGAAAGGAGCACACTCAGAGACTTCTTAGCTGGGACCTTAAGCAAAGAAAGAGCATCAGCTACTTCAACATCGAGGGAGGGAACAGAAGCAGATGGACTACCACAAGGTTTAGCAGAACAAAAGGCTTGATTCCTTTCTTTTTCCTTATCCATCCATTTAGTCTCCTGAAAGAAAGATGCTGCTTTAGAATTTTTTTCAGGGAGGTAAAATTTGCCATACTAGGCATTAAAAATACAAAAGAAGAGTTATCCTATATGATCTTATCTGTAGATGTTGACCATTATGGAATAAGAAGACATGAAAAAAAGGGTGGGGTTAAAATTTTTGGAAATCTAAAGTTAGATCCATGATCTGTGTTTCATCTCTTTTCTCCTGAAATTTTGTGTGCAGCTCTGGCAGCATGTGCAGAGTGTGATGGTTCCTCTGTTACTGGTAAAGTTAAGTGTCCTCAGCAGCAACTGCTGACCTAGCAGCACATGAAGGCAAGATGTTATGTGAGGCTCATGTTGTCCTGAGTGTGTTTTGCAAAGAGCATCAACAATGATGAGAAAATCTCAAATTGATAATATAGAATAAAATACATACATATATATTTAAATCAATCTCACTTTTGTTTGTTTCATTGATTGTTTGTTTTAGAAGTGGAATGATGACTTTTCAGTGATGGTAGGGATGTATTAATGGCATTAAGCTGTGAAAGCAACCAGTCTATCTCTGTACTGCAGACATAATTGTTCATACCTATGAAGGCCAAGAAATAGACCAAAGCCTTGGTCAGTGCTTTGATATAAACCATGAAGCAGAAATTTAACGTGGATAATCATTGGCTTTGAGATCAATGTGACTGTGGGGCTCAAACCCTTGAGAGTTATTCCTTAGCAACCCACCAACCTGTATTAAGAAGGCCACAGATATCACTCACATGGTGCAGAATACCAAATACTAAGCAAGTTGGAAGCAGGAAATGGTTTTAATGAGCCTGTGGGCCAGTGGAGTCAGCAGTTTCATGATGGAATTGTAAATAGATGGATTATTTACCCTGAAACATCTTGCCGTCTTCGTAGCATTAAAATCAGAACTGTGCACCTTAGGCTGCTATTAAAATGAAAGGCAGTAAAAATACTGAGACCAAATAAAACTCACCCATAAAAAGCTTTTCTGTTAAGCACAAGTCATGGTTCCTTATTCTGACCAAAAAATCAGTATTAGATGGAGAAAAATAATGTATCTTTTTAGCTTCACTTCACTTAATGCTAAGTCTATTTTAAATTCTGTATGTCTGAAGAATAAAGAAATCCTCTAGGACTGGAGGTTCAGAGATGTAATTCTATACTTGAACTTTCACATGCATATCAGCAGCTACATGTGTGTCAGTCAGGCAAATGCAAAATTCTGCCTTTGCACTTTTGAAATAAGCTTATGCATGTTATTAAGTCCTTATTTATCTGATGACATTGTATATTGAAAAGGCATCATTACTGCTTAGCCTTTACTGTGTTCTGTGCTGTATTACACAAAAATATTTTTATAAATCAATGTTGATATTCTGTTCTCATTTACTTCGCTCTAAACAGCAATTATATAACTGATTTCAGTGGAGTTAATCTGAATTTAGAATAGTTAATGCAAATAGAACATAATTTGATTGTCTTGTTTTCAGAACAAGACTTTCCATCTTGTATGTGATTTCCCCTTAATCTTTTTTTTCCTTTCGGTAGGTATTCATGGGTAGAGATTTATTTGTAAATTATAGATGTTGACAAATCAGACACAATGTATCTTAATTCAATTGACAGCACTATCACTATTTGTACTGTCAATTGCTTCTCTGTTGTCAGGACTGGATAAAAATATTAAAAACAGAAGCAATATTCCTTCAATCAAACTCTTCTTAGAAGGCACATATCAACATAATGGTTCAAACTAGTAATCCAGTCACTTGTATAATCATTTCTCTTGTCATGAAACAACAGTGCTAGAAATTGTTCTTGTTGAATGAAAAAGAGAATCAGTCTAAACTGAAATGATATTAAAAAAAAATATTAGTGACCAGGGACTAAGCAGTGTGAGGCAGAAATTTTCTCTGATAGCAAAATCAATTAGATACTGATTACTTTCATGAGCTATTAAAAAAAGGTGGAGATTTCAGGCCACTTTTCAGTGGTTCAGTGGAGGGCTATCTACATTCCACAAAGATACCAATTAGATCTGTGCTAATTAACATATTAATTGATAATTCAATTCTCAATGACTGCAATTCTCCAAGACTAAAGCAGTGTCTAGGCTGAATATCACCTTTACTTTAGAGATAACTTGTTTTATTTAAGGTGGAGGATGCTGCTAAAGTGAAAGAACACTTCTGTTTTGCAGTTCAGACTGAATAGTCTCCAGAGACTTTTTTTTGCTGATATATGATTACTGCCAGTGATTCTTTCAGCTAGTTGTGACGGATATGTTCCTTTCCCAGCTCAACCTGACCTATACCTTACATGCAGCCCTGTTCAGTTGCTAACCAACAGCGATTTATCTAATCCTGGTAGGCACCACCATTCTGATTTCTTCTCTGACTTAGACTCAACAAAACAGTCTTGAAGGCTGCATCCCAAAGGGGAGGTAAGGCTAATACACTAGCCAATGATCCTCTGAAATGAAAGAATGACTATAAG
>JAUBOD010000971.1:6964101-6984106 GCA_032353885.1 Nothura maculosa | reverse complement strand
CAATCTGAACCTCGTGACCCAACGGGAGGGTATCCCAAGATAATCGTGTATTATCTTGTGCCTCCATGCAGTGAATAGTAAATGATCTTGCTGTAGAATCTCGTGAAAACATTATTATACTAATAAATCATATTGTTAGTTCTCTATTCGAGTGAAGTGCATATTTGCCACTCGCCCTGCCGCCACTCATTCCATCACACTAGTATATCCCTGGAAGTTTATGGGAAAAAAAAATAAAAAAAAAAAAAATGAGGGGAGCTAAAAGTAAAAGTAATTGCAGGAAAAAATGCATTAAATAGGCACATGGTTAAAACAACAACAAGTTGTTGTTTTAACCCCCCAACCAAACCCCCCAATTACTTGTTGCAAAATGCTATCATAATGGTTTTGTAACCATAAGGTAATAAAGGGATTTTCCTAGTTCTGCTTGTTTGTTGTTTAAATAAGGCATTCAGATATATACTTTCTTTATCCTCTTCTTCTTTCTCCGAAACTGTTTTCCTAATGAAATATATTTTGGGGGAACCTACTGAATGTATTAATTGCCAACATGAAATTGGGGTATTGGACAAATATTCAGTTAGGCAGGTAAGTCATTTAGACACATCCCTATGAGGGTTAGACAAAGCTTGTAAAGCACAGAGTAGCAAAACATATTTAATGTTCAGTGCAACATATTTAATATTCAGACCTGAAGAATCAGGGGCCTGAGACCTGTTTTTGGCAGTGAAATGGGTGCTAGTAATGCAGTTTAGGCTAAAATTTAGCCCCCACATTTTTTTATGCAGCATAAGTGCTATGTATTAGAATTACTACAAATTAGAAATGCTTACTGTGGTGGTAGGCACAGTCTATATGAGACATCCTGGTCTCATGCGTTTTAGAAAAAAAATACTGATTTATAATTTTTCTATATCAAGAAACCCAAATAAATCTATTTAATCTCTCTCTGCTTCCTCCTGCTACTGTTATACTATTTTTCTCTCATCAAATATAATCTCCAATTTCTTTCCTTTACCTTGAGAATATGTTGTACCTGAGGTAATGAAAAAGCTTTCTAGTGTCAAGTGGCCAATCTGTCTTTAATTGTAAAGATAGGTGAGGAAATTCTTGATAACCACACAGGATTTTTATTGTTATTTTTATTTATTTATTTTTTCCTTAGTACAAGCATAATGAGTCCAGCTTCTTAAAAATATGTTCTAAATTCAGTATATTCAAGGCACTACTGTCAAACCAAACACAAGTGATTGATTATCCAATTTATTGGTAATATTGTATACTTTGCAGGAGTGCCATTAACTTGGTTTGACAAGCACAGAAGACTATCAGTGACAAGTGCAGGAATAAATGATGGGTTTAAGCTTTGAAACGTTTCCACAGCATTTCACTGAACAGCAGATAAATTAAAATCCAGTGGTAACATTGTAATTGAAAGACTTAAGGCTACAAAAGCAGATAACTGAAAACTTTATATACTCTCCAGAGAAACAGTCTTAGAAGCATTGAATGAAACAGAGAAGCACCTTTCTCAAAGGATTAACTAATTACAATGTGACAACGTTGGAGTTCAGATTTTCTAGGGAATTGCAACACCTGCTCTCCCAATTCCTATTGCTTTCAAATGGTCAAGAAGGTTTAAATGAAATGTAATTTTATTCCTATTTACACTAAATTTACTGATGTAATTTAATTCATTTGGATTAAGTAACTCAGTGATTACTCAATGGTTTGAATAGGAAAATGGAGATACAAATAGAGCCAATATTTTCACTGTCTTGAATACTCCTTGCTGAGACAAGACTGCTTGTTTCTACAAGGCTGCAGTGTTCAAATGAAGTTACAATGCAAGCCAAAATACATTTAATCTAAGAGAGTATTTTTGCATTCTTCCCACACTGTACAATCATTTTCATAGTAAATGGAAATGAGAAGTGCATATGATAAAAAGGTAACGCCTTCACAGCTGAACTTAGGTCCAGATACAATTCCAGCCTTGACAGAAATGACTGGATTGTACATCACACAACCAGTTATGTATTCTTTAGACATATGCTGACTGCACTTTTCTGGCTAATTTATGTATCTGGAAGGGTCTGTGTCAGTTCTCTTTTATATACACAGTGAAAGAAACAAGCTTTATTTTTTTTAAAGCAACAAAAAAATCAGAAAGGAATTTTTAAGATCACAAGATAAAGACCTCTTGATTTATAGTAGGGAATTCAAATGTCACTATACTCAACTCCTTAACCATAAATCCAGAACAAAGCTATTGCAAACAAGGGATCAAATAAAATAATTTATCAGGACTTTTCCATTATATTTTTCCTCATAAAAGAAAAAGACTTTTTGTGGCAGATAACATTTAGATATACTAGGTGGCAAACCAGCATGGTGACTTCTCAAGGCACTGGTTTTATAGTTTTTAGACATATGGTGGATTCCACACAGAGGGTAAGAGGCTATGACTTATATAGCTGCAGTCCTTCTACAGATCCTTTTTAAAATTAATTAATTAAATTTATTTTATTTGCTTATTTATTTATTTAAATTTGCAAAGAGGCATGTTTGATTCCAGCCAGAGGACTTTATTAGAGAATACATAGAGAAACTCCATAAGGATTTTTGCCTGTTCCAGTATTTCATTTAAACTGCAAGGCTGTTTCCTTAGCTTCTACAAATTTTCTCAAGATGAATATGTCCAGAGAGGATTCAGACACACTTTTCACATACTGTAAAGTTTCTTTCAGAATTTAATAACACAAGTATATATTACTAATTATGCACATGTATTTCATTAACTTAATGATCTACAGCCTGATTATTAAAATAAGGAAGTTTTGGTATTTCAATATGCATTTCTTTCCATCTTTTCCTTTTCTTTATCTCTTCAGATGCTAAAGGACCTTATCTGGGAGACTGATTTCTCAATTTTTCTTTATTTTTATCAGCCCTGGTAAACAGTATTCCTTGTATATAAAATGCAATATTAAGACATTTAGTCTCTCATCTGCAAAGACATTCTACACTCTTAATTAAGATAGGGTCATTATCATGGACCAATATTTTCACCTTTTGTTCTTCCATATATATTTATTTGATAGTATGTCAGATTTTAAGAAGATGACAGCACAAAGGAGGCTCAGGCAGCTTTATATTTCCATTAGAGATATTTTCTGCAGTGTGTGTCCCTACATTCTGTGGTAACAGCCCCTGAGCTGAGTGGTTCTCTCCTGTCAGATTAGAACTGCACTTGCCTCAGTTTGTATCTTTGATGGTAAATGTTCACGGAAAGCTTCATTTCAAATGTTTTATCTCTCTGGGCACTGCACATTAGAAACTAACAGTTCAGGCACATCACGGGCAACTTTATTTATTTATTTTTGTCTGTTGATTTAAAACCACCATAATAATTTATGTCTCAGAATTTCCTTCAGCATATCTTCCAGAATTCATAGCGTCTTTTCCTCTCTCCACTTGCTCAGACAATTTTTTGCCTTATTGCAGCAAAACCAAATTGCCATTTTTCACCCTTATAGGACTTACATGACTGGGATATTATTTTTCTATGAATGCTGTACATGGCAAGACAGCTTTATAGCCTATAAAATACCATCCAGAACATGAAATACAAGTAATGAGTGATGCCTAGACAAACTTTGGTTGAAACCAAATGGTATTTGATTCCAGATTTTAAATATAATCATGATTGATGCGTGTATGCACGTGATTGTGTGCGTGTATCTATGCACATAAAAATAAATTGTTTTTCTAGGAAGTACAGTCTTCTTCAATATCTCTCAGGTACCTCTGCTAAAAAGATGTGATTACTGGACAAATTGCTTTACCAGATAGAAGCTGCACTAACAAATTACAGTTTTGCTTTCTCTAATTTCATCATGACAGAAAATGTAGCTCTCATTTTTATCCTGTGTCCTCTTGAACTTTAAAAAGGATAGAACCACAGGATGAATCATATTATTTGAGAAATATTTCTCTTTCTCCTTTGTGTCAACTGCTGTTTCTGTGAAGGTATTCACTATTTTCTGTTATTCAACAAATAGTTCACAAAAAAATCCTGCAATCTGATAGTTAGTAAATTTTCATTTTGACTATTTGAAGCTCACAGTGTGCCTGAAAATGTGCCTGTAATCTCTGTCCATTAATCTAGATGGCCAGGGATAAAACAGGACCATAACTTGTGAGTACTTTGGGACAAATAATTGATTTTTCTAAAGTTCTTGATACATTGAGACTTACAGTTACTTTCTGGTAATAATCTGGCTGGCTATGAACAATATTTGACATGAGGAACTACAAGATGATGGATGTTTCAGCCTCCTGTTGTTACCTTGAAGAGTAAGAGCTGCAGGATCCAATTGTCAGAGAGTTCAGAAAGGTTATTTTTATAGAATAGAAGCAATATTAGGGGCATCTGAAAAGTCATAAGAAAACAAAACAAAACAAATGGTAACTGAAGATATGTTAGAAACGGATGCATACTAATAAAATTAAGAAAATGCTTCAATGATAGCTACAGTGTCATTACTATGGTGTACAAAGCAGCAGTTACTGGCCATACATGACAATTCCACACTGATTTGCCCCCCTTCACATTTTAAGGCAAATCCTCAGAATTTTGATTCTGTTCTAATATTTTTGTGAAAAATAATACCTTTTTTTTAGCAAAGATCACAGAATCACAGAATCAAAAAAATATTCAAGGTTGGAAGTGACCTCTAGAGATCATTTAGTCCAACCTTCTCACTCAAGCAAGCACATCTAGAGCATGTGGCACAGGGTGGTGGGTTTTGAAGACCTCCAGAGAAGGAGACTCTGCAACCTCCCTGGGCAGCCTATTCCACTGCTTTGTTACCCTCACAGTAAAGAAGTTCTTCCTCACCTGGAGATGGAACTTCCTGTGTTTCAGCTTATGCCCATTTTCCCTTGTCCTATCACTGGCCACCAATGAGAAGAACTTGTCCTCTTCTTGCCTGCATTCTCCCTTTATTAACTTATACATGTTAATCATGTACCCTCTCAGCCTTCTCTTCTCCAGAGAGAACAGGCCCAATTCACTTAGTCTCTCCTCATATGAGAGATGTTGCAGTCCCTTAATCATCTTAGTTGCTCTTCACTGGACCCTCTCCAGAAGCTCCATGTCCTTCTTATACTGAGGAGCCCAGAACGGCACACAGTACTCTAGGTGCGGCCTCACCAGAGCTGAGCAGAGGGGCAGAATCACTTCCCTCGACCTGCTGGCAACACTCCTCCTGATGCAGGCCAGGATCCCATTGGCCTTCTTGGCCACGAGGGCACACTGCTGCCTCATGGTTAACTTGGTGTCAACCAGGACTGCCAGGTCCCACTCTGTGGAGCTGCTTAGAAAGAAATCTGAAGATTTTATTTAAGAATATCCAGTCCTTTATTCCTATTTATTTCTCCCAGCACAGCAGAGAATATAAAGTACTCCAAAAATCCAGGTTAGCCATGAAAAAAAAAATCCCCAAATTCAACAGTTAATTAAATTTGGTCTTCAGTGCATATTTTCAACCAAAGAAAACAAAACTAAATCAAAGACCAAAACAAAAGAAAGCAAAAAAGCCTGAATTAAGACATTCCTTAAAATCAACATCTTTTTTTCCTACTGCTTAGTCAGTCTCTGATCTGAATTTTACTATAAACACCATAAACCATAAACCTTTATTGTCAAATTAAATTATGTGAAGACATTATACTAATGTATTTTGTAAATAAGACCACCTGTAAATAAGGTAGTCTGTAAATAAAGTTTAGTCTCTGTTATCATACAAAAGTAGAAGGAAAAACATGTACAGAACAAGCACAGTCAAAGGTTGACTGATTTGAATAATATGTTTTAAATTTGAAATTGGCCCCAAAGCTTCAAAATAATAAACTACAGTTTATTATATACTTTTTATATTCTTAAGGGAGAAGTATGCTAAATTACAATTTCTTTCTAATGATCTAGAAACATGTGAAAATACCTATGCTTTCAATAGTCATACGAAGGAAGAAAATGGTCACAAAAGTTTTCAGAGGTGATCTTGTGCACAGGCTATTAGGTCTTGTATATGAAGTTGTTTCATATGCCTATGGCTTACTCTTGGCTATTTATCATTGCATCCCACAGAGATGGCTGAGGACTAAATGCTATCTTGACTTCTCAGAAGTATGTACGTATGAACTGAGCTAACCTTGACCACTGCAAACACTGGTTTGTCTAATCCCTCGTTCGATCAGTTTTGGTCGTTGGGCCAGAAAAAATGCAGTAACATCAAAGCATATCCAGAAAATACTGTCTATCTTTTGTCCATTATTTTTATCCATTATAAGAGAATATTCTTGGTTGGTTTTTTTTTTTTTGCATAGTCCTTTTTCTTAGACTTTTCTTTCAAGTCTTTTGAACCTGTGCCTCTGCTTTATCCTGTTGAATTTTCCTTCTGAAACATTTCCTTACACTTTAATTTTTCTCCACTATGATCCCTAGAGACCAACCTGCCTCTTATGTAGATGAGACCATAGATATTATGTATTGAGGAATCTTTTGACATTAACCTAGAGTATGTTTCTCCAGAAATTCCAAAATAGCATTAAAAGCCTTGGATGCTAGAAATAACAGAGATGTTATTTCTAAAATAAATTCTAAATAAAAGTGAACAGTGCATAGAAAAACCATGAGGCGGAAAAAAAAAGAGAGATCTCATGCTCTGCTGCCCTTTTCAATTATGAAGCACATTTTTACTGACATTATTAAGGTCAGAGAGGGGAAGAGGGTTTGTTAAGGTGAGCATTTTTGGAGCTTGTTGATAATAAAAGTTAATAGAATTACTAAAAAAATATTTTTGCCAAATGTGTTAGTCTAATTTCTATATATTATGCATTTTTGATTGTGTCACAAGTGGAAATAGAATAGAATGAAAAAGATTGTGGAGAGAGAATAACTGTAAAACAATTACTTGGATTTTAGAAAAGTAGAAATATATATAAACTAGGCTCTTTAAATAAGGAGAAATGGCACAGAAACACCAGCAGATGCAACAAGTGCAAGAAGATCAACACCATTATTATTCCTTCTTCAGCATGACCTATAAGGAAAATTTTTTTATAAACTTACAAAAGAGTGATGTCCGCCTTTTTGTGATTTCCAAATTTTCCAATAAGGGAAAACAGACTTTTATAGAAAAGACTAATCCTTTAGAGTTATATTAAGTTGTTGGAAGAGAGAATTTTCAAGAGTGTTCACTGCTCCTTTGCTTCTCATTTCCAGAGGTTTTGGATTCCTGGCCCACGCCCACATGAACAAGAGCTCTGAAATTATATTCAGGACTACTAGGTTTATTAATTTTATGTTGATATTGAAATGCCCTGGTATCTCTTCTTTTCTTTATACTTTTCACTCTCCTCAAGCAAAATCATCTTCATCTCTCCAAAAGCTGTATGGAAATAGAGGATAAAATCTTCCCATTTCCTCTCTCTTTCTCTTTTTATTTTTTTTTTTGGTGCTATCTGAAAATTAGAGGAAAAGCTTTATAGTATATGTTGTACGAAAGATGTCACTTGGATACATTCAGTTTTGTGCATTATAACCCCATATAACCTCATATCTATTGTAAAAAAAAAGAAGGACATTTAAAAAAAAAGAAAAAAGAAAGAAATATGGATAATGATTCCAGTTATATGTTAAAAAAAAGGGCGTCCTTCATAACACAGATTCCTCCACCTCATCTCCTTCCTTCACTGTTCTGAAAAGATTTAGGTTGTTTTAAGAAAAAATATGGCTTTTCAGAATTGTTTATGTTTACATTCTTTCCAGAAAGAGGACTCTGTTGAGGAGGGAATAGTTCATTTGTATTTTTAGCCTCTTTATTGAGAATGTCAAGAATGCAGCAATAATTGTCAATTTTACTTCATTCTTCTTCCCTCTAGACAGACAACTGCTCATCACATAATAAATGCATGCAATGCATTAATTTCACATTGAGCTCTCTCTGGGCCTTCCACTTAAATTTATAGCATTTACAGCAAATGACTGATAAGAAGAAAAGTGAAAAAGATAGTGGTCTGTATTGTATTTTCTTAAAATCTACACAAAAGAAATAGAAACAGACTGTATCTGACAACCAGGTGTGTAAAACGTATCTGTTTTAAAAGATAGGCTCACTGAAGAGCCTGCTTATCCAGAAGTAATTCCATTCTCTGCAGCTGCCAGTAGATGCATCTAAATTCTGATTGGAAGGAAAAAAAAGGGAAAAAAAAAAAAGAAAACAAAGAAATACAGAACAATGCAAAAGAAAATAATAAAACAACACAACTCCTTCTTATTGTATCTAATGAACACAGTAATATAAGACATCTTTTAAATAACACCTACCAAACTACACACACATATTTTCTAATGTCTCAAGATCTAGAAGTTTTAGACTTGATGATATTCTAAAAGATGCAGTTAAATACATTCAAAAAATAAGTCAAAGGATTCCCACTGCATGAAAAGGCTACAAAATGAGTATGGTCCTTCCCCTCATGACCATGTAATGCCATGACAAGTCTTATATTGAAATAGCTAGGTCTTATGAAATGAGTTTTGAATATTATGTTTCAGGCTCAAGATCCATCTCCATTTTGCATGCAATATTATCTGGAATTTACTAAGTGATGAGTTTATATGCAAAAATAGTTACCATAAATCAGCTGTAATGAAATAGCTTGGTCAATGGTTGGTAAGTGCATTAGCAGTCTAATCTCTTAGAGAGAATGGCTGCAGCCTATGTTGGCACAAGCAGGGATAGCAGAAGCACAATGCTGTGATTTTGAGCTTTTTGGATGCAGTGCTTCACATTCTCCTACCTTATTGAAAGAATTAAGGATGGAAAAGTGCCAAGCAGCTGTTCACTTCAGCACAGCAAAACAAAGAGGTGTAATTAGGCTCCTGATGGCAGTAAAATGAAAACGTGGAAACAAATCTCTCTTGCAGAAAGGAGATAAATGAATGGCTGGCTTGCAGAGCCATCATCTGTAGTCAACCAAAAGTGATTTAGTTCAGTGTTTTGACCACTTCTGAATGTAAGGGGTATTAGGGGTACCCATGTGTTATTCTAATTGAGGTGGAGTCAGTGTTGCTCCTCCAGTAATCAAGCTACTTGCTGTATTTTAAAGAGGTTATGATTGCAGCTGTCATCTTGCTAAAACTTTATATGCAGATGTCAGAGAGTTCATCCACTGAACAAATGAGACCCAAATTAACACAGGACTAAGTGGATCTGCATCAGCACCAAGAGGTAGGCATTTGCTTTGGCCACTCCTTGCAGCACATCATTTGCTGTACATCATTCTGGCTTCTATCAGAGGTTATCTCCTTTTGGGTGAAGAAATTGCAGCAGTAGAAAGCAAAAGTAGCACAGATGTGAGGGATGACATACATTTTCAAGCATAATCTATATGAGTGTGCAAAAAATGCTTTCAAGATAAACTTCCATGAAGCTTTGAAGAGAGGTTGAGTCTCTTTATTCACATTAGACTTTTTGAAAGGAATGAAGTTTAGCAAAAAGTTACACACAATTAAATATGAGGTGACGTGAATTTACTCAATGACTCACCACTCAGCTCATGGAGGAAAAAGAAAACAAACAAATCCAAAATCAAACACTTCCTTCAACAGTACCTTGTTTTCTATTTTTAATATTCACTTCAAGATCTAAACAAGTTTTTTGACCTAGTGTTAATTTTGTAACTTGGAAGCTATCAATAATTCCATGGTAGAATTAGCCCTTAGTTGATCATTTTGCATTTGGAATTTTTGCCTGCCGTTTATGTTCCTAGATGCACAAATCTTATGGTGCTCTGAATGAGAATGAAGAGAGGTAAAGAATATACATTTATGAAGAAAAATGAGGTTAGAATGAAGAAAAAAATGACACATTGAGTTTGGAAATTTTCAAAGAAAGAAGCTAAAGGCCAAATAGTTTATGAAAAGCGAACTTCAGACTCATAAGTAAAATAAAGATTAATATGTAGAATACACTACCATTTACCAAGAAATGGTGTATTTCCAGACTATATCACATTTAAAGAAACATTTCAGGAAAGATCAATTAATCATTTTCATGCATGGAATATATAACTAGTGACTATGAGACTATGAACTCAGGATGTGTATATAATACATAAATTAGTATAAATGTCATCTAATAAGCTTAATGAATATTTAATTTTTATAAATACAGTGAAATATATTTTAAAATTTTATTTTAAAAAAGTATTGCTCTATGACATGGGCAACTGGCATAGACAATATTTGGAATGTTTTCTGATTGAAAGAATAGTGGAAAAATAAAACAATCACCTATCAATGCAACAATTAACTAGTTCTTTGCTTTCAGTACAAATTTTAGTTAGCTGACAGAGGCAAAAAAATACTTGGTATTTTGGTATTTTTGCAGATGAGATATCCACAATTGCTGACTTTATCAGTTGATATTTTATTTTTATAAGATTAGGTACAATACATCACCAAAATATTAAAAGAGGATAGAGATATCGTAAATAATCATAGCACTGAAACAGGATATTTATGTAAACATAAACTCACAATTGTATAGTAAAATTTTTGAAATATATAAATACATTTACTTACCCAACGGACAGGAAAGGTTCTTTTGATTCAAGTCTGTCAAGCAAATAACACAAGTTTTAAAGCATATATATGATGTATATAAAATACTTATAATGTATACATAGCAAGATTTCAGGATAATTATATGAAGAATTTAAAACTGCTATTCTCAATATTGAATTTAGTTGGTGAACACTACACAATCTGACAACAATAGGAGACTATAAAGGTCCAATCCATTATTCTAGGAGTTTGATTAGGGAAAAAAAATCCCCACTTCGTCTTAGGAACAAAATAGTTTTTGAAGTTTGCTATCTTATGGTCTTAAAATTTCATAAATTAAGATGACTTGTGTAGATATTTACATAGAAAGTTTGAAATGAACAAATATTGCTTTGTCACCCACTCCTTATACTTTTTTTTTCTCATTTTCCGTATAAATTCAAGTATTTTTGGTTCTTGATGGCTCTGTTTCAAGAAGACAGTGGGTTTCTTCTTGTTGTTTTTTTTTTTTAACTTTAAACATTAGTTTATGTATGGGTTTATGTATGGATTTAAGTCTTTTGCTAAACTGAAGGCTCCATATCTATTTTGTTTTCTTTCCAAAATCATCTGCATTTTATCATTTTATTGTGATTAGAGTTTCATCCCATGAATTTCTGCAGATATGCCACAATTGGGATTGCACTGGAACCTGAATAATGTGTATGGTGCTAGATTGATAGATCTAAAATCATTCTTCTTTCTAAAAAAATAATATATATATATTTATATATATATACATATAAAATGACTCTGTCACTCTGCCAAACAGCTTGCTAATTTTTCTCTTTTCGTAAGGAGCTGCATCACCTGCATACCGTTCTATGATTGGTTTCCACCCAGCCAGATACAATCTAAAAATCCTCATTTGCATTCTTATACAGTATTTCTACTCCAGAACCTGCTGGAAGTACTAGCTTTAATTCTGGAGCACTTTCTGGCTGCAATGAGCTTACTGATATCAGGTATTTGTTAGTATCACCAGCATGTGAGTTTTAAGTCCTTTAGAAAAATATATTTTTTAAAATTATATTGATGCAGGAAGGTTGGGCTAGATGATTTCTAAAGGTCCCTTCCAACCTTGAAGATTCTATGATTCTATGTGTTACCTGGCATAAATATGATTTGAAACTCTGCATTGCACTAAACTTCACTGAGAGGATTATGAAGTAAAAAAAAATGAACATGTAGAGTGCTTCTAAGAAAAGTGAAATAAATTATTACAGGACCTTAACATTTCACCTGTGACAACCCTTCCCATCAACAATCAAATCAATTCCATAGTCTAAAGTGGAACATAAGACTTTAAATAAAGCATTTGTCTGTTTTTTAAAAGACATTTTCTCCATGTATTCCTCTGTGGAAAAGCAAATAGGAACATCTACATTCATTATTTCAATGTTTTCAAAAAAGAAATCACTTTAAATGATTATTGCTAGTATTTCCAAGAACAAATTTGACACAGTGCTCTTGAAAGGATTATACGATTTTGCCTTTTAAAATGTATGTTGGCTTTTTGCAAGGCATTTATTTCTCAAGAAGACATTTTCCAAAATCACTAGTGGAAATAACTGAAAAGTCTATCTTCATTTACAATGCTGGCTTCAGGTGTTCTTTAAACCTGTCTTTCTGGGATTAGATCTTCAGTACAGGCAAACACTTTTTATATAAGGCTTGAGGAAAGGCTTGAGGCTAAAATACATCCACAAAATACTTTTTCATTGTCCTCATGGCTACATCTGGCTTTTTCATCTGTTTCAGAGATTGTTATTGACATGGAAGTAGGAGGCTAGGAAATAAAACTGCTAATGTGTATGGGGCCTGATATGAACCATGTTCCTGGAAAAGTAGTATAAGCCTGAGGCTGCGCTCTTCACACACCTCTTTTTCCTCCTGTGGGCACTACAGTTCAGAAAATGTGTCTGATCTCTTCATGTTTGCTCTGATGTATGAAGAAAAACACCATCTTTTTATTGTTTTTGTTGTTTTACCTGCTTAATGAAATGAACTGGACCTGTGAAGTACCCTAGGTTTGGTCTGAGAGATTAATTATAAGCCACAAGAGAAAACTCTGAAAGCTTTGTTGCATATTCATACACAGAATACATATAAAAACTTCATGGTGTAAAGATTTATAATGGCATTATGTTCATGGAGGAAATACTGGTGGATTTTACTTGCAAATGAAAAGTATGTGGTATAATGCCCTGTGTATAAAATACTGCAATTAAAAATCTATTTGAAATCCATTCTTAGGATGGAATTCAATTTGATTTAAATACTGCTGCCCTAAGTTTGAACCCTTTCTATTATATTTGACTAAATGGTTTTAGATCATTTGCTTCATTATTTTAATTTCAAATGTTCCTTATAGTAAAAGAATATAATTATCTGTTGACCTTTTATTTAAATTGTAATTCAATATATGGCAAATTAATATAAAGATTTTAAAACTGCAACACCAGGTAAAATAACACACTACAACATCTTTACTGGTGATGTGCATCTATACATAATACAGGTTTTTTTTAACCTTTTTTTTCTAGCCTATAATACATCAAACCCTTTGGAGTTCTATAGAAATCTCACATAATAAAATACACCTCAAAAAAAGCAATCCTGACAGCCTGTGAGAGAAGTGTTGTCATGTGTGTCCATGAAAAAAATAAAAAAGACAAATGTTCTTTCTTGCAAAAGTATATTGAGCATGCAAGAAATAGTAAATTGAGCTGTAAACAAAGGTAATTATGTTTTAATTCTGTAGAAATTGTAATGAATCTTGAATGAGTAGGTTTTAATTTAACTTTTCTGAAATGATTTTCCCATCAGAAAGTTCATCTGTCAAAATGTCAATATATTGGTTTAAACAGGAGAGAGGCAGACTAATCAATAGTGTTACTGGGACTTATTTTCCCTGTAATTCAGAGCTTTCTGAAAGGTCTGAGTTTCTTATCTATATATAATGGATAATTTTTCAGAGGAAGAAAAACATTTTTGTCCTATGTAAACAGCTTAGTAAAAAGCAGTTATTACAAACAAAGCAGGCATAGCAATGAATTGAACAAATGATGGTTACTAGCACTTTTACACTCTGTTTTTGAAATAAATATGTCAGGAATTTTCCATTCATCCCTTCACAGAATCACAGAATCACAGAATGGTTTTGAAGACCTCCAGAGAAGGAGACTTCACAACCTCCCTGGGCAGCCTGTTCCTGGGCTCTGTCACCCTCACAGTGAAGAAGTTCCTCCTCGTGGAGATGGAGTTTCCTGTGTTTCAACTCACACTCATTGCCCCTTGTCCTATCACTGGTCAGTACTGAGAAGAGCTTAGACCCTTCCTCCCTGCATTCACCCTTCAGATACTTATACATATTCATGATTTCATGATCCCTTCGCAACAATCTAATTTCTAACAATCTAATGTTTTTTTTTTCTGCTGCTGAGTTTATTTATTTTAATGTCAATAAACTAAATCCCAGCTTTGACATGGAATGAACACATAAATGGACAAATATTTCAAACTTTGTAGGCAAACAATTAAAGAAGTATGAGGAGTAAGGTCACATGAATTCCTATATGCCTTGTAAACAAATCATTTAGGAGCAGGAAGATCCCAAAGACAATTCCACTTTCCTTGAATACTTGTCCTATAAAGGTTATAGGAAAGATAGGTTTTTATACCTCTGGCCTGACCCAAGATATATGTGTATGTGCATGTGTGTGTGTACATATACATGTGTGTGTGTATACATATTAAATAATTAATTATTATTAAATAATCCTTGCTTCTCCATATCAAAATCTATTTATAGGGCTAAAAAAGAGATAACTTTACTAACAGTATCATTTCTGCACATATGCAGGGGAGATTTCAGGCAGTCATTTGTTAAGGCAACACTGATTTCTGAATCAAAATATTATTCCTGATGATGATTTTATATGGTCATCTCTAAGGGTTAAGAACATTTGATAGGGATCTCAATCTGACTACTCAATGCAATAAAATTGTTTATCTAAATGAAGGAAAGCAGTGGCCTGGAACAAATTTCTTTTTTTTTTAAAAAAAGTCAAATACATAGTCACCGACACAAAGAGTAGTCACTCTAGTTCTTGAGGGGGCTGGAAGAGTTAATTTATTTAATGGTTGAACCCAGATGATTCACGCTTCATATTCTAGCAGTGTAAGTCCGCCTAGAAAAAAAATCACTTGATGGATTGGTTGCATAGCATTAATGTGTATTTTATATGATTGATGCTGTTGACTTATTTACCTGTCAAGTATGTTTATCCCTCTACAAAGTACATCTCTGGAAACCAAAGATTTGGCAAAAATGTGTAATGTCAAGATACAGATTTATAGTTCTACCTGTTTGTTCATGAATTCATTTTTTAAAATAATAACCAAGAAAAAGTTACATTTCAAAGGACTTTAAAAAGAAACTCTGAGATGCTGTGTCATTCACAGTGATCAGGCAGGTTTGCATTTTCTCAGAATTTTAATTTCATAGTTTAGAGGGAGTAGTAATCAAAAAATGTCTTTCTTTAGAATTTTATAGGCAGTATTGCTCACATTTTATTCTCTAATTCTTCTACTCTTAATAAAAACATACATATGAGGAACTCTCAATATTTTTATGTAGAACAATTAGGCTTAATCTATATATATCTTAATTTACACAAGAAATATTATTTTATATTACTTCCATAATCATCAGTGGACACTGCAGGCATCATTTTTGCACACTCATTTTTCCTTCCTTCCTTCCTTCCTTCCTTCCTTCCTTCCTTCCTTCCTTCCTTCCTTCCTTCCTCCCTTCCTGTCTCTTTCTCTCCCTTTTGTTTTTTTTTGAAAGTGGAATGTAACATTTATAATTACTGATGTCACTTGCGATTTCTGTGACTTAAAGCTACTGCAGTCCAAGATAGTTTGGTCATAAGAAGCACATTTCAAAAAGAATTAGAGAAGAGGCACATACCTTCTCCTGAATTAATAAATAAATAGCATTATAAGTGTTGACAAGTTTTATTAAGGAGCACTGTTGTGTTCTGGAAAAAATAGGTGTTAGATCAGCTGTGTATAGGATGAGATCTGTCAAAAGTGTTTCAGAAAAAGACGGTATGGAAGAATGACAGTTTTATGTCAGGTGTTTTTAATAACAAATCCTACTTTCATCTAGAGCTTGACATTGCAAGCAATGGCATTGGTTTGAAAAAGAACATGAACTGTATTGTTTTCACCATTATTGCATAATATCAAATACAGTATTAATATGAAAATATATGAGCAATTTGGAAATTTCCTTTCCACAGAGCTAAAGGCTTCACTATATATTGAAATATACATAAGCTAATGCAACATAAAACAAATCTACTACTTCCTTCAGACCATGGAAGGAAACTAGAATAATATAACCCCAAAATATAATTTCTCAGTATAAACTGCCTTTCTTAAAAGTGAATTGTGAATATAATTCTAAGGGTAACAAATTCATAGTAACATAGATAATAATGTTAAAGAACTCAACAGATGTGGATTTCCAAAACCAAAATATGTCAAAACAACCTTATTCTCTCCCTTGACAGTATAATTGCCTTAAGGGATAACAAGAGGCAGAAAATAGACATGACAGTTTGATTTTTTGGGTTGCTGCTATTTCCTATACGATAGACTTGTATACATACTGGGAAATACAATCTTATCATCTCAAGGTAGTATACAATAATCAAAAATACCAAACATACTCATGCCTGAAAGAATATGCCAAATGGCTCATATTAGGTATGAACACATAGGGCTACATTGTGTTCAATTTCAGTTTATATTATCATCGATGAGTTGAACAATAAAAAAAATGTGAGAAAATCTGTTGAAAAAAAAGCTGAAAGGGATTTTAAGCAGCCTAGTGAACAGAATTAGAATTTGGAACATATTTGATAAAGCAGAGAAATAGTCTGAAATCAGTGTGATGAATCTCCAAAAAAAAGAAAAAAAGGACTTGGAAACTAAAATTACTTCTTAAATATATAAAATGCAGCAACGCAGCATAACTGGCTAGGTATTGCAAAAGGAGCTCAAGGAGAGCAAAAACATAATACTGTTCCAGAGGAGAAAATTTATTTGGGAAACACTAAAACATCTTTCTCTCTATGCCAGTGCTGGCCACAGCATGTGAAATGTTAGAAGACTATGGCTGGGTGCTTCTCATGACAAGCTGAGAAAGGAAAGGAAAGAACTATTTATTATGCACTCTTTATGATCCTCCACTCTCCTCACCATAACCCCAAACAAGCAAAAAAAATAAACTTTGTAAAAAAACCTATCATCTAGTTCATAAGGTGACAAAAAGCTCTAAGGTGCTGGATGCATCATGTCAAGCAGAAGTTCTTACCACATAAAAATAAGAGCGGGGTTAGTGAGAGAGGGAGGAATGGAGAAGAACAATACAAGAAGTAGTTTCCAAAAATGTTAATGACTGTTTTAAATTGTAGGCATCAAGAAGAGAGGAAAACACAAAATGTCTCTTTTGGTTAAGTATTGTGAAGTAACAGTGCTATAATGATATAATATTTTCAGAAAAATAATGCTATTTTCATATTGTCATATTATCATATAACATTTAGTATAGTTTCAGTAGCTGAATATATTTTTTACCTGGCTTTAATATATTTTCCCTTATAGATCCTAAAATTGAAAGATATTTTGAATTGTAGCTTGGATTCTTTTAACTAGGCTAAACATTGATAAGCACATCTGAGAAAAAATAAGTTGAGGGAAACTTTTGTTCTACACTGCCCAAGTAAAAGTTTGGTTCAGTTTAGTTCAGTTCAAAAATTCAGTTTAATACGAACTTTTTACTTTTTAATTTGTGGTACTGGAACTCCCATTTCCCAGTTGAAAACATGTTCAAGTTGGTAATTTATTCATGTAAGAAAGGAAGCATACTCTGGAGAATATAACTAACTCCATTCCACTGCTGTCAATTTTAATTTGCTTTTTCCCATGATATGTTAATAGTTCCTAAATTTTGTAGGAATTCATCCTTCCGCCAAGAAAAAGAGTTTGGAAAGAAATATAATAGTATAGTTAGTTATCTACCTGTTAGCCGAGTTTCTGATGGCAAGTTTAGCTTTAGGAACAGAAATTGAGGCAGGAACAGAAACTGAGGCAATTCATTATCACTCCAAATCAAGTTAAGTTTGTAGCTATATCCCTAAGTGAAAAATAGCCTAATCAAATGTTGCAGCAAGAGCATTCTAAGCCATGTTAGATTTTTTTTTTAAGGACATAGCACTTACAAGTGTGGAGGTGCATTATTCTGACATTTTTCATGGTATATCTTGGCATAATTTCACTCTTGGAAGTCTGAAAAAACGTAAAATATATTTTGATGCTAATAAGTATTTTACTTTTTCAGTACTTACAACCTGGAACAAATCTACATGTCTTTGTGAATATATTCCTCATTCTTCAGTACTTAGGCCAGTACTTAGTTCAAAGTTTTAAGTTCATCAAAATTCCAACTAGAAATATATATTAGAAACATTCTTTAAAGAAATAAGATATTTGACATTAAATAGCTGTCATGTGGAGGTATCAGTCCTGGACAGCTGGATAAAGTTTTTTTTTTGAAAAGTATATTCAAGATTACAAACAGTAATAAAGAAATAATCATATAGGATAGCTTTTCATTAATGCTTAACTGAATATTAATATTTATATTAATATTATTTATATTAATACTTTGCTGTTATACCTTTACAATACACACAGCAGCACTGCATTCTATGCTACTTTTAATTTTACTGAGCAATTCTTTTTCTCTTAAACTAAATACACTTTAAAACTCTTCTCCAAATACTTTGCATAGCATTTCAAAACATATTACAATTTGTAGCCTCTCTTTTATCCAATCTTCCTTATTTATCACAAAAAAATAAATCCATAATCCCATCATACTGCAGCTTGCCTATCACCTAAACTGTGCCCTTGCAGTACCTCAGCATCTCCTAGACTGAATTACAGCCTTCTATGCAATTACTTGTGTTACATTATGAGAGAACCAATGTCTAATTACAAGCTTGCAAAGTGGTTCTCTGTAACAGAGCCTTCCTTTGCATCCCTACTGCATCAGATAGGTTTACTAAATCTCTCAAAATGAGGAAACCTGCTGTTTGTTCTCCACCTAACATAGGCCCTTCACTGTTTTGTGCCAGGAACCCTACATCCTTTTAAGACCCCTATACTTTCAATAAGACAGATATGGAATAATAGTAGTTGCAAAACCAAATACTATTTCTATTATGTCTGTCTTACTAAAACTCAAATGTGAAAGAATAATAAATGAGTCTGCATGTTTTTTTTTCTTTATATGTCTTAAATATTGCCTTTTCTCTTTTCAAGCCAATAAAAACACAGATAGTAATCTACAAAATGCATTGTCTTTCACCTAGAAGCCAGTATCCAAATCCTGATTTTTTCTCAATTCAAATGTAACAATGCATAAAATAATAAATGAGGGATATCTTACACTTATCAAGCTGATTGGAAATAGGCTCAGCCTGCTTAGCTTTAAACAGAATGGCTGACTAAAAGTACAGCATCTTTTTGCCTGCAGGCAAATGAGTCAGTGTTCTGCATCTTTTAAGAATTTACACTTACTATTAGCCTTTTTTTTCCACTATCAGCAACACAAATTCATGAAAGATAAAGGAGTAATACTAACTTCAATGAAATCAGATGGATTTTTTTCTATTTCACTTAGATATAAGCAGTGACAAAATAAAAAAGAAAAAAATAAGTGAGTTTCACAGTAGCTACTATATACTGCTTTAAGTTTCACAGGAAATGAAAAAGAAAGTAAGAAGATTAAAGACCAAGGAAAAAAAGCAATAATAAGAAAACAGGTTGTGTTCTTTTTGAAACTTGCTACTCTTTCAGTGTAAGTGTGATTATGGTGTCCAGGCTTTTGCGGAAGAAAACAACATAAGGCATGTGATAACACATATAATCTGTCAGAGTTAAGGCAGTAAACTAGGTAAAAAGATAGATCTCTGCTGATGCTGGTAGGTTGGTCATTGGCTTCCTTATAACAAAGAGTAAAAGAAAGAAACAAAGATAAGAAAAGACTGTGGAAGTCTAAAGGATAACTTGTGGGTAAATGGGAAGGAAGGTAAAAGGGAAGAAAGGAAAATGCATAGAGCTCAGCATAGGCGAGGATGAAACGCTAGTAGAGACCCTGTGGGTGAGGATAAAGGGGCAATCAAATGAGGGTGACACGGTGGTGGGAGTTTGCTACAGGCCTCCTGACCAGGATGAGGAAGTGGA
>JAUBOD010000971.1:6920148-6958940 GCA_032353885.1 Nothura maculosa | reverse complement strand
GCCCTGTGCCACCTGCTCTAGGTGTGCCCGCTGGAGTGGGAAGGTTGGACCAGATGATCTCTAGAGGTCCCTTCCAATCTTATAGATTCTGTGATTCTGTGATTCTGTGAGATATTTATAGAAAGACAGATTCTAGATTCAGAAAAAGAGACAATAATGAATATTTCACCATTCTTTTTTGACAGTAGTTTTAGTAAATTAGAATTATAGTTTCACATTTTAATTCATTTCAAGTTTGTTAAATACTCTGCTTTTCTATGGCCATAAAGTTATTTTTTTATCCTCCACTTCAACATTCAACACCAAAAAAGCAAAGGAAAGATTGAAAGGTAAATAAAATTTCCATGTTTAATCAAATAAATGAAATTTAGAAGCAATGGTTAAATGCAATAAGTTTCTAAATTAAACTTTAGCTATGGACTTGTCACTTGAGTCTAGTCTAAGAGAATCTGCCATTCACTAAGTACGATTCCAATGACATTAGTGTCCTTAGAGAAATACCTGTGGTGATTAGGCTCTGATACTTTAAGCTAAAGGAGTATCAAACACTGTCAGCATTTATTTATTCTTCTGAATACCTATTTTATCATTTAAATATTCTGTATTTTTTTTAACAGGAAGCAGAAATTCTGGTGTTTGTTTCCAAACAAAAAGGGTGCTTTATTTGTATATTGTGACAACTCTATCCAAAGATTAGCCAGAAATTTTATTTGCTTTGACTATTACTAGTTTGTGTCAGTTAGTTTGTTAAGACACCTCAAAGACAGTCTATTTTAGCCTGAAATGTTTGTGTTCAAGTGTATCTGAAAATGCCACTGCATATCACATGAGCTCGACAAGCTAAATCTTCCTCATTGGTGAAGAAATATATATGCAATATAATATAGCCAGAGATTCCAAGGTATTGTGCACTCCCAAAACTTTTAAAACATGAGCAAATAGCCCAAAATTACAGAGTTTGATGCCATGTGTAAGTGTTAGCTAATTCCAGAGAAAAATATTCTAACTTCCAGATATTAAGACTGTCTTACATTTGCCTAATGTAAAAAAGTAGTTGTAAGTTAAGGTGAATTCCCACTTACCTGTAAAGTGCTGATAGTGGTCGCTTATTGCCAGGTTTTGGCCTGTATGGTTTTGGTTCTCCTGCCATGTTGATATCTGAAAGCAAAAAAAAATTGTATTTATAAACAAAAGATCTATTAAATTAAAGTGATTTTGCAAAACACTTTCAAGACACTGAAAATTAGTAGCAGATGATGAAAATAGAAAGCATATGTAAAGTCCTAATCTATTTTTATCCACTTTTAAATTGATATGATAAAAGCTTCTTAAAAATTCTTCCTTTAATACATGAGAACTGTAGGCAAGATGACAGTTACATATAGAAAACAATTTATTTTTAACAATGTGTCCACTCATAAAGTTGAAGCTAATGTATTTCTACTATAGAAAGAGACTTGCACTGCAAGTTAGATGTCGAGACAAGTTACAGTCTCAAGTCAAATATAGCTGTGTAGGATTATAATGATTCAAAAGAATTCCTTTAAATCTAGAGAAATGCACATCAGTTCTTTAACTGCTACTATGAATACCTTCTCAGAAATAAAGTTTTAAAAAGAATACAAAAGGGTATCTATTATGCAACTCAATGTAAACTTATTAGAACCATATTGTGTTTAAAATTTATGTAGAACAACAGAAATTCTGCTTTTGCATATACTTTGCACTTATCTTGGGTAAATACATATAATTCTCAAGAACATTGGAAACTCTACACATTTTTTTTCCTAAATTAATTCATATAATTGTCTGTGAAATTATCCTGATGTAAAACTTGTATAGACAAAATTCATATTGGCTCTCATATTCTTCCCTCCTTCTGAGTTGTACTTAGGGACATTCTATCAAATACACATGCATTCATTTTGAATGCTGGTGATAGTCACTAATGGAGAAAGAAACAGACATTGTGGAGAATATCTCTGTCGAGATTAGGAACCTGTTGCCAAAAAAACAGACTCATGACAAAAAAAAGTTAGTATATGTTTTAAAAAAAAGATGTCAAAATTTTGGTGGAACTCAGCATCACAAGATATCATACTGATGAAGGAATTGAGGAATTTTTGAAAAGGAAAAAAGAATTCATGACAGTTGAGCGATGCTACCGCTAAATCTGTCCTTGCTTTCAACAATATCAGATGAGATATTTCAGTGTAAAATACTGTGACAGAACAACATATTTCCTTTGCCATTGAATCACCTTTAGATTAAGACTTTCCAAAGAATCATATAGCCTTGGTAAAACCTATACTTAACCTGAGATAAAGTATAATGGAAGGAGAGGTGGAGAAGTAAGCCTGTGTAGCGTAAGAAATCAAAGCCCAGTGCAGTTACGCCAAAAGCTGAGACATTTTTATTTCAATTATACTTGAAATCAAAAGATGCAGTAAAAGATTGATATTATTGACTAGATAAATTTATTTTGTAACACCCAAATATAAGGCCAACAGATGTTTCTAATAACGAGAATCTTCTTCAGATTTACTGATAGAAAAATATATTTTTCTATTGTAAATTCCATGTTTCAAATATTTGAAATGATTTTAAATTTGTTTTCAGTAAAAAAAGATATTTTGAATTCAAACTATTTATTTAAAATTATAAAATGTCATGGAGTCTTTTGAACTTTTTCCTATACACTATGTTCTACTATTAAATTTTTCTTCACAGAAAATTTTTGGATCTAAAACTGATTATAGTCATTCTGTCTTAATATATTATTTTTAGAATTGTATTTCAATTTAGAATTTAGAATTGTATTACTTTAATCATAGCTTCACATAATTTGTTAATAGTTCTTATTTTACTTGTCTCTCTGAATTTAAATGAATATTGGAAATAGTTTTGATTCTCCCTTTAAATGCTTTCCTGCTTTTAATTTTAAGGAAAGTGCTTCATTAAAGTCTTCCTGTTTCATGGTTGTTAAATTTTAGACATGATTCCTTTATTGAAAAGAATATAAATCCTACTAATGTTGACCCAATATAGTAAGCATCAAGCATTTCTTGAAAGTCATTGAGGAATATTAATACCTATGTTCAATTCCTTTACCTTCAATTCCACTGCCTGCTGGAAATAACAGAATTAGAATGAAAATTTTATCCCATGACCTTTTAAATAATTAGACCTTTCCAAAGCATTTTAATATATCAGCTTTAAGGTCACTGATTGTATTGACTTTCACCACGTCCCCTTAAAACTAGGTCAGATTTTATAAAAAAATGCATAGAATTTATAATCTGTTCTTGGGAAATACCTGAGGCTACAGGATTAATCTTCACAATATTTCTCATGTCTATCATCTGTTTCTCTTTTAGAGTTTCAACCCAGTTCACTATTCTTAGGCATATGAACATTAAGGGACTTCCAAACCTTTTTCTTATCCTTTGGGGAGGTATCAAGGCTATCTTGATACTTATTTTTGCAGACTTACTTTGAAGATCTACAATATCTACTTTTACAAAGATAAGCAGTCTAGAAAACTACAGGCCATTTTTTTTATGTGTTCATTTTATTTTAATCAAATACTGTCAGAAAAGTACTGCTATAAGAAAACATACTTGTAAAGCAGTTCAGAAGAAGTTAAGATTCCCTCAGATTTAAATCTCCAAAAGTACTAGCACAAAGCACTAAACTACATTACACATGCCGTAATAGGCAGAATTTCTCTTTAACATGGGAAATATTTCATAGCAGAGCCTTGCACATGGGGCTTTTCTGTTAATATGAAGCTGATTGAATAATTCTATTACTCCCTAAGCACCTTGTATTAAGTTAAGAAATAAGTAGAAAATGATTTGAAAAGTTATAGTTTTTCATTACATTATTTTTCAGCACTATCTACTCCAACCTCAATTTTCTAACTAAGATTAGAAGTGAACTTGTCCACATTTCACAGGATAAATTATTTCTATTCCAACTGGAAATCTAGTGAGATAACTTGTTCTCTTGCTACCTCCTTCATCAGTTTCAAAGGAGACATTTATATCTAGTAGATCATAAACTGTGTGTCAGATAAATTAGTTGGCAACAGTGTGGAGATTGATTTCACTGTGAGCAATGCAGAGAGGTTTCACTACTTATGATGTAAAATTAGCTACTGCACTTACACATGAATTTGAACCAGACAACTTGACAAAACATGGACAGATTCATGATGCTCCTATGTGGAATGGAGCTGCACAGGACTTTAACATTATTTTCTCTGATCATATACTATAAATGCTTATTTAGAGTGAATAGAGAGATAAATTCGATATAGAAATTCAAAATATTAAGATATCACTATGCTTTTAGACTGAAAACGGATTACCTTCTGTATTAAAAAATACTCATCTTCAGTACTATCTGCTCATTTTAATTCCAAAAGGTGGTTATGACATGAGAATTGGATTTTTCATTCAAGAATCATCAACGTAATATACATAATTTTAAGCATGATTTTTTATTTCTAATTATATAGAAAAGTGCCTAGCAATTAATTGTGAAAAAAAGCCTTTTTAAAAGACAACATGAATACATAAAGTATTTAGAGAGAATACATATTTTATTTAGGGACTACATAAACTGTTCTGAAAGAGTAACCGAGAAGAGCATGATCTACATTTTCCTATCAGCCTTGAAGCTTTGTTTATGGGTTTGCTGCTTAAGCAATATAAGAATCTGAGCCCGAATGCAATTGTAAAGTTGCCAACAACAAAAATTGTCTTTAAATAACTTTTGCAAATATCAGCAATGATACCAGAAGACTATTGACTCTTCAAAGTGTAGAGGTATTTCAGTACTTCTCAATATATCCATCCTTCAGATTTTTATTGGAGAAAAAAGAATCAACTCTTGGTTCACAAAAAAAAAGAAAAAAATGCCATTCCCAAGCACAAGAACCCAATTGCTTACAGCAATAAATTATTAAAATAATTATTAAAAATATCTAAAAAATGGCTTTAAACCTCAGACAAAAATGTAGGTGGAAAATTGATATGGACTGTAGGTGTGGTCACTCTGCTTTGAGTGAAAGAGAATAGTCCCAGGTACTTTTAATTAACTGGTGTAGTCATGACTTCTGAGTTCTGGGTCCATGCCAGAAAGACTAGAAATCAAGACATGGACATAGCTCAAAAATTGATTCCCTCCTCAACAGGGGAAACAGGAGGGAAAGGTTTTCTTCTAAGAAATGTTTCTTCAGATGCTTACCAGCCCTTTCTTGTGAATGGTTAAGAAACCGAGAATTTCCTGGAAAACACTTAGTTGACTTCACACTTGACTTCACTTTTTGAAATAAGAAGTTTAATTGTAAACGGCCAGACCAACTCTTTAGATCAATTTTTAACTGAAATGTGAGAAATCACAATTTCATTTTCTTCTTCACATGATCCAAAATATGTGGGCAGAAGATAAAGATGAAAGGAATTTAGAATTTAAAGAAGCCTCTAGTCATGCTATGTAAGTCAATATCAGCAAAGTTAATGCTGATTTACCTTTCTTTTATGCTCTTCCCTCCACCAGTCCTATTAATCTTTTCCCCACTACAGAAAAAAGAATTTTTAATGAAGTGATATGACATTTTATACATCACAGGTACCCTTTTTCTATGTATGTTACACAATTACTTGTGATCTCCTCTTCTCCAAGACTAGCAGTTAAATGTGAAGAAAGTAAAGAAGAAAGTACAGTTCTTACGTCTGTTCAATTATGTGCCAAATGGTGGAACTGTAAAGAAGTAACTTCTCATAAAATTGAACACAAATTCAAAGTAACTTTCATAGCTAGTAAAATATTAAATCGAAGTCTGTGAGGCTCTCAGCTGCATTTGGGTTTTCTTTAAATATTGAAGTAATTGGAAAGTTTGGAAAGAATTTCTTTCCAATTAGAAATTGGAAAGAATTTTTTTTTTGCACAAAGATGACAGCTATTGTTAGTGCTTCATATTGAATGAATAATTTGTTAAAGAGTACATGAAATTGCTTTGTTTAATATTCTCTTCTTTCGTTATACACTGCTAGAATGAAATGGGGCTATAGGATTATGTAAGCTGTTGCTGCTAATACCATTAGGTGAAAAAAGTGTCAGGCATTCTCTGAAAGTCTCTTCCTGTTCCTGAAAGAGCTATGTTGATGTGAATTCTGATTACAATTAAAAAGGAAAATCCTGAGCCTGGCATATATCCTTCACACACATTTTGTGCATGAGAATGTCTCTTTCAGAGTACTGCAGAGAATACTCTTCCCTTAGCTGCAGAATGAATGTAGACAGCTTTACAGATGAAAAGCAGCACTTCCTTGATTTTTGTGTGATTGCTGTAATCCTTTCACTTCTCTCTCATCTCTATAACTTTGCCGACTTTTTATGCCTTGTTGAGTGCATGTTCAACTATGGTCTGCAGCATGAAGAGGGAAAGACTCTTCTTCTGTCTGGGTGAGGGGAAGACAGCTAATTCTGTGGTCTCTTAAAGATTCCCAACAGCCTTGACTGAGATTGAAGAGCTTGTAGTCAAGACCTCTCAAACTGCTTATCTCCCCCTCCTTTTCCTATGTAGTATGAGGAGGATAAGGGAATATCAGGCTGCAGGGACACAACAGAGAATAGGGCATGTGGTTCCTTTGAGAACTTTGGAAATTCATCAATCCATCTATTTTTTTTTCTTTTTTTTTTTTTTTTTAAGAATGACATCCAATTAGTGGCAATCCTTTCTCCCTCCTTTTCCTCTCTCTCCTCCTCACAGAATCACAGAAATCAGGTATTTTGAGGTTGGAATGAACCTCTAGAGATCATCTAGTTCAAGCCCCCTGCTCAAGCAGGGAAAACTACAGCATGTTGCATGGATATCCAGGCAAGTTTTGAAGATGTCCAAAGAAGGAGACTCTACAACATCTCTGGGCAGCCGATTCCAGGGTTCCGTCATCCAAGGTGCTGTCTGGGTCCATCTTGTCACAGAGCAAGGCCAGGCCACCCAGGGAGATGGACCAGCAGCTCTCTCCTTCTGCCCCAGGAGTGCAGAAGGAGCACTGACGCTGTCAGAAGCACTGAAAGAGCAGTCAGTGCTCTGTCTTCCTCAAATGCGCTCCCAGTATGGGGAACACTGATGCCTTCCTGAGTTTCTAATTAAGGGCTCCTCTAGTAGAAGGTCTGCAGTGGTGAGCAGCTGCCAGAGAATCAGACTTAAGTATCTGATAGGACCCAATTATCTGCAAACCAGCTGCAAGAGCTTGGGTGAGAAATTTCAGTGTTGACTCTGGAAACACATCCTTATGGGTGTTTTAGCCCTTTTGTGAAAAAAGGCTGTCAACTATGAACCTGATAGTCATCACTTAACATCACCAGAGCCAGACTATAGAAGCAAGAAAGTATTTTTACCTCTAAACAAGCTTTCAAATATTCTGTTGCTCAAATATTTCTACCCACCATTAACATTCTCAAATCAGATTGGCTACTTCTGTATTTGTGGAAGATAAATATCATAAGGACACAGTAAAAAAGGTACCAAGGTACCTCAGGAACTTTTTGCTGCTTTCAGGTAAACAAGAAGGCTGTTTTAATATAAGTTTACCCAGATTAAAAAAAAAAATGCAGGTTCACATTGCTTTTATTAATGAGAAACAGAATTGATTCCTGAGGTACAGCTTTTTTTTCAGACACTGAAGTGCACAAGGAGCATCTTTCTTTCTTTGGCTTCTCTTAATCACAATAAAGATGCTGTTTACAAAAAGAAAATAGAGCACCTGTCTTCTTTGAGATCAAGCATAGTCTTTACAGGGCAGCAGCTGACAAACTTTGTGTTGCTTTTCTTTGGTAACCAAAGACAGTTATTACCATGAGACTCAGACAAATTTTAATGTTGACTTGATGTCTGAGTTTCTCAGCATTGCAATTAGCCTCAAGCAGTGACTTTAGAAAGTATAGTAGGGATACAGTATGAAAATCCCTCTTTCTAACTCTTTCGGATTTCAACATGATTTATGCTAGTGAACATGCTCTGAACCTTAGTCATCTTTTTCTTCTACCTTAAAATATTGATTTTCTTACCTTCTTCTAATAATGGTATACTTGATTTCCCTGACTCATAAACTTTTACTTTACTACTGTTACCTTCATTATCTTTATGCTCCAAGCCTTAGATTGCTGAAATTCATATAGAAGAGTTGACTATCCTTGTTGCTCCAACTCCATTCTCTTCTTTCAGAAGAATTAGCAACATTCTTTCTTTAATGAACTTCTAGACAATATATTTGGATATTCTAACATAATTTGTTTATATTTCAAGTATATTTCCTCTCAACTTTTGAGAGCAAACTTTTCCAAAGTTTTCTGAGAAGTTCAGATGAAGCATTCAATTTCCTGTCTTTCAGAATAGTTATTTTGGGGCATTGGAACAGTAGAAGGGTCTACCTTGATTTTTATAAGAATGTGCTCAGCCTTGTACCAGATGCTGTCTCTGCTGTTGTGGGCCAGCACCTCCCTGAGGCATATGGCAAAGGGTTCATAGGAGTCTGGACTCCTTGTGCTGCACAAGCTCCTCAACCATGAATAGGGTGCCACAGCCTGTGGATGAGTGAGCTTATGGGTAAGATAGTCCTGTGATTCTTCTACATGCTATAAGCAAGGAGGACAAAGCCTGTCTTTTTGACAGATAGGCTGGCCCTCTTGTTTCTACAGCAGGGTTTTGTTGGCAGTAGTCATTAAGGAGTAGGTGTACTTTTAATACCCTGAAGTATTTTAGTAGAAGCTTCAAGGGCAATTCTAACATTAAGAATATTCTCACATGCTAGAGGCTGTCACCTGGGCTGACAACAGATCAGAGAGGAATTACTGCATGATTTGCACAGAGTCCTGAAAAATAAAGTCCACAGCTCAGAGAAGTCAGGGGAAGAGCTAGGAATGGGACTTTCTGTTTCCAGGTGCAATCACACTGATTTCTACTATTATTCCTCCCAGAAATATGTCTGATTTTATCCTAATTAATTTTTCTGAAGTTATATCTCTGTACTTCATCATCCTTCTCTCCACAGTGATGTACGCTTGCATAACGGTCCCATCTCACTTTAATAACAACACATTTCTGCAACAAATAAAACAATATGCCTGTGAGGATTTTTAACTACCTTCAGCAGTTTAATTTTCCTTTATATATATATACATATACTCTCTTTTTGCTTGTATGTCTGTTTGCTTTATGTTTTATGTTTGCCTAGATTAGAGGATATACAAAGGAGGGCTTTTTTAAAAATAAAGAGCTTCAAATACAGTTTGGGATTGTATTGTCTTTAACTACTTAATAATATTTGTCAAGCATTTCCTCTGAGATACAATATTTTTTTCAGTGCATCCCAAATATCCTGTACCAGGATTGTAACAAGTTTTATCTATGCAACAAAACCATTGAAAACCATGTGATTGTCACAGAATAAGCTCTTTTTTTTCAGGTAATTACTATAAATTCATGTTCTCTAACATTATTGCTATTATTACAATATTACAAAGAAAAATGTCTTTGGCATTCACTAAACTGAAATCCATGTGTTTTTAACAGATCAGAGTTGAAAAAAATGGCAGCAGAAGAGGAGATAATTCCATCAAAATTTGGCACAAGGAGAGAAAATTATCATGAAGATGATTTATGAACAAACGATATACCAAACCTTTTTTTCTGCATATGTAACATTTAAATTCTAGCCAAGTACTAATTTTCTGTCCTTGCCAGTTTTCCTCTGGATTCAACTTATATTGTCAATGAACTATAACAGAATATAGCTTACTGCAAAAGCTGAATGTAAAATAACTGAAAATACAAATGAGGTTTAAAATGAATGACACATAATATTCTTTCACTGAAGTTTCTTTGGAATTTATAAAAACAAATACTATAAAAATAGCTGGTAGAAACATAGGAAGTGCAATACGTTGTCAGACTGACAGTTCATCTATTCTACTTTCCATCTTCAGCTGCCTCATATGCTTCCAAAAGATGAGCAAGAACCTCAAGCAAGTTACATATCAGATCTTTTTACCCTGTATTCTCTTATCAACCCAGCATGATTCTCATCCTAAAATGGATTTCTCTTCCTAATTCAGGATTAGCTTAAGCCATAGTACATGGTGTTTTATCTTTTCTCCTACACTGATTTTGTTAGTACTGGAAATCACACAGTTCCAAAAAGCCTTGCTAGCTATAAAAAAATTCATTAGTTCTGTTACTACTAAAACAGAATACTGGTGGTGTTTTTTGAACTAAAATTGTATTTTTCAATAAGAGAAAAACTCTATTTTGACTTCACAATGATCTCTCCCTCCATGTCCAATCCCCCTCCACTTTTTCAGTCATAATTCTTTATACCTGGCAGTAACCAAAATCTTAGCAGTCGAAGCAGAAGCTCTTTCTTTAAACATAAAACATCATTGCTCTCAAATAAATTTATTGGACTTTTATCTTCTGTAGATTTAGGTTTGGTCTTGCACGCAGATAAAATTTACAACCTGTGGCAAAGGTTCCTGCTGTATAGTTGATATAGGTGATATTAGTAAAGAAATTAACTTGTGTACATCTTGAATCACTAACAAAATTAATTATTACAGGTTACTAAAAATCATTTTAAGAAATAAAGTAATTATTTGGAAAGTAATTTAAATTTTGTATATTACCTTGTCTAGCTGCCAAGATGAAAAACAACCATACGCCACTCTCTACCTTGAAGGTTTGGGTTTGTTATATTAGATTTCCATATGTAAGACCTCTAAATCTTCCAGCTTTCAGAACAATTTTGGGTTTGATAGTTTGTTTGTTTACTTGGTTTTTTTTTTTTTTTTTATTTTGAGCAGTGCAATAGAGAAATTCCATTGGGTGACCAAACTAAGCAGTTACCTAAGCTTACCTCAAAACATTAATCCTTTAGACACACTTCATAAACCCCTAATCTTGTGAGTGTCATTTAAAATGAGGTAGTGAGTATAGGGAGAAGATGCAGACAGCTTTCTAAAGCCTTAGAGATCAAAAGCATGGTCACAGATACAGTAACTAAAAGTCCTAGAAATACTTATACTTGGCTGTTATGCACAGTAATGATATGCATTAGCCTGACGCCCAGCAAGAAACTGCAGGTACCTGTTCTCTGTATGATCTTAACATTATCTTTTCCTCCAATATTGCCTATCAATAGCAGTATTTACAAGTAGGCCAGAATTTAAAAAAAAAATAGTAATGCTTATTTAATAAGGGAAACAACTTTGGGTGAGATTTTACAAGCTCTCAGTGTTCATGTAAGCTTTTTATTTAGGTCTGCAGTAAAATCAGATTTAATAACAAATTCAATCACCTTTATTGTATAATTATCAGAAGTCTTTTTCTAATGAATGTAAATAAAAATCTTAAATGTAAATTCTGCCTAAACATAAATACAAGGAACTTCAGTATGAAGTAAGAACAGTGTGGCTTTTTAAAATTTGCTCTTTACTCATTCAGCACTTCATAGATGCTGTTAATTGCATTGCCTTATTTTATGGAAAAAGAAAACAAACAAACAACAATAAAAAAGTCCATATGTAATGAAGCCATTCCAAAAGAGAAAACAGGAAATTCCAAATGGTTCTGCAATGTTAATATATCCGTGAAATACATATATATATATGTACAGAGAATGGATTTGCTTCAATGTATGAGACTATGTTACAGTCTTTGTTACAGACTGGCCATTCTGCATCCCACACATAGGACCACACTGTTCTGTTAGCTGCAACTGCCCCTCTTTCCCAGCTCATTTTTGTTCTATACAGTGATTCACAAAAAAAATGAAAATAATACTGTGAAACAATGCAGCAAATGTGTTCATCTCTTCATCTTTATTCCATCCACTGGGTACTAAGCAATTATCACAGTGGCTCCGAGATCAACAATGGCAATTAACCCCTCTTAGTGTGCATGTTGTTAACTTAGGATTGCTCACTGGAAGCTTTTGTTTCACATTTTAAAAAGCTCCAAACCCTGATATTAATAATGCAAAGAAATCATGAACTACACTACAGAAACCCTCCCTCGATTTTAGTTCATAAAAGTGGATGCCTGCCAAGACCAAGCATCAGTAAAGCATCAGAAGCACAGCACTCCAAGATACTACCAAGTTCTGAAGTTGGAGGAATGAGTCATCACCTGGAGTAACTTCATTTTTTGTGTTGCTGCAGTTATTCACTTAGCTTTGCCTGGAAATTGAGTATGCCCAAAATGTTGTTCTGTCTGTGACAAATAATCACCTTGGTTTTACTTACATTCAAATTAGTTCAATATTTGGCACCTCTATAAATGAAAACATGCTGTCCTTCAGGGATCACAGATCCCCAGGTCCTGCTCAGACACTTAAAATCTATATAACTGTCCTTCCAAGGTGTTTTAAATAAACATGTTCACAAATTTTCACATAGAAGTATTAGTTTGGCTACATGTAATGATTGCACCCTCAAAATTAAAGCTCTTATTTTCTTTCTCTAATATGTGTTATGGCTTTCATCAGGATGATATGACAGTTGATTATATAGATCCATCCCCACAGGAAACAATTTCCTTTGCAAATATCAGACTCTTCTGGTGACACAAGATGATGAGGACTGTTGTGAGGGATGATGCACTGCGCATTTTTTTTCTCCTAGGATTCTAGCCACAGCTGAAACTGCTGTGCTGACACAGTACAGCAAAAAGCAGGGGGCAAATCCCGCGGAGATTGGTGTCTTCATTGACATAGACTCCAGATGATGGAGAAAGATACAGAGATCCAGCCTGATGTACAGGACAGAGGGAACAGGAGGGCATGTAAATTAAGACTGGCCCATTAAGAATGTAAATATTCCCTTTAGGTTTCATGACGTTCATAGCGGAGTATGTCCTGCTTTACTCCTGCCTTTCTGACTGCTTCATAGGCAGCTCACATACTAGTCTGGGGGCTGCCTGTGAAAAATTTTCTGGCATGTGTGACAGCGTATTACAGCAGTGTGGATGCAGAAATTATCTAGCATGCTACAGGCATCTGCTAGGACTCTAAGGACAAAATTGAGGTCTTGATTTTCACAGTGGAGTATTGTGGAGTTTTCTGGTGCATGAACACAATTTTTCATTTGCAAATATCTGAACATATTTTTTCATATACTATCAACAGAACCAACTGTGGGAGTATTTGCATATGTAAAACCTCAGTTATATACAGACAAACAGGTTTCATGTTTTTCTAACCTAGGGAAGGTTCTAGTTATAGAGTCTCTACTTGAAAATAACCCTATTTAATTCTTTTTAGGTGAAAAGTCTACAAAAGTGAGAAGCATCAAAGAAATAAAAAAATACTTGAAAAAACACCATATTGTGGAACTTCTAGAAAAGGTCCAGTGAAGAGTGATAAAGGGACTCCAGCACCTATCTTATGAGGAAGGACTAAGCGAATTGGGCCTGTTTAGCCTGGAGAAGAGAAGATTGACAGGAGATCTTATCAGCATGTGCAAATATCCAAGAGGAGGATATTAAGAGCATGGGGACAAACTCTTGTCAGTGGCAGCCAGCAACAGAACAAGGGGTAATGGGAATAAATTAAAACACAGGAAGTTTAATCTCCATTTGAGAAGGAACTTCTTTACTGTGAGTGTGACAGAGCCCTGGAACAGGCCACCAAGAGAGGCTTTGGAGTCTCCTTCTCTGGAGGTCTTCCAAATCCACCTGCAGGTCACCCTGTGCTCTAGCGATGCTCTCTAGAGGTCCCTTCCAACCTCAACCATTCTGTGATTCTGTGATTAGAAAAATATTTCTATGCCATCTATTTTCAAATCATTCTTATTTATGTATAGTAAGAGAAAATTTGGAAACTGAAATTGAGAGAGCTACCAAAAACTTTTAAGCACTCCAAAATTTAAAATGTAAATATGATTTAGTTATTGTATCAATATACACCAAATATTAATATTTTAATATTTGTATTTAACAAAATGTTACAGTTCTGCAAACTACAGTTTTTGCAAACTACATAATAGTGTGAAAGATGAGTTCAGTGATCTCCCAGGTCAGTCTTTACTTGTGCCAGATCTACTGAAAACTAAGTGTGAGCATTTATTTTAATACAGGAAGATATCTTGATAGCAGTCAATCACAACTCTTTCCCCAGGTGCCTGCTTTTGTAGTCTGTCATGGCATCCAAGCAGTGAAAAGGGTCTAGCTAAAAATCAAATACAAACTTCAGGGATAAGTCTGAGAAAATGTTGCTTATCATCTCATTTCATTTTTACATTTAATTCAAGTTAAACATATAGCAATGTATTTTTGTATAAGACATTAAAAGCTTCAGTTCTACTGTTTGAATTTGGGGTATATTTATGTTAAACTAATTGATAAATAATTTCAATAACTACCCCACTATACTCAGCATCAGAAAATGTACCAGAATCTTGCAAAGTTAAAACAATTTATGGAATCAGAAAACAGGAAGATATAATACTACCAGCCATTGAATTGGATTCAAAAGTTGGATTTTGGAAAGAATTCTTTTAGTTATTAATTCAGGTATCATCAATTTATATGAGAGTATTACACATTTACGTCCCCCTGCCCCTTCATCCTTTCCAGAACAGAACCACTTGAATTTTGAGAACAGCTCAGTGTTTATTTACATTCAAAATTTGACAGTTTCTCCCATGTTTTTTTCTTTAACAAATACACTTGTGGAAGTCAGCATTCTTTATTTTCTTTTTCTCCTAAGAACATCACTTGCTGTAAGCCAATCACTTCTGAATTTTTTTTTCTACTTTAGGAAAGTATATAAAAACTGAGCTCTGTTAAAAAGACAATCCATATGGTTAATGCACTCGGCAGTCTGGCCTCTTAAGAGTTGTATCCAAGGCAGTCATAAACAGTGCTGCATTCAGCCATGAGCTTTCACATTTGTTGTTCCACATCAAAATAAGCAATTCAACATCAACAAATCCAGTAGGGATTCAGCAGGCACGGGGTTAGGGTACTCCTCCTTTTATGCTCCATTGTGAATGTCCGCATTAGCGCGCAAACACATTAGCTGTAGGAATTTGGGCAGCTCAGTCAAGGGAAGCTGCCACTGTTTGTCCTGACCTCACATACTGTTTTGGTGCCTGCTGTTTTCAGGGTAATCATGCCATATCACTGCAGGAGATAGTTCACTATGGAAGTGTTGTATATTTGGATAAACAGGGATATCTGACACAAGTTGTTTGAATACTAACTGAATCATTGGCTTAACAACATGTGTTTTTATAGCAAAACTCATTGATAGCAGCTGCTTCCTTTTAAAAAGAAATGGCCTTACTTGATTTACAATGGAAAATCAAGATGTGAAATTGTAAGCTGCTTTAATTTAAAGTAGTATCTGTTTTATCCTTTTACAACCAGGCTGTAACTCTGAAAATACTTAAAGTAATTTTTGGCCATACCACACTTTCTATTAACCCCACTGGGTTCATCCACTGAGAAAGCTACTTTTTTCTACTTTTTTTTTTTAAAGTACATTCATCTATGTTCAGCTGTAAACTAATTACTTCCAAAAGAACTTACCCACCATGAAAAAAGCAATCATAAAACAATCTCTCTCTTCCTTCACTTTCTCCTTTGAGACCTCATATGAAATTGGAAAATAATTGCCAATAACTTGAAATCGATTACCAGGCCCATCACTTTCTATTAGTGCAGATGCAATCCACATAGATTTGTGAAAAGTTCATGGTGGCTCTTGTTCCAGGGGCATGCCTGCAGTGAGCACCATGATGCTGCTGGGTAATTCGAACTCTGCTCTGTCAGGAAGCAAAAATAGCAAGGGAGACTGTGACTGGCAGCTGAAGCCCAGCTGTCTAAGCCCCATTTCCATGTAATGGGAAGGAGGAGGATGCCTGTGGAGCATTCAACAGTCTCACATTCATTTTCCTTCAGCTCTATGGGACACATATCCCAGGTGACACTGGCCTTTATTCATTCAACCATTTCCAGCCACTTAGCTGTCCTAATGTATTTTGTGCTTTTTCAATTTATTTTCTCCCATAGAAAGAGAAACAGAGCCAAAATCCAGATTTTTTTTTTTCAGTGCTGACTCCACTGAAAGGAAATGGAACATTGCTTTCCTTGAATTCCTTTGGCTTATTACTGAACCAAAAATGGATTTCAGGAGCAAAAAAAGGGGAGGAAAAAAAAGAAAAAAGCTTATAAACAGTCTAGAAAACAAATTAGAAATAAGACTCTAAACAGAAGTGCTTGTGAACAGGAAATTAAAATGGAAAGAAATACAATTAAATAACTGGTCTGGCCAGGTGACATTAAGCTGAACAGAGGGAAATTTAAACAGAGGGAAATTTAATCAATCAGATAAAGTGACCTATCTTCTTTTTTACTCTTTCCCTTCTAATCATGAACAGCTTGTTGCTGACAGTAATTACTTTTCCCATATTAACATGAGTAGTATCTAAATTTCATCCTGTACTTATTTTTCACTTTACCTATAATACTACTTAGTAGGTAAAATTTGAAATAACATTCTGTGCATAAAGCAGTAGGGAAGAAAAAAAAAGATGGAAGCAAGATGAAGTACTTGTATGCTTCTTTGAGCTGAAAATATCTTACATTATTATCTTATGCTGTAAAATAGAATCCATGTGAGGTGACAACAGTCCTGTTACAGTTCTGAATGAAGAAAATATTTTAATGTCTGTTTTTCTTCTAGCTCATATGTATAAGCTTATATACTAGTGATGATATTTTTTAATGGTTGCAATTTCTTTACAGAAACCTGTGTTACTGCACAGTTGCTGCGTGCTGCGTCTAGGAAAGTGTAGCAACTATTTGAGGCTGAAGAAAACGGTGCAAGAAAAAAGAGGCCTTTCTAACCCCTTTTCCGTAGCTGAATATACTTCATAAGCAAACTAATATTCTGAAGTATATTCTGAATATACTTCATAAGCAAACTGCGAGCCTTTGCTCACAGATCACTAGTATATTAGCCTTTGCTCTGCATCTGCCATAAAACGTCTATAAGTTTAAATGATGCCAGCTATTGTATTAAGTGAATGTTCATAGCTATTCCTCTCATAACAGACTGGGAAGATGCTTATCGCAGAGGTATTCAAAAACATTTCAAGTTGCCTGAGTATCAGCCCTGAAAATATAGGTATTTCCTTAAAAAGAGAATGTGTTTGTTTGTTTCTTTGTCTGTATTCTTAGGCAGAAAATATGCCTGAAACCTTTACCTGTAGGTGGGTGTCTGTGAAGCAGTATGTCACTCATTGCTTGGAGGTAATCTGCACATGTCTGAGAATGCATGTGCCCTTGAGCCTGAAAACTGTGAAGACTTTGCTTGAACTGTATGGGGTTGTGTGGATCAAAACTGACAATAGTGACATAGGGGGAAAAGTACTGCTTACTAGGAGCACCTTGTGAAATTAGCTGATTTCTTTAAGCAATGACAGTGGACTGTTACATTGTTTAATACAAAAGCTAGTGGAGAGCAAACTGCTCTCCACCCTCGCAAACTGCTATTCTCTCAAAAGGCATTATTCATTTTTGAGAATCTCTACCCTGAGATAAGTTATTTCTTTCTGGGGTGACAATACCTTCTTAGAAATTGTTAATGTCCAGAAACTACTGGGATCCATCAGAAGCAAAGCTTGCTCCTTGCTTCTGCTGGATCTGCCTAGGCTGTAAACAAAGAATCGTTTTTATGCAATTTATCAGTCAGGAACCTCACAAGCTTTTCTTGAGATTGTTGTAAGATATAGGTATAAACAAAGAACCAAAAATAGGAGATTTCTGAGCAGGACAGTTCTTGCAGGATACTTCCTGCAGTCGGATAGGCCTAACTTAATCAATTTTCAGACCGATACAAAATGAAAAAGAAGACTTCAATGAGTGCTTTAATGAGAGATAAGCTCTTATATGGAAAATAGAGAGTACCAAGATGCACTCAGGCTACCTTGGATCAGATATAACATTGGAAAGCTGATATGATATTCAAGTTGGCCTTATAGGATGATAATTCTTTTGCATATTAAAATATAAAATGTAGTTGAGTGAGACAAAGATCTGAAGGAGAAAAATAAAACGAGAGAAGAACGCATGGAACATGCAAACTCATAGGTTATGCTCTTGGTAAACCTCCTATAAAGGAAGGAAACAAGATGTCATTCTGACTGGTAAAAAGGGATTTTTTTTCTGTATAAAAAAAAAACTTAGCTGGTCTTAGCAATGACAGATTAAAAACAGATAGCTTATTTATTTCATTTGTTTTATCATTCCTTATTTGTTTGTTTGCTTGTTTTCTCTGTTTTCTAAGTTCCTGCTATAGCTATGAAAATTGAAAATTGCATGCATATCACCTATAAACTTTAGCTTTCAAGGCACAATAAGGCACCAGACTTGAGCTGTCAAAATTCTCCTCATAAAGTCTTTCATTAATGAATTCTCTTCTGTAATAATTATTGCTCTCATGCTTAAGACCTTCCTAGTAGCAGGAACAACTAATGACAGAGTGTAAATATCAAATTTAAAGATCTCAAACTGATGCTTTAAAAGAGAAAACTGGTAGGTACTCAAGTTAATCCAAAAGTAATTATAACAATGGAAGAATCATAAAGAAAATTTAGCCTTTCAAACACAGTATTACACAAAGCTGCTGCTGATTCTACTATTAATTGGATTTCTTTGGTTTACAAAGGCAAATATTGAGGGAAATCCAATATGAATAATATAAGTTTTGATTTTGCTTACATATTTTAAAAAATGTGATATTTTCAAAAACTCGTTAGAGTCACATACAGTAAGCTTCAGTATACTGCTTCAGTAGTTCTCTTCAGTACTGGTATTTGAAAAGATTAATGTCATAAAATAAGATATTAATAATTTGAAATTGGGTAGGAGCTGTCTGTAATACAATTTTAAAAGAAAAAAAAAAAGCATATTAAAGGATATAGTGGGAATTTACCAGAGATGTAATATCACAATGCTGATAAAAGGCTAAAAACAAGCAACTGAATGGCTGGGAGAAACTTGAAACTATGCAAAAAATATTCTATTGATAGATTCTGTCTTCAGGAAAATATAATTTTGAACACTCAGTATAACTGAAGAGATAAATAATTTGTCAAATAATTTGCCATACCATCACTTTATCCTTCTAATGCAAATAACCTGAAGGAAGTCACATCAATTAATTGATTAGTCAAAAACAGTTATCTTTGATTTCAAATTTCTAATGCAGGAATTAACGAAAAATGTTGCATTTCTTTCTCTCTACACATGTTGCTGTACTAGAAAACATTTGCTTCCTGATCTCAGATTAGCAACTTTATAATACGGATTTTGTAGAATATATGTGCTGGAAAGACTTTTGAGTAATTGGTCCATCATCCTAGTTTTGCACTGTATGGCTAATAATGACTGTTATCTCTGAATAATTTGGTTATCTGCTAATAGAATTAGCAAGCTATAAGGAGCTACTGAGACCATCAACACAATATTGCTTAAAGTTAGACCTAAGGGGAAATGAAGGATGTGACTTGTAAGATACTGAGGAGCAACTGTCAACTCCCACTTGTGAATTGGTAACAGAACCTCATCATCTGCCAGCTCATTTATTAGGTGAGAAATATACTATCATTCACAGATTCATTCTGTTTCAGAACTTGCCTTCTCATCTTTTTCTTTATCTTTCATATCATTCACTACTTAAGCAATGGTGCAATGAGTTTCTCAAAGTATCAAATCACTGAATCACGAAGTTGGAGTTGGGAGGCACCTCTTGCAATCATCAAGTCTGCTCCCTCAGCTCAAACAGGGGCACTTAAAGCAGGCTGCCGAGGACTATGTGCAGTCAGGCTTTAAACATTTCTAAGGATGGACACTATTTGAGACAGCCTGTGCCTGTATTCAAACACCATCACAGTAAAGCACCTTACCACACCAGTTTAGTGAAGAGGTGCTTTTTTATGACCTTAAGGCTGAATTATGACCTTGATAACAAAAGTATAAAAAATACTTCGCCTCAGTCGAAGGATAGTGACTCAGATTAAATTCCTATCTGACCTAAAGCACTCATTTTCAGATATTGGTACAGGCATTTTTCCTGAAATAGAGACTCTCACCCTCCAAACAATTCCTCTTGGAAATGTTCAAAATTCTCTAAAAATACCCTTAATTTCTCAAAACTTTAAATTTTAATTCCATAGATAGAATAAGTTTTCAAGAAGATTATCTGAGCATTTCCACTTGGAAATGGAACAGAAGATTTTATCTCATATAGCAGGTGTGTTTAAGATAGGTGACTACGTTTAAATGGGAAAAATGTATAGCCTTGGAAGCACATAGTCTGTGCCAAACACCTTACACACGAGTTCTGATGATAAACACTGTCAGCATATATCTTCTACAAAATGAAAATCTTCTTAAATCCTACCTAGCAATCAGCTTAGTTCAGATATGCAGGGATTAATATATTCACTGGATTTTGTGCCAAGCAGTACAAATAGAAATGGCACAAATGGAGAAATAAATCAGCCATTAAATATGAATGTATATATATTATACATTTATTCATTTTAAAATGTGTTTAACTAAAAACATTACTAATCTTATTTAGTGTTACATAGAATAAGCATGCCCATGATTTTCAAATTGCTTTTGTATTGTTTCAAGATCCATTAAAAATTGAGAAGCATGCAGCCAAATATTTTATCAAACTACATCAGTCTTATTCTAATTTTGATTTCAATTGTTTATAATATCCTACATATTGTTTTGTTGAACAGTCTAATGCGCTCTTAACAATTCAATACTAAGCACTGTATAAAGATTTCAGAGAATTCTCTCAATTAGCTGCAGTAATTTCATACTTACCATTTTTAAAAGTTTAAGAATACAGCCTAAAGCCACTTTTTTTTTTAAACAAAGAAAGGAAGGATCAAATTGTATTTATGCAATTTATTTACGATTCTTTTCTTTCTTGGCTAATGTTGATATGCTTAACACAAGAGTTGCAGTGACACTCATTATCAGCATCACATGTATCCAAGGCCTGACACTTTTATGATCAGTCACAGAGACTTATATTTCTAAATCCAGGAGGCTCACAGCTATATCTCAATGAGAAATTTAATGGCCACCCTTATCAATATTACAGTAAGTACCAAAATTACAGTTCTTCAACGAGTTTAAACTCGTTGAAGAAACATATTTCTTCTGTATATGGGCAGAAGTAATATCTGGTAAAGGCCAAATACATTCAGTTTTCATTAAAACATGTATCAAGCTAATTACTCTTTCACCTAGTCACATCCCAAGCTTATCAAAGTCCATGTTTAATTCTTTTTATTTTCTTGACTAAGCTGAGTAGATCAATGATCAAAATAATTAACTAGCTTCACGACAAATCAAATTTTTACAGTTGTGGAATTGAAACAAGTGTGACCTGTGTGCCTTCTTGAATGGTCTTCTGTCATGGGACTTCAGTGTCATGTTTTACTTAAAGAATTAATACTTAAAGAATTAGTTATACATTACAGAATAAGGGCTTAATTTGTATGTCAAGAAAAAAACTCTCTTGCTATGTACCACACCTGAACAGTTTCAAGTCACTGATAATGAAACAAAAGTTAAGAAGAACTAATTCATATGTAGTGATGAAATCAGGGAAGCATTAATTAGATACACATTTTTAAAGATTCTGTAGCTGCCTAACAGGCCATAAAATTAGGGGTATGATAAATAAAAATTTGATTGCACATCAGAAGAGGAACTGATGAAGTTATACTCCATAATTAATGAATTCCTTCAGAAGGAACTCTCTTATGGTCACATATATATCACCCTAATTACTGAGTAGTTTTGATATAGTTCCACTGGGAAAATTATTTAAAATTAAGGAAAGACATATAGGAGCTATAACTATCTTCAGTGTTATTGGTTTCATTGTAACTTGATCAGTTTCCAGCTCTTGAGTTGTATCAGAGATTGAGGATCCTATTCCTTTCGGGTAAAACTACAGAGCTGAAGAGAAACATGGGAGGAATAACTTAGATTTATATCTTTCATTAGATCTGTTTGTAATGTTATAAATTCTATACTAAACTAAGGAAATAAAAAATAGTTTTAAAAAATGGGACAAAGAATTACTCTGAAATCCACTCTGGGAGGACATCTATTCACCTGAAGGCATATGGTTTCCTTGCAAAGCAAAAGTGGGCCGCAGTGTTCCCTCTTTCAAAGGCTGGATTCAGCCTTGTTTTTACACTGTTATAGAGTGATTTCACTGGTATTTCTCCAACTTGTAGGTTACTGGCCACAATACAATAATGTCTTCAGTATGGAACTGATCTAAGCTTCATATGCTTTCTGCAATTTTTGCTTCTTACCTGCACCTGACATATTTACTGAAAGAAACATGAAAAGAAATGTAAATTAATGTATCAAAGATCAAACAGAATTTAATTATGCAAAATAGTTTGAAAAAAAATATGTGATAAAAAATGCTATTTTAAAATAGTATAAATAGAAAACATATTATTACTAAAAGGGTAAAATAAAAGCACACTTGAGGTATGTGGCCTATATCTTACACACAGTTATGGAAAAGTTCTGATGTTGCAGTTCAAGAGATGTAACGCAGTTATCTCTGAGGCTTATTTTTGATCAGCTTGGTCTATCATTATCTTTGATAATTAGGTTCACACTCAAGTGCAAGGATCACAGCCTGGCACAACATTCTGTTTATACTCTCTATACTGTGCATTTGCCTACATAACATTTAATAACATATTATTCTTATTGCTTTTACTTTTAACAAGTTAATAAGCACAACACAAGATTTTCTCTAATTTCTAAAACTTATAATTGGACAAATCCTTCAATATATCATACTAACACCAATGACCATGACAGCATTAAATTGAGAGAAAGGTCAGTACCATCATTTGCCTCTATCAGAGAAACATTAAATAGTCTTTTTAAACATCCTCATTCTGATAATAATAAATCTTTTGAATTTCAGTACAGAAATGAACTCTGTCATAAACTCTTTTCTTCTCATCTTGTTTTTTTTGACACCACACCACTATGTTCATACACAATGTCACATGAAGTATGAAATTACTTTAATGTCTTACTGTTTTTGAATAACTGATGCTTAGAAATTTTATAACATGCCAGTGATCAGCATGACTGTAGTTAGGATGGGTTATAGATTCCCTTAAATATTCTATGGCATAAATTATAAATTATAAATTTATGTATTTTCTTGAAGTATAGCCAAATATGTGGTTAGAAAAAAAATTCATTACTAAATATATTTTAAACTGATTTGCCTGATGGCTCCTCAGGATCTCTCTACTGGGAAAAGACTGAGTGACATTTTTGAACCTTCTGCTCAAAATGTAGCTTGCTCTCCATCAGAAAGGACCTCGGTGTGGAGATCAATCATGGGGTCCCACCTAGCCTACATTCTGGACAGAAATTATATCAGTAGTCAGTTTAAATACCAGTTTGGTGTCCCACATGTGCATGCATCTATGAAGAATAATAATGTGAGAAATTTTGAATGCAAATTAGAAGTTGAATTTTTTTTAAATGTCATATGCAGGAAATCTGAAGTAAAGTATTATTCAATTGCAAAACATATACAACCATATCCTGGAGACAGTTTAAATGTGAGGTACATGATTTTTTTCAAGCCATTGTAAGAAATTCAGATCTCTTGAAGGGCTATTTTTTTTTTTCCTTATGCAATATCCTAACTACAACCTCTACTAACTTGAAATTCTGATAATTAATGGCTATGTGGCAACTTAGAAGTAACAATGGTAGCAGTTAATTTAACTGAACACATTTATGGCACTTCCAGTAGAGACACCAATCAAGTAGTTGAAGAAATTGAAAAAATGAGTTTTGACTTGTAAGACATTCCCTTGAATACAGAATTAAATCCCAAAGAAAATGCTCCTGGGGCATATTACATGCCTGTTTTTGTAGATATTGTGTAGGATTACAGGATAATGTAACTGTCCTTTTCTTAACAACAACCTCTTGATCTGATGCTCTTTTAGCAAATTGATTTTAGAATCACATAAAAGTAATCAATAACACAATAAGACACACAGAGCGGAAGTTCAAAGCACAAAATACTGTTAAAAGGTTGCTTTCTGGAAATGAATTTCATCAGACATTAGGTGGTAAATGGTCACAGGCCATTTTTCCCTTCCACTCAGGAAGGATCTATATGCTAAATTTGCATACATGCTAGCATATATTGTTTACACATAACCTAACTAAACACAGAATATCACAATATTTTTAACTGCATTATGTGAATTAAAAATATGTTCAATGGAGATAACAAATATTAGGCACTTTCTTTTAATTTTACATTCTCAATATGGAGTGCTTGTTCAAATGTTAGCCTATAAATTCCTGTCAGGAAGAACATTATATAGGAAGTGTAAATTTCTGCAAAAACTCTAAGCCTCAGCTTGGTATCATCTGCAAACTTGCTTAGGGTGCACTCTGTGCCCTCATGCAATCATTGATGAACAAGTTGAACAGCACTGGACCCAGTACTGACCCCTGCGGGCCACCACTGGCCGCAGGCCTCCAACTAGGCTCAGCCCCATTTATTACCACCACGTGAGCCCGATTCCATCTAGCCAGTTCTCAATCCACCTCACTTTACAGGATTGGACAGTGGACTCTTCCAGTCCACATTTCTTGAGCTTTCCTACGAAAATGTCATGCAAGATGGTGCCAAAAACCTTGCTGAACTCTTTAGACAACATCCATGGCATTCCCATCATCCAACCACCCAGTTATCCAATGATAGAAGGCTATTATGGTGGCTTGGTGAATCCATGCTTACTACTCTTGATTACTTTCTTTTCCTTCCCTAGAGTTATAATGCTCTCTAGGATGAGCTGCTTCATCACCTTTCCAGAGATGGAGGTGAGGCTGACCAGCCTGTAGTTTCCTGGCTGCATTCTCTTGCCCTTTTTGAAAAGTGGAGTGATGTTGATTTTCTTCCAGTCCTCCGGTGTTAGGGGAATGTCCAGGGGGGTGTCGTAACTTGTCCTTGGGCAGCGCAGGACGCAAAGTCAGTGCACCGAATGCAGAATTAGCACTAGAATGAGGAACTAGTGCGACCACAAAAACAGGATCCAGATGTTTCCACCATGTCCCAGACAGCCCACTTAGCAACTAGCCTGGTAACCAATGAAGATGATCGACGATCAGGAACCCACCAACCCTTGCTTGACTCTTGGACTGTTGCTATCCATGCACTTTGCTCAAACCATATAAAAATGTAATGCAAACACAGAATAAACGAAGTCAGTGTCTAACCTCCACGAGTGTTGGTTCTGATATTCCTGGCTCGCCGAAGCTGCAACACTCCGGCACCTTCCCAGCTCTCCATGACCTCTCGAAGATGGTAGAGAGAGCCTGAGCAATAATGTCCACCAGTTCCCTCAGCACTCTTGGGTGCAACCAGGCCCATAGTTTTATGGGTGTCTGATTTGCCTAAATCCTCATTGACCAGCTGAAAGTCTTTCAATGATTTCAAGGATTTCCTACACATACTTCTGAAAGTACCTACTCTAACTAATAGGCCAGAAGAAGGTTTTTGTATTTATTTTCTCATTTGAAAATGAGACATAACACGTAACATGAATCAATCAATCAATAAACAAACAAATAAACATTTTCTAGAAAAATAAACAAGAATGAAAAGTGTGTACTGTGACACTGCAGTAGTTTTCAAATTACCCTGCAGTAATGCTATAACAATAAAGTAGAAATGAAGTGTTGTAAATAGCTATGCAAAATCTTTAGTCAGTCCTAAGGAACTTATACCAAATATAAGTTGGAAGGTCACACCTAGACCCAGGCTTATGACACAACTGACATTAATCAAAATCAACAATATAACTGCCTTTGGAAACTATTAATAAGACAGACAGGAATTTAGAGAGCAATGAGGGTTCTGTTCAAATGTTTTTCTAAAGCAATTTCTAGCTCACTAGGGTCAAAAGAAGTCTTATGATACACTATGTGTTCATAAAGTGGTTTTTTTTTTTTGTGAAAACTAGCCCTAGGCATATTTTGTTTATTTCTTCTCAAATAACTTCTCACAAGATAAGGAATAGCTTGTGGAGATCACTTGAGGCTTCTACAAAGAGCAACCAGAAAATGATATCTCTTCAATTTTAAATAGAGGGAGAGAATTCTACAACCGTAAATCAAAACTTAAGCTAACATCACAGTGTATTCTTCAGAATGCTCAACACATTAATAATGGGAAAACAGAAGAAATGAGGTGGAACAGGGAAAACAGACATTTAAGATGAAAATATTTGTGTCCTTCCAGACCAAAAAACATGTAGCCAAAAGCTATATATGAAGGATATGGAATTAAAATATTGTCTTTGTTGTAGTACTGTTCAATGGTTCCAATGGTTCCACCAATTCTATTTCCCTTCTAGCCTCTGCAAGGAGGAAAGAGGCAATATTTCCAGAGTAACATCCAGAAGCACTTCTTAATTTTGACCTTGCAAAATCTCAAAGAATTACACTTCACAGCCATTTCGTGATTTATCAGATTTTCTGTTATAATTTGAGGGCTTGAAAGGTATTTTTATTTTTTTTAATGAAAATTTTCTTATGAATATATTAATATGCACATAATATTCCTGTTCTTTTCATTAGTTATAACCAGAGGTATGTCATTGAAGCATTTATTATCATTTCTCTTGCATGTTTAATTATGTTAAAAAAATTCTAATTGCTGTATTTAGAAAAGATTATATATCAGAAGGATTAGGATTTACATCTATCAATAGTTTTGATGACGGAAAGGTGCTGATTTGCAGTTAAGGACTTTACTGGAGGTAGGATGGAAGTTCTTTTCTGTTTTCTGATGCCCCAAAATGTACATCTTTATTTATTAGGGCCTGAATTCTTTCTTGAGACCACTGGACCTTGATTTACTCAATTTAAGGCCAATAGCTTAAATATGTTATTTTTCCTTCTGACAAATTTTACTTTCTAAAGCCACTATTTTTTCTAGACCTCAAGTTGTTACTGTAGTGCTTTAGTTCCAGAATTTCTTTGTTTCCTTGCAGTAGAATAACCATCACATCAAGAGTTTTGTTTGAGTATTGGTGTATTACATTACTGAAGAACATTGCAATATTTTCTGCAATATTTTCTCCCAGCCTGAGCAGAACTGAGAAACAGAACTGTAAGTGTGCAAGCCAGTATTACATTTGTATTTCTGATATCTTCTTAGTTTTCACTGACCTTTCAAATATAAACCGTCAATGTTGTGGTACATTCTTTTGCTAATTCCCCTAATACTCTTCAAATAACATAATCTAAAGTACATGATTTACATATGTTCATTTTTTATCATAATTCTTTTTTATGATCCTTAACAATAGCTGATTTTATGAGATCTCCTCAGCTTTCAAATTATTAATTTCATTGAGACTTTGTTACTGTCTACTATTCCACTGATACACTTATGCAAAGAAAATGAAACCCTTTCTACATTTATTCCATAAACTTTTTAATGGAGCCAAAACGTACTATAAATTGTGACATCTCAATGTGAAATGTGAAATCTTGTTGGATTCCTTTGCTACATTCTCCACTTGCATTTCAGGTGTTCTATATAATTTTACTTTTAAATTATTTCAGAATTAATTTCTGAATCTGTACTGATTCAGAACTGGAACTATTTATTCATTGTCTTTTCATTTTCAAGAGTGATTGCAAATTCTTGATTTCTTGGGCTTTTCTCCTCATTTATATTTTTTTCCTCCATATTTCCTCCATAGGAATAAAAATAAATTATTTTTCATTAGCATAGCTCCTAAAGAGCAGTCAGGAGCATTGGAAAGTATGGCAGGTAGAGTTTGGTCAGATTATTGATCTCTAAAAACATACTTTTTGAAGCAATTGCTTTTTTTGAATCATTAATAGTTCTAATGAAGAGAGAAAATAACTTATTCTAGAAGTAAGTTCTAATATAGGTATAACAATAAAATTTATTTTGCAAGATTTGAAAGTACTAATGATGACGATGTTTTGGTAATTCCTAGCAATACTATTAGTTAAAATTCAATGTATACAACTTTTCACATTTTGAGTATCCTAAAAGTGTGCCCCAAAATACAGATTTGTTTGCACAGTATTTTTTTTTGTTAATCTGTCATCTTTTCGGTCTCAATGTAAGCAGCCTATTGACATAAAGCAATTTTTCAATCAATATGTATTTCTCTTACTCACATGCAGCATTTGCCAATATATCTTAATATTAATTTCCAAATTAATATCTTTCTTTTAGTCCCTACACTTGGTGGTTTTAGGGATTTTTTCATGAGCACATGATACCTGAAAAATTATCTAAGAAAAAAAATTATATTACTTTACCTTGCATGCTTCACTCAAAGACGTCTGTTTCAAGCTTATTGTTAGTGGCGTTGAAAAGTGAAAAATTTCAAACAAGCTAGCCTTCTCAGATCACAAAGCTAGAAAAACAGTGCTTCTCTCTCTGAAGCTCCTGAATTATCTAGGAGCAATTATATTTCTTTATATAAAAAGGTTATCCATGTGATGTGAATGTTCAATTGTATTTGTACTCTTTCAGGTCAGTAGTATCCTTTTGTTCACCATTATTACTGATACACCTACTGGCACTTAACTTTAGTTCCCCAAAATGTATGCTGCAATAGGAATATCCTGGGGCCATGTTTTAGGATAGCTTTACAAGAAGAAAGTTGTCTCTGTATCATGGTGAAGAGATAATCCCTTGTTGTTTGAGTCTCTGATGTTTTACAGAATAAGGCAGTTTTCTTATATGTATCTGGGTCAGTAACTACACTTGTTTTCCCCAGTGAGTGTTGGTTTTCCAGTCACTTTAACTCCTAACACACTCTACATCAAGTCTGCTATTTGCTGTGAGCAACAGCTGACTGAGTGCTGGAGGCTTCTTCTTGCTCTACGAGGCTAAAAGAGATGAAAATAACCATGGCTGATCAAACTGTGATATAGCAAAGCTCAACAGATGCCAATTCTATTTTTAAGGTTTAGAGTGATTATTCTATCTGTAAGCAGACAAAGATGAGAACAGTAAATCTTGGATGAAAAGATGACAAAATTTTATTCAATAAAAGAGAATATAGCAGGAACTCTAATAGGTCAAAGAATGTTGACAGGACAAAATGTTCCTTCAAACTAGAATTTCAGTTTGTCCTCAGATGTTATACTTTCTCCACAACACAAGAAAACATGAAAAAAAAAGAAAACAAAATGCACAAGAAGATACTGGATAGATCACTTCTAAATATTGCATTAGCTTTAGGCAAAGATACTAGGCCTTCTGTGACTGTCATGCACACTATACTCGTGTAGCTACCTGCATAACTTAGGAAAAGTGGAGTTTGTGGTTTTTTGTTTTTTTTTTTCAAAAAAACTTCATCTTATTATTACTTATTTAACACTTTGATAAATTCATATGCTACTTTCTACATCATTCTGCAAGCAGAGAAGCCCAGGACTAGAGAAATAAAATTGTAGAGTGAGGGCAAAATAATTCATGTGTCAGTTACATGTAAAAGTGTGGTATGTCTTCTATGAGGAGAATAAAAATGTGTGACTCATCCACTCTCCTTATTCCCTTATTTTAAAAGTATACATAGTAATTAGTTAAAACCATATAGTAATGTGCTGCTTTTTAAGAGAAGAAGAATCTTCATAAAATATGGATGACACTTTAAAAAATATACTGTGGCTAAACTGAAATATTCAATGAAAACAGCTATTTTCCATGGATCCGGTAGCCAATCCATTGTAAAAGTAATTCAAGCATCCAGGCAACAATTTCAAAGCCATTTGATGTCAACAGGATTCTTCATATTGTCATGAAGTAGTTTGGGATTGGAGTTAATGCCTTTAAAAATCTTATCTACCTTTATTTTTGAACTGATTTTATCAATGGTTTCTAATATTTAAAAGTAATTTATTTTTGCCTCAGCTACAAATGTGCTGAGATTGTCACTAGACAGTTGCAAAAGGTCCCATGAAGCACTGAGAAAGCTTGAAAGAAGAAAAAGAATGAAAAGAAGACATATATTTCCTCTTTGTTTTCTTTCCCCATCTGTGGCTTAACTTTCCAAATCCCTTTTCATCTCTGTAGCAGAGAAGTCCCACACTAACCTCTGTACTCCAGGGATGACTGTACCTGTTTTCCTGGGTGCATCAAATGCATTGTGTTAAACTGAAACATCATTAGAGATTGTCTTTTTATTCTGTTTGTACACAGCTCTCCGTCATATGAGTCTTAATTGAAAGCAAGATGCTATCCTAGCCGTGAATAAAAAAATAATAATGGTCACTGAATCACAGAATCTTTAAGGTTAGATTCTATTCACCTAAAGCACGTGGCACAGGATTGCGTCCGAACAGATTTTGAAGATCTCCAGAGAAGGAGACTCTGCAACCTCTCTAGGCAGCCTGTTCCTGGGCTCTGTCAGCCTCATCGTCAAAATTTTTTCCTTTAGCTTCTGTGGAACTTTTGGTGCTTCAGTTTGTGGCTGCTTTCTATAGTTCTATCAGTGTCCACCAATGAAAAGAGGCCAGCCCCATCCCTCTCACTGCCTCCCTTGAGGTATCTATAGACACTGATCTGGTTCCCCTTCAGCCTTCTCTTCTCCAGGCTGAACAGGCCCAGCTCTCTTAGCCTTTGCTCATAGGGCAGATGTTTCAGGACCCTGATCATCCTGGTAGCCCTGCGCTGGACTCTCTCCAGCAGTTCCACATCATTCTTTTAATGGGGAGCCCAGAACTCCCAAATCAGATTATAATTTATTAAAGTTTGTTTATAGAGTATTTCCTTTTTTTTTTTCTTGATATTATTGCTTACATAGGTAGGTGCCATTAAATACTTGTCTTGAACACATAGTCTACAAGAAATATCTGTCAAAAATGCTACTCTCTTCAAGAGTGGAGAACTAGAGATATTAGTAGAGAATGCTACATACTGTCACAGTGAATTTTCCAGTGCTATTAATAGAATATTTGTGGAAAAGTTACACATGTGTACAGCAACTCAATCCCTCAATCCCAAATACTCAAACCCTAGTCCTTGAAATTAAATTATTATATAGTTTATCATTATTTGATAACATTAAGTAATGAAGGTAAAGTATCTTACCTATCTGTGTATTCATACACATGTAGGCATGGAGACTCTGTGTGCATGTATATAATTAAACATACATGACAATATAGAAACCATTTACTACTTAATATTTCCTACTCAGCAAAAAAAATATTCTGCATTATTTATTTATCTATCTCATTAGTTCTAATCATATAGGGAATTAGCAAAATACCTGAACTATACCCCTATTTTAGGTAAATAGCTTCATTTTAGTGTATCTGTAACTATGAGTACTAAATTTAAGGCATTTTTTTATATGGTAAATATTGCACATTTTTAAAAAGGAACAGTGAAATTGAGAACTTAAACACATAACTAAAATAAAATAATTTTCACCAAGTTAACAGCTATGTATCATAAATTTGATAAAATTTATTTGTTTTCAAAAACAAATATTATCCTGATTTTAATATGAGTTCCAGTGTTGCTAGATTTAAAATCAAGAGCTGTAGTGTTGGGAAAGCATTAAAGACAGGTTTGGAACTGGACATGCTTTGTGCCGTAGTGATGCTGAGAGAAAACCAGGATAATGAGGGAACTTTAAGCCAGTTTCTACAAACACGCAGGTGAATAGATCTTTTTTTTCCATCGTCTCTATCACTAGTTATTTATATGAGACAGAAAATACAAATAGTTATTATTTATATTTTATGATAGAAAAAGGCTATTATCCCTTTATTTTTTCTCTCTACCCCTCTGATCTTCTGTGCTTTCAAACTATACAAAGTGACTTCATAATCTTTCTTATACTATAAAAGAAGGCTAGGAAAGCACTGCTTACAATACAGCTCAGCATTTACTAAGTCCAGTAAAAGAACTATAACAAACAGCAAAAAGACTGTGTTTTATTTAATGTCAGATGTTCAAGCATTACATTCAGAGATAAAAAGGAGATTAAAAAAAAAGATTTTTCCCACATAAAATAAAGAATATATACTAAATATCTTCCATTATTATTGCAACCAAAAACAGATTCAATATTAAAACAAAACATGTTTTAAATGTAAATGTAGGAGTTTTCTACAGTTCAAAACAGTTGCTACCATTACTCTTTGTATTTCAGAATAATAGTTGCTTACACTAAGCAACTATATTCCCGAAACATCAAAATTTTCCCTGGCTGGTAGAGGGGAGAAGAAGGGGGAGAAGGTTCACTCACCTGAAAAATGCATCTTGTACAAAGTTTTCATAAATTCTACAACTCTATGACAAATAAAAATCTAACAATGTAAATATGCAAATAGTCACAGATTATTATCATTATTATGCACCATAATCAGATTGGAATATCACAGAATGCAAGAATGCAGTTGGCTATAGAAAGACCTCGGGTATTTATGTAATAACTGTGATAGTAATTAGAATGTTAAAGTGAACTAGATACAACTTGCCTGTTTATGAAGAATTTTCTCTTACTGCAGCTAAAAGAACAACATTTATAATAATTATTCTTGCTTGAATGTGAAGCAGATTGATTTCTAAAAAAAAAAAAAACTAAAAAAGTGATTTTAGCAGAGATGTGTCCTTAAAATTTTTGATATGCAGCACATCTTAGGAGATAAAGACTAAACAACATCTGTACAAGTTAATTTCTAAGACAACCATATAAATCCTGTAAACTTTGACTAGTAGCAGTATTCTAGTCAAAAACGAGGCCCAAATTTATCATTTTTTCAGGTTGATTTTCCTTCTCCTCCTGCTTTCTGTAAAGCACACAGTCCCTTCAGTGCAGTTTTCTTAATAGAATACATTTTATTTTAATCCTCACCTCAAACAGGGTGTCCATTTACACTTTGGGCTCTTGCTAGATCTCATTACAGTAATAAATACTCCATAACTTGACCCAGGCCACTTCATTTTTACTGAAAACACCCTAACTTGAGGCATAGCAAATAAAAAGTCAAAGAGGTGCTTGAGTGGAAAGTCAGACATTTCACAACTCAGGGAATATTCAGTGATGGACTATCTTTTAAATATGTAACAGATACATGCAGTCTACCCTTCTCCTTCCTGTTCCTCTTCTCTTTAATTTCTATTACTAGGGTTTAAGCAAAAGTAATTAATTCTTCAGAAAGTTGTGGTCAAGAAAAATAACTGCTATTAAAGTTCTGGTACAACACTGGCTTCCCAAAGAGAGCCACACAAAGAAGTCTGACAAGAAAAAGCATGTTAACCCTATCCAGGCAAAGGATATAGCTAGCCAATCATTAAACCCTGAATAATGGATGCTGATATGAAATGAACTTATATTTGATCTCCATTTTTTCTTTTTTTTTTATTTTACGAAGCAATCACTTACTGAGGGTTTCCATAGTAACAAGTGAGCTAATTTTTCATTTTAAAGCTCTTTCATGCAGTTAACATACAAATGAAATGGGATGACTGGATGGAATACTATTTCTGCTTTTCCGCTGTTATTAAACCAATGCAAGGTAGAGTAAAACATGGTTTTCAAGGAGACAGATTTATTTTTTCCTCCTCTATGAGAACATTTAAAAAAGTTTATGATTTACTTACATCTTTGGTTTCTGCGTTTGCTCTTATACATAGTCATTCTGAAGAAATTCCACTTTCTAAGAAGCAATTGCTTGAATACAGAGACAAAAGAGATGAGCTCAGGCTTCTGCTTTGCAGTGAGACAGTTGCTCACTGACAGAAGGTAACCAGCAATCTCAGAGAAAGGCAGGGTAATACCATTCTCCTAAAATCCAGGGGAGATGCTACTGGCTCTAACTACATTCTGCCTTAGGAAGGCAGAAAATATAAGACCAAATACAGTTATTTTTATATCTTTTCCAATGTATTTTATACCAGCTGCAAATTCTGAAAGCATAAAGAATCATATAATCACACAGTGGTTTAATGTATTATTTGCTACTCTGTCATCAAGATTTCTCAAAAAGCCATGATAAAACTCAAATGGCATAAATACCTTCATGAACACAGTAAAACTAACTTTTAATTGGGAGGTTCTTTACATAGTGAGGAAACTAAAAATATTACAGACTAAATCTTCAAGCAAATTTATTATGTAAGGAAACAGAAATCAACATATGTTGATCAATGTCATCCTGATTGCTGTCTTGAACTCATAGGTTTTTAGAAAACATAGAAATATGAACCTTTCTTTCATGTCTGTGTAGACTTCTAATTATTTCTATTTGTTAATTATTTGAGATATTGAAGTAACATTCTGGAATTTGCTCATTTTTATAACAAATTTATTACCTTCTAATGTGTTAAATCACAAGGCCATGAGGAAAAAGTATATCTAAATTTAAAGAAAGCACTACATGATCCTTTACATATCTGCATGTCATGTCCACTTTACAGAGAACTCAGACATTTTCTTAAAGGGAATGTGGAAAGTAGAAAGAATAATTTCCCAAATTAGTAAGGACAAGCAATCTCTAAAGAACATTGACCTACTGTTATTTTCTTCAAAAGAAAGCTAAAAGAAATGTCACACTTGACTCTGAACTATAAATCTCTACTTGCTTCATATTTTTTCCTCTCAGTTTTTTGTTTATAGTTTCAGTAAAACTATTTTTATTTTAGCACAGTATCATTTATTTTTCCTCTCAGTTACTCAGTTGCTCAGTATTTCATGTAGGCATATGATTGACACATATCTAGCTCTGAATTGAAGTCTTTATATTGGCTCTACTCTTCTGTTTTTTCCCCTCCTCTTTCAAAATCTAATCACATATCTTTTCATTTGCTTTGGATTTGTATCAGCTTAACTGAAGATAAAATGCAGCCTATAGAAAGAGAAAGCATTGGACAAATATGTGTGTGTGTGTGTGTGTGTGTGTGTTTGTGTTTGTGTGTGTGTGTGTGTGTGTGTGTGTGTGTGTGTGTGTGTGTGTATAGTAACTTTCAATTACAACAAACTGAAAATGTCAAAATGTTCACAGCTGAAATGACACTATCTCTGCTGTGGAGGTCAGCAGGAAGGTGGGAAATTGCAAAGTAAGATTCAGCAAAAGGAAAGAAGAATTTTGACTAAATGATTTTAAAATAGCAGAATGTCAGTACAGAATTAAAAAGTTACTACATGCCATATACATAAATAACAATTAATTTATTTCCACAAATGCCTGTATTTCTGAAGTGAATTATGCATCCTGAGGCTAATCCCCCAGTTTACCTGCTTCATTTTTTCCCTCTGAGTTAATTTCCAGCTGAATCCGCTCTGCGGTCTGACTCATCCCAGCAAAACAGAACAAGCATAGGTGGGTAGCACATCTCATTGCAACAGTATCACCTGGTGGACTTTAGGTTTCTTGCCTCATAAAGTTGTCTTTGCTGCCTTTTCTTGCTCTTTCTACTTTCAACTGAAGGATTTAACCTGTATAATTCAGTTCAAATTTTTCTTCTTTCCTTATTTTGATAACGTATTCTTAAGTCATTTTTTTCTCAGCCTACTTTAGAACTTAACTGCAAGATTAATTCCTATTACTTACCATAAATAGCAATTTTGTCTTTTTTAAAAAAGTAAATAGTGTAAATAATGTAAATATTATCAATTTGATGAATCATTATAGGTCTGCTGATTTAAAACTAAAAAGAATTCAGAACAGTATCTGAATGTACTAGCTAACTTTGAGTGGGCACAGCAGCCTCCTATTTGTCTGTGCTACTGTTCTTTGTTGGAAAAGTTTAAAATTAATAAAGTAAAAATAGTAAATTAAAAAATGGTCATATTATCGCAGCTATTAAAAAAAAGTGTTGTAATCCTGCATATGACTGGTTAAATGTAATCTTGGTGACTTGCAAAGAAATAAATTAAATCCTTCAATAACAAAAATCACCTAATCACATTCTTTTTTTTTTTCCAAAGCTACAGCTTCAAGAATAATTTTTAAAAGTTCAAAGTATTCTATATGAAATAAATAAAATTATCTTTACTAAGATATGCTATGCCTAAGTTAACATGTCTAGATAAAACATCAGTCTATTTATTCTGTTACAAAACTTAAGTAGGCATTGCAAATGAAAGGGATGATCTAAATATGCATTTCACATGGCTACAAATAAAAATAAAGATCAAGGAGTTTCAGCAATGTGGTTCAAGAGGCAATACAGATGGCTTGCATTCCTGAAGCAGAGGAAAAAAATGAAGACTTATGAGAGTGCCGCAGCAGAAAAACTTGACTACTGTCACATTTAGATAAAAAGACTTGTCAGTTGCCTAAACACTGACATAGTGCTAAACACTGACATGGTTATGGTGCTAAAAGATATCACATGGGGTTTATGAGAGATCTATTACATTCTTCCAAACTGTTCAGCTGAAGCCTAAGGCATCTTAATTCACAGAATGATTGAGGTTGGAAGGGATCTTTGCAAATCGTCTAGTTCAATCCCTGCAAAAGTAGGGTCACCTAGAACACAGATAGGATCATATCCCAATGGGTTTTGAGTATCTCCAGAGAAGGAGAATCCAGAAAAGTATCTAGACATCTATTTAGGCAAGTGAACCAAACCCAAAACGTTATATTCTGACCTTGCAGAATAGTCAATATTTCCAAATTTTTCTTAGTTTTTATTTATGTTACCATTGTTTCAAAGCTGTCCCACCATGAACTATCACAATGCCACTTGACTTTACACAAGGGGATTCATCTATATGATGGTGAAAAAGTAAAGAGACTACAGAAATCATTCCAAGATCTTTTTTGGGGGTATTTCTCAACCTCTGACTGCTTAACTACATCCAAGGTAACTTTTGCAAGTAGAGAATATGGAATTAGCAACTCTAAATGTTCAAATATAACTATTTCTATTCACAGAATCATAAGCTTAAACTAAAAAAAAAATATTTTACATCAAAAAAGTATTTGTATGTTTTTATGTTCCTAAGCATTTTTAATGGTTATTTTAAAGAATCATAGAGACTTAAAAAAAAAAGTAGGTGGAAGTACTATGTAACACTCTATAGATATGTGAAAGGCTGGTGAAAAATTTTTAAAAAAAAGGAAAAAAAGAAGGAAGAAATAATAATTTCTTTCTTCTGAGAGTAGAACAAGCAGTCATAAATTTACCAGTGCAGTAGATATTTTGAAAAAGAACTTAATCATTGGTAAGGGCAGTTACATCGTCCAAGAATCAGTAAAAAATGTATCCCTGGAGGATTTTAGAACAGGTCAGATAGCTCAGAGGAGCCTGTCTAGGGGATAGTCATAATGATATCCTGTATATTTCTCCAGCCTTTCTGAATCCCCTATTTCCAGATATATCCATGGCCCAGCACTAGCCAAGGTTTTGTCTGCGTTAGTCCTTCAGCATACCTAATGCTCTTGGAGCATTCCTGATTGGGAAAATACTAGCCCTAGGGAATAAGATTACCTGAGATTGACCCCTGATCTTAATCACTTGTTTCACTAACCATTGAGAACCTAGACAAATTGGTCACCTAAATCAGACAACTAAGGATACTTAACATGAACACTTTTCATCGTGTTCTCAATTACATTTGAGTAGCAGACATAAAACTCTAAGTAGCTACAATATATGTATACACTGGGAGACAAAACTTTTGACTTTACACTTAAGAGTAATGGTATTACACCAAAAGAAGCTCTGCAGCTCAGAATTTGACAGAGCTCTGTGCTCTAGAGAGGTTTGATATCTTCCCAACTTCAACTCCCTCCTCATTATTCAGACTCTATTATGTAATATTTGAGTAGAACTTGGCCAAATCTATTCTGTTCTTGGTTCCAAAAAACGAATAATGCAGTTATGAATACTTGATAACTCTTTCTAATAAAATGCTGTGCACAGTAAGGGTAGGTCCCCTTAGACTGGAAGCAATAGCATAAAGCTTTCTCTTCCTCAGTGTGAGGAACATTTAACTATTATTTTACAGACATAATAAGCTATTGCTATTCCTCGCTAAAATATCTGGGGAAAAAAAAAGAAAAGGGGGAAAAAATATCCACGATGGAAAATCACATTTTCCTTTCTGCTTTAGGAAGCGAGAAATCCATATCAAATAAATGCCATTCTGACTTCTTTCATTTAATTTTGACACACAGTAAGATCCAAGTTTATTCTTTATTATATTAGATCAGTTCCTTCTTCATGACTTGTTCATGGCTGATTTCCAACGTCCAACGCCCCTGCTCCAGTAGGCACACCTTGAATGCGTGGCACACAGTCACATCCAGGTGGGTTTTGAAGACTTCCAGAGGGAGACTCCCCAGTCTCCCTGGGCAGCCTGTTCCAGGGCTCTGTCACCCTCACAATAAGAGAGTTGAAACATATACCCATTTCCTCTTGTCCTATCACTGGCCACCACTGAGAAGAGTTTGGCCCTATCCTCCGCACACTCCCCCTTCAGGTATCATAGAATCATAGAATGCTTAAGGTTGGAAGGGACCTTGGAGGTCCAGTCCAACCCCCCGGAACACGCAGGGTCACCTAGAGTACATGGCACAGGGCTGCATCCAAGCGGGTTTTAAAGATCTCCAAGGAAGGAGACTCCACAACCTCTCTGGGCAGCCT
>JAUBOD010000971.1:6883175-6908394 GCA_032353885.1 Nothura maculosa | reverse complement strand
AGGTGTGCCTGCTGGAGCAGGAAGGTTGAACCAGATGATCTCTAGAGGTCCCTTCCAACCTTATAGATTCTGTGATTAAGAATGCCTAAATACTCCTTTAGCCTAGAGAGTGTGCGGAATCTGTGGAGGTATTTTAAAACCTAACAAGGGTCTCATGTAACTCTGAAATGCAACCTTTTCTGAGTAGGAGGTTTGACCTTCAAGGTCCCTTTCAAAACCATTTATTCTGTGACTTAATGATAATTTCCAAATATCTTTAAAAGGCTGTTAAAGAAGTTCCCCTAAAATGTGTACCTGTGAAACTATTTCTTCATAATTGGCATAATATTTGAGCATAAAATGTGTAAGAAGTTACTTTTGGAATATTCCCAGCCACCAATTTTAATTTAAAGCTGCATTGAGCTTTCAAGAGATTTATGGCCAGGAAACAGTTTGGTCCTCCAAAAAGACCTTTCATACACTACATCAAGAATTTATGTGTGCAACATATCAACTACTTTCCTGCAAGTTTTTAATATCTAGCAGCTCTTCTAATCCTTCTCTGACAAATTTGTTGTACTTTTCCATTAATACTGCAACTGATACTATTCTCAGTACCTCCTCCTACCTCCTTCCTCCTCAGTATCTCCTCCTGCTTTCTACTACTTAGTAGAAAACAGCAGAAACATTAATTATTCAATAAGGAACTCAAACAAATTGTGCACAGTGTGTGCAATATTATGGAATTCTAAGAGACTTCCAAGTGTGTGACAAGAATTGCCTCATCTAGCAGGAAGATTCCATCTGTTGTGTGACAAAGGTGGAGGATTTTGACAGCAAGGTGTATATCACAGAGGAAATAATATTTTCGAAGAAATCATAGAATTGCTATTTATAGCAGTGTTTTTGATAGCTTGACTCTAGGACTATGGCATCTCACTGAAGCATACTGATCAATCTGTTCAGTATGAAATGTGAGAAAATGACAGGCAATGCAACACCAAATGTAATAGAAATGCACTGTTATGTGATTAGTTCATTATGCTTGTGTGTATAAATGCATACATATATATTATATATATATATATAAAGTCTCTTCCTACATAAAGAAACCCTAGTGCCTTGTTTTCAACTTGGAATACAGCTAGTATTGTTTGCATCTTTCAGTACTTCTGTGGGAACAAATATAACACAGAGTTCTCCTGAAGTGCAACAGGAATTGTATCTGAATGCTTTACATATTGAAAACATTTGTTGTAAATGCCAGTTTGTAGCAGAATGCTTTCTAATTCCTGTTAGCCATGCAGTCCAAAAGAATTGAGAAACAACAGATGATGAACACATGATTCTAGAGATGGCCATATATATTTAAAAGGAATAGCGTTATAATTATTTCTCTCCTACTAGATGTTTTCATCATTCTCCTTACGTTACTTTTTTACTATGCTTCCATCACCTCACAGACTTTCTATTTCAGTGTCTGAAAGTTTTAGATTAATGTTTGTCCTGCATGATAGTAATGTGAACTGGGTTAAGAAGGTTAAAGAGGAGGCTCCTTTTTCGGAAATGTGCTATATGAGATCAAAATATGTCTATAACACTGCAATGTTTGGAGCATGCAGTGATGGATGTATAAGAGAATCGACCAAGTGGAAGGCAAGGATCAGTCTGACCTCTAGTGGCAGTAAAACTACTTGGCAATAGGTTTGATTTGTGAACGGGCTGGCGGTTAGTAAACTATATTTTGTAAATAAAAGACTATGTGGTCCTAGAGAAGAAAAACTGGGAGACATTTCATCTCAACAATGGCCTGAGTGAGGGCTTAATAACATATAATAATTATCTTTTAAAAGGAAAATACACAAAAACATATATATTTTCTAAAGAAGAATTTCACTAAATATGGATATTTGGAAATCAATGGGTAGTGTAGACATCATATGAGGAAATAAATTTGAAAAGTGCAGAATAAAAATAGAGTGAAATGAGAAGAAGAAAAAGAGGCTCTACAACTGCAAAATAGCAAAAGAGAACATAAGAATATTTTTGTGAAAGCTAAATCCAGCATTTTAAAAACATTGAGTCCGTGTCTGCCTAGTCAAATCTCTATACTTGTCACACAAGAACACATTTTGTATATGATCAAACTCTTTATCAATGGTCTAACCATGAAATAAGCCTCAAAATTCTGATTTTCCTTTATAAACCAGAACATGCCTTGAAAATGATAGAAAAATAGGACTTATAAAATCTTTACATTTTAAGATTATAATAGAAATCTGTTTTTTTCCCCAAAATCTCACAGCAGCAAAGACTTCCTCCTCCTCTCATTAGTTCTGCAATAATTCCATAATCTTTTGTAATATGTATCTAAAGATTTCAGACTACTGAAATGCAATATACACTGGTGAATCTCACATGCATGGAGCTCCAAAGCATCTGCTAATATTGGTTAACCTTTCTATAATAATAATTGATTGAATATAACGGAATGATTGGCATTTGTTAAATATTTATGTATATATATGTATATAGTATTGTATATTTCTCACAAAGTTCCTGTCAAGAAAATAAATGCCATTCCTAATAGATTAAATAATACAATTAAGAGGCCTTGTCTTTATTTGCTCACTTGCAAGGCTGCAAATGCAGATGTAGTGTGAGGAATTATGATCATCATCTGTGTGTCCTGCTTTGATTCTGTTTCCACATTGTTGCATCCTTTCTATGTCTTTTTTCTAAAAGTGGATTCTCTTTGTAGTAATATAAAGAAACCTTGCCATCTTGTGGTCAATACTAGATTTTTTTGTACTACCAGACAGAAATAGCCTGTAAATGCTATTGTAGTCACTACGTTGGGAGCCATAGCTTCACCAAACTTCAGATTAAAAAATAACAGAGATAGATAGATAGATAAATAGATAGATAGATAGATAGATAGATTTAATTAAATCTATTAAACAAAATTCTTTCTCAGAAAAAAAGGAAGTGTCATACTAAACAATGTTACTAGTAGACGTTAAAAGGCTCAGAGCAAGAAACAATGAAATAAAATGGGCTTTTCGGCCCCAAGACCTGTAATCATTCGCTTTACCTGGTAAAACTGCCGCCCTTCGAGTGCCAGCTATCCTGAGGGAAATTTTGGAGGGAACCAGCTACTAGATGGTTCGATTAGTCTTTCGTCCCTGTACCCGGGTCAGACGACTGATTTTTACGTCAGGACCGCTACGGACCTCCACCAGAGTTTCCTCTGGCTTCACCCTGCCCAGGCATATTCACTGTCTTTCGGGTCCTAGCACGGACGCTCATGCTCCACCTTCCCGACGGGGCGGGTGAGGTGGGGAGAGCTTTTTATCAAGCTAAATCAAAAATCTTTTTTTTTTTGACTCAGATGTCAGTCTGTGCTAACTTTTAGAGACCTGAAGGGGATGTTTATCTTTGGAAAAGAGCTTACATTTATCAAGCTATTCTACCCTGGTATTATTTTAGTGAGAATATCTGACAGATGGAGAAGAGTTTATTTGTGGGATAGGCTTTGTGGACTATTATACATACATAAGGAAAATGTCACCATAACTTTAGACTAAGGTAAGCTAAGAAAAACACATTACAAATACTATCATCAAAGTAGCTCTTTTTCATAATGCCTACAATCCCAAATGCTTGAAATGATTGAGACTTACAATTCTCTCAGGGCCAAAGTATGCAAATTGGAACAGATTTGCTCCTAGATGCTTCTCCCAAGGTTGTAGAGTGGCTACAATGCCCATTTAGCTGCCTGAAGGGAGATTCCCCAAAGAGAGAAAATGGCCAAGTGATACACAGTTGACTAAACAGTTCTTGTGTCAACTTTTTTTTTCAATTGACATAATAGACAGACAAATAGAAGGTTTTTATGTTCTTATAATTCCTGGCTGCCAGACTAGTTTACAGACAGACTGTATGCAGATCAATCTCATTCTCTACTGGCCCTCTCTTCTGATCTCCCACAGTATGAGAGATAGGAATTCAAAGAATTCAAAAGTGTTTTTCCTGCCTTAAAAGTTCAGCATTTCTCCACTCTTATATTCTTTCCACTTTATTTCCCCTAGCCCTGGAACAAATTCAGTGTTTGCTGTTATATTATTCCTATTTTTATACTGCCCTGTTAATTCCACTGCTCCATTAAGAAAGATAAAAGATAAATTGTCCAAATAAATTCTTACATTCTTTTCATATCCTTCTAATTAGAAGCTTTTATCTAAGACTCCAAAATATCTATGATTACTGAAACCGATTAGGTTTTTGAGAGAATTTCTGGATGTTGAAAACCCTTTAAAATGCAGTTTTGAAGAGTGCTATAAATAAAAATCACCTAGAGACTTCTTTTCCCTAGTGAAACAAACAAACAAACAGACCTACCACAGAGTAGTCCTTGTCTATACTACTAAACACTTCTTCTCCAAAACAAGGCTGCCAGACTGCGTATTAAAAAGGTCCTTCGCTTAAAGTAACTCCCAACATGTTATTCCTTGACACTGACAAAGTGTTAGTTGGCTCAGGTCCATATCATGTGGGGATCATTTAACAATTTAGTAGGGCAGACTATCAAGATTCACAGTCTGGGAACATTCCTCGCTTTATTTTCATAATTACTAAACATCAATAATGTTTGGATTTTGGATAATAGCAGAAGAATTCTTTTTAGAAAATATTGGTTTCAGATTCTGAATTTAAGCACTGACTTACAAATAATTTGGTTGTTGATTTAAAAAGAGAAAGAGGAAAAAAAAGGGATGTTGAAGGGGAGAGAGGGAAGGGGAAGAAAGGTATTATATCCTGCAACTGTAATGAAATAAAAGAATTTGGTTCAGCAATGTTCCTGGCTCAGCAAATTCATTTTATTCCTTGACTTCTATTTCCTCCTTGAGGAAGAGCAAAAACAATGAGATAATTCCACAGAAAAGATGGAGCAGCTCAAAAGTACCTTACTTTCATTTCCATTAAGGTACCAGAAAGACTTTTGTTTCTCTAATTCATACGTTTATCACAGTTCTATAGTGAGACTAGACCACAGAGGCCTACTCAAATAAAAAGAGAATGGTAAACTTCATATTGGTTAATGACAAAGAACTTCCATATTGTATGTGAAAGGAAGAGTATATTGTGAGTAAAACACACCTTCTTGATGAAAATTGGATGTATTCTATCCTAAATGGAGACAAGAGTATGTAGGATATGTCAAAGGAAGTTTTTATGATTCATGAAATTTCTATTAAGAAATTAAGCTGTTGAAATTGAAGTAGAGTCATTGCATTTACAATCATCACGGCAAAAATCATTACAACAAAGCAAATTACAAGTAGGGAACATGGGTTATCTTTGAATTATGGATTTAATTTAATTTCTGCCCTAGGAATCAGCTTTGCATGAATACTAAGAGGTGATCTGAACCTGGGCAGTAATACTTGATCCTCAAAACTTGTTGCGGCTGAGACATACATACCTGATGATATATATGAATATGATATATATGAATTTACCGGAAAATTGTGAAGGCTGAAGATATCAATAACTATGTAGCAATATAAACAGAAACATACCTGGATTAATTTTAAGTACCCTGGTGGCACGTAAAATACAGCCCACATAGAACAGATAATTTGCCAGCAAAAAGGTCCTTCTAGTGAATTGTGATCAAGATGTCTTGTCTGCAAATATCATGATAAATACTGAATAAAAGGGAGGCAGGTTTCTCAAAATCAGCAGGCCATATGCCCAGAGTAGAGGTAGGGAAATGGCAGGAGAGATCAGTGTACAGCTGTGGGCCAGTGTGGACTCTCCTCCCATCACCTTATCTCACTGAAGCACAAAGGATTACAGGGATCATCACCAATATATAGAATTTAAATTTATTCTATCTCTAGAGGATAGCCTCATTTCTTGCATCTAGTCATGGAATCTCATGTTTGTAGCAGTCTATGTCAATGCTAAGGATCCAAAATCTCAGAAGTATAAATTCTAACAAAGCAGAAGCACAAATTGACATGAAACCGAAAAAAATACTTGTAGGGCAGAAATGACTCCCTTTATCCATTCCAAGAAGTTTGCTGATTTGGATATATTAGAATCATTGTGGAGTTATGAGCCAACCATGGGGCTTTCCTAGACCACAACCAAAATTAAGATTCCTATCCTAGCTTGAGGTTGCCTTTTGGTTTCGTAACTATTCAGTTTCTAATCCCACCAAATTTCAACCAAGCATCTTATTCAAACATAAAAACAGTATATTCTCAATGAAAACAGCATATTTCAGTCCCACCGAATCTGAATGCTTCCAATTGCACTAATGTGATTTTTTTCTAATTTCATAAATCTTGTGTGTTTTTATTACAGTGTATTGATGAATTCTGGTTACCTTTACAGTAATATATGCTTTACTGTATTTGAAATTAAAAAGCTGTGCTAACAGATGAATAACTTACAGTTCTTTAAACAAAATCAATACATCTTTCTTTCAGACCTAGAAAAAACTTTGTTTTGTTAAGACAGAAAATCTTCTGAAAAAATTGCATTTTATGAAAGCCAATGAAAGGTTTTAGAAGACTACAATTGCATCAGAATGGGGAATATTAAAGATGAATTCAAAATTCAGAAATAGAATTCAGTCTACAAATTCCTATGCATCTTGATTAACATTAAGCATATATGGCAAGTTTCATTATCACTTTCTAATCTAGTATTTTGAGGAAAACTAGGGAAAACTTAAAAAGAATTTGTAATCCATTATCTTGTAGCAGCACATGAAATCATATCCCAATGCAATTAATGTCTAGTTTTGATTAGGTTTGCAGTCAATTAGGTAATGTATAATGAAACAACCTAAATTAGACAAGGAGTTAGCTAAAGAATTATTCACTTATTTCTCCATAGCCTTCATAACTATTTTGCTTTTGCCTATACACATGCACCCTTTGGGGTGATCATACATTTAGATCTTCAAAATGTTCTCTAAGAACATTTTGCACCCTTTAGGGTGCAATCCTCATGATGCAATCCTGCATCTTGGATAGCATTTCTTTTCTTTTGCATTTGTCAAAGGTAGAAGCACATACAGCAGAGAGCTTTTGCTTGTGGCTGGCGGGAGAGTGTAACTAGGTAATGGAAAAGGTTGTAGGACAGTTGAGGAACATACATGTAGAAATGTTCTGAGACATTGTCCTTTGTAACTTCAAGAAAGGTTACCAGGTAACCAACAAATAATATATATATATATATCAGAAGGACTTCAGTTCTACGGCAATAATGAATTAAGCACTTTCAGGGTTTAAAACTGCTGAATGATGAATTTGAGGCTCTTCCCAATGTCTTTCACTGTGAAGCCTCCTCTCCTCTCACAGCGGTAAAATTTCAGAAGAGAAAGGTCTATTTGTTGTTTTTTAATGTTTTGAAGGATGGAATCAAGGGATTGCATGTCAGCAGACAATTGCAGATTATAAATTCTGCTGAACTGCATCTCTTCTTCCTTGTAGAAGATAGCCTATAAATATTTTTACATTGTAAAAGAGGCTATGGGAGGATGTTATTCTCCCAGTTTTGCAAATATTCTTCACACATACTAGGGCTGTGGAGTTTGCTACTGGATTCACCTTGTCATAGAAAAGGGTTTCAGAATGTCTTATTTTTAAATTGAAGCTGCCTTGGGTATTTAACCGCAAAGGGATAAATAATGATCCTTCTGACTTTTCACAGAGCTGGGAACAATGACTCTGATAGGGGCTAATTGCCTTGATAACTACGTTCAGAGCTCTGTAGACCTGCTGCTGTACAACTTAATCATTTTTCAACATGAGAAAAATACTGCCAACATTTATTTCTCTGCTCTGCCTAAAACTATCATTTACTCAATCATTTTTTTTCCTACCAACAATATTCCTGGAATTATATTTATTCTTGTACTTTTCACTATTAAAGAAAAGAAAAAAAAAAAAAAGAAGTGTGAAAAAAAAACCAGTAGGGACAAACCTACTTGTAATCATAAGTAGTACCAGTATTTTAGATTTGATGAATACTGAGAGAATAAAAGGGCTACCAAAATGCAGCTGACAAAGATGCTGAGCCAGTGAAGATCAACAAAACCTTACTGCTTCCTCCTATGCAAATTGAGGAAAGGATAGTTCTCTATACGGGATAAAAGAGTCTGATCTATAATAGTACGACTGTTTTGATGCTTTAAAATTATTGGCATTTGAAATGAAAACCTCAAACTTTGTGGAATAAATGATCTTTGCTTTGGTATTATTATGTGCTGTTGGGCTATCTATGTTGTTGGGATATCTGTGCTGTTGTGAGACATCTCAAGTGTTTAAAGCACCTGACAAACAGCATAACTGGATAAAAAATTAGGAGCTACTTAACTGACTTTTAAAAATCATAGCCTATTTTAAAATATATAGCTCAAAGAGGTGATGGGGTAGATGCATTTCCCCCTAAAGCTTCAACACAAATATAAATATAACACAGTGTTAATTATTGGAGCAGATACAATGTTTGTGGTGTAATGTGGACTCATTCTTTCTCTGATAGTTTCAGCAAAAGGAATCCCATTGGGAGACTCTTCCAGGCTTCTCTAATTCGGTGTCTCTTGAAAGGAAAAAAAAAACCAACACTTTTGGAACAGTTATCTGAAGAAAAAAATGGACTCTAAATGCCCCAGCTTCTGGGAAATTTGTACCTTCTATGGCCTGTTTTTCCCGAGGAAAATATAGCACAATTGCTTGCACCTAAGGACACAGTACATAGAGAAAGTTATTACAGAATCTGAACCTCACTATTAGAGTGGCATTTAAAATAGATATTAGGATCCTCCCTCCAGTGTCTTCTGTAAGTTAGCCTTTATTCTCCCCATTCAGATATTGGTGTTCTGTATCTCTGTATCACTGCAATGGATCCATCTTGCGAATTTTGACATCACAAAATCTGCTTTCAAATCTCACTTCCAAGAACATTCAGGGCAGTGGATCCTTCACAGATTGCTTCATAGAAATTAACTTTCTTACATTCTAGTCCTAAATATTGCAAGGCTAGTATTTAGCAAGACTAAATTTGGCAAGGTAATACATGAGAAAATGTAATTCAGAGCGATACCGCATGGTGGCAGCAAAGGATTTTTCAAGGCTTAGCCTTCGGTGGTCTGCATCCAGCATATTTACTGCTTATCCTGTGTTTTCTTTTGAAGTACCACCTATGATTAGGAATAAACATTACACTGTATTTTGTTCAGTAAGAGGGAAAATAGCAAGCACATGGCTTATCATTTGTTTCTGGCAAACTTGTTGAAGCTCTATATAATTTTCATAGCTCAGGCAAAATCAAATGGAAAAAAAATCCGAATGAGGGAATGAAAGCAAGTAAATTAGAGAAGGGAAAATATATCCGTAATCCCCTTTGACAGTGAGAACTTTCTTAAATAGCTTTATTCAAGGATTAGGTATGTAAATAAAACTTTGTAAACGGAAAGAATGACTCGTCCTACAAACGTATCCTCTTTAGGACAACATATCCATCAGATAAGTGCAGTAAGATGGCTTAGTACTCATTTTTAGACGCAGTTTAATCTCAATTCCTTTGCAGTACTCAAAGTCTAATGAGTGCACCAGGATGGCACATTCTAGATATTCTGACTGAATGTTACATTTCAAATGCTGCTCTAGAGATATATGAACAGCTGTGTTAAAGCAAAAATAAATAAATGGAATGAAATGAAATAGAAAATAAAATAAAATAATGTATCTAAGATTGGGTTGCATAGTAATTATTACTGATAATTGTAAACATTATTGTTTTCATTAATTGCAGTTGATGTGACTCTGGCTAAGAAAATAAGTAGTTTTCCTTCACTGTACTTATTAGGCCTGCATGTAAAGAATCAAATCTGAATCTAGAACTTGGAGGACATAGAGATTTTTATTATTTATAGATGTAATTTCATAACTTAAAAGGCTGAAAATAGATTACCCTATTTAATATTACTGCTCTGCATTATTCTATAGCTCTATTAGAACAACTGTGGACAAATATTTAACAGCAGAGTCAGGTATCATTTAGAATGGACTGGCAAAAAAGGAGATAGGAGAAAATAAAAATAAAAGTAATATGAAAATAGAATAATAATTTAAAAAAGTCCTCTTTATGCTATTTTTTCTTTTCAAACATAAACTCTACCTTCTAATTTCTTCTCAATCGCCTCATTTTAAGGTCTCATTCTCACTCTTTATGCACCCTCTTCATCAGATATATATGGTATTGTCTCATTTCCAAGGATCACTAGGGTCTCCTGTTATCCTCTAATATTACCGGTACCAACTGCTAGAAGCACCATCTGCCTCACTTTCTTATCTCTGCTTTTCGCTTGGGGCTATGCATATTGCTGCTGCTCCATTTCTTCCATTACATTGCATCTATCTCCTCCCTCATACCAAGGTCTCAATACACGGTGAGATTTTACAGCATTCCTGCAACTTTTACATCTTTTCTTGGGGGGTGGAAAAAGAAACATATAAGATATTAGCATAGTTTGCTGAGATGAGAGGAGCTGTACTGACAGCACGGAGTTGAAGAGAAGTTAATTTTCTTTATCTTGGGTATGCAAAATTGCCATCAATTGGTTCCTTCATCTACAGGCAATGACACACAAGCAGTTAACTGAGGTAGTTACAGCTATCCAATTCAAGGAAAGAAAAAGAAAGGGAAAAAAAAAGTAACTTCTTGCGATCTTGGTTTCTGGATTTTAGACTTTTATCCACATCAGCAGAGTTGCTCAGGTCACTCCTGTGCACCTGTGTACTTAGAGGTGATCAAGCAACGTGTACAAGTATGTATACATCCAAGCAAATAGAGTCATTCAAGTTGTCAAGGACTCACTATGACTGGCTAACTAGTGATACCACTGTGCTATGTGTGCAAGTCTGCTTGTATGTAGAATATAATACCCTTGTATTTGCATAATTTCTTTCAATTGTATAGAGCCAAACATTATCTCTCAGTAGCCCTGATGTGGTCACCTGACTATTGCTACTCTCCTCCAAAAAGAGTGCTACCTCAAGCTCTGATTCAGGCCTTGCATCTTCTGTGAGGTCTAAGTGTTTTCCTTTTATTTATATATATGTGCATATAAATATATTAGTTTTTCCTTTATGTTAGTACAACTTTAATAACATCTCCATGATGTCTTCAAACAACGACTATACTGAAGATGACATGAAGACATCCTTTCCCCATCTCTATTTACCATCTGCACTTAATAGTAGTCAGTTTAAAACTGTAGAAATATGTCAATCTTTCATTATCATTTCTTTATTTATTTCATTTATTTCTTTATTATTATTAAGCCTAACAGCACAAAATTTGAAAATATTCTTTTATCTTCCAACTTATCACAGACTCTACCAACCTAAGGCCCTTCTCCATAATAGCAGTGCTGCATATTAAAAGGAATTTTATCTGAAAAGACATGGAAAAAGAAAAACCAAAGTATTTCAGATAGCTACAGACAAAACACTTTAGACATCCTGGAGACATCCCAGAACATAGACACAATTAATGAAGTCCAATGATGCAATTTTATATGATTCAAAAGAAATAAACTTTGGAGATCACCTGAATGACCCACTATTATGGCAGCTGTTTCAGGTAACACAGGGGAATTAAAAAAAAAAAAAGTTTTAAATCAAATAGATACCTAAAAACAGAACTGATCTAGAGTCTTTAAATTAAGCCATAAGTCTTTAGAAATAATTAGGTTAAGTAGTGTCATAAGCTACCATACAAAACTTACAAGTCTGCATGCCACTAAGAATTATCAACAGAAACTGGCAAAGACTTGCAAAGTAGTAATTAAATTCCAGCCAGGGAATGACCTGAAAATCATTAAACTTTTTATAGCAATAGATACTGCTGAGAACATTTGCAGGTGGTGACTAATACAGATGAAAACCTTTTGCAAGAATCTAGAATGATTTCAAACTGCACTCAACAGGAGACAAAGCAAGAGAGAGAAAGCTCTTTCCTCTCACCCCCCTGCTCAATGTTCTTGAGAAGGAAGCTGTTTGATCCTTTGATCTCAGCAAATGAGCCCTGTTTTTCTGGGTATTCTGAATGTTCTATCTCTCTCAAACTTAGCCTCACTCCAGTCATTGCAGGAATGGAAATGTTTTCTGTATAAGAAAAGACTTACATGGACTTAGGTCAGGAGAAAGACATGGTCAAAGGCAGAACGTTCAGTGGTGCCACATAAGAGTTTTCTGTTTTTCAAGTTTTAAGGGAGATTTCAGATCTTCTCCCATACAAGAAGCAGAGTCTACAATAAGACACTGACAAATTTCACATGCATACTATGAAAAATGTATACATATTTCTTAAGTTCTAAAGACCAAATCTTTTGCATTTAAAGGTCATATGTTCTGAATGAGAGTTTTCTATTCTCTTTGACACAATACAAACAAGACAGGGGACCTCTCATTGCCTTATTTCTTTCACACATTTTTATAAATTATTTTTGATCTATACATTTTAAAAGGAGGTTTAAATTAGAATAGTAAAAAATTTACATGGTGACTTTTTGCTGAGAATCTGAAATGTTCATAGCTTCTTTCCAACTTTGTCATTAACACTTTCTAGATACTTGCTATGCCAAGATCCACTTCTCTTCCTTCTATTTTATGAACAAAATCTTAGCACTGGTAATCAAGTTTTAGTTACAAACACATGTATTTTGAAATCTGAGCTCCAGGATTACAAGCAGGCTAAATTTGGAGGATGGAGGAAGGGCCACTAGCATGCTAAGGAAGATTTAAAAATGGAAATCTTAAAGGTTCTAAAACCTGTGATATGTATTTTTTTAAAAAAGTGTGATTTACACAACTGGATTAATTATATTTATTCTTGTAGGACTGAAGGGATTTGTAAGTTCTCTGCCCTAAAAGATTCCATAAGAGACTAAATGGTGCCTGACTTGTTGACCATGAAGCATGAAGTGTTAATACAAGCTAACAGCTAACAGTACAAATAATACTTCATCTAACAGCTACCTGTCATTCTTCTCATATACACTTTCTTCATGATATGTTTAAATATAGCATAACTACTGGAAGGGTTTCTGAAGAAGTTTTCATTATTTTAAGTCTATTTCTGTTCCACCAAGGGAAATAACAAGTCCTTTTTGTCCTCCTGAGAATAGCAAAAAGCCCAGAATGGCACTAAAAATAAGTGTCCCATATATAGCAGGTATACTACAAACTTCATCCTATAGATAAGGTGTGAATAACATCTCTAAAAAAGATATTGACCTTTTTCTAGTTTGGATAGGAACAATTAGGGTGCAGAATGGATAAGAATTCTTGCTGGAATAAGCATCTTTTGTAGTTCAGATTTAGGTACCAAAAGCTGGATTTAAGGCCTGTGTGCCTCACTGATATTAACTGTGGTACTACTTTATGTTGTACAGGAATTTTAAATGTTTAGGTCAGCACTAGAGTCCCCATAGGTTTTACATAGTTGAAATATAGTCATTACAAACCTTCCTAGTTATACCTATTCTCTCTATTTATCTGAGCCCTATGCTATATATGACCAATTTTTCTTTTTTCCTTTGGAAGTGGCAGCACTTTCTCGCCTCTCCAAATGAGCAATTAAATACATTAAAGATTGCAGAATACCTAAATGCCAACAAAATGGATGGCCATGCATGAATTTTGGATACAAAGCAACGAAGATAGTGAAAATCAATGACTTCCTAATGAAAAGGGTATATACAAGAAACTGCAACATACACAGTGCTTTATGTTAAACACTTCAGTACGAGAAAGTGTGGGGCAAGAAACCATGGGGATAGTCTACTAATTAGTGGGTAATTAATTCAGCATGTAATCTGCTCCTGCTGAGAACAATGTACTAGTCTCAATAGGACCCTTAGAAAAATAAGAAATAATAGAACCTCATAATTGCAAAAGGTACATATTCATCTTAGTGCTCAAATACTTAATTACTTACCTGCTCTTCTGGCTAGCACAAATTAAATCACCAAGTCTATAGCTAGACAGCTCAGAAACTTCCTCCAGTGTGAAGCCATCATTGAGACCGTCTAAATGACATCATTGAGAATGTCTAACCATCTAAATGATGGAAATGATGACTACTCATACAGCTCAGTAGAAAATGAGGAAAGTCTGGGAAATGTACCTAAACATTAGGAGGATATTTGAACAAAACTTTTAGAAAAGACAGAGCAGCTTACAAGTAAGAAAACTGAATCAGGTAGATTCACATACAAACACACTGTAAAAATATTACCGGTAATCTCAACTGATTAATCTACAGTTTCCTAACATCACCATACCAGCACACAAGAAGGTGCCAGTTTTTAACATTTTTGTTCTTTCAGACAGAAGTTAAACATATTCCCAGGAAATTGTGGAGACTGCGGAAACTCTAATTATAATAGAGCTATGACATTACAAACATCACTTTATTTCTATAAATTGTACAGATATGATACTTTATAATAATAGAAATTTGTGAAATTTTACATTTGCATTTTATTGTATGGTGAACTGCAGACAAGCTACTTGTCATCTTTCCCTCCCTGCACATAATTTCTCCCAGATTATATATTTCAATTTCAGTTTTCACAGGGAATCTTTACTCAATCCTGATAAATGTTTGAATGTGTAATTAGTAGGGACACAAAGTAACATGAAAGCTTTCACACCTAGCAGTTCTAAAGGTTTTCTCAGATTAGTAAAATGAGAAAAAAAAGAATACCCCCGGATAAACATTTTCAAAAGCTGAGCAAAATAGATTATCTAACATTAAATATATGAACAATGAAAAGGGTCATAGAGATTGGATGGGGGAACATGGCTGATTAAAAGGTAACCTAATGTGATGGCTATTCTAAAGGTGTTTACTGTTTCTCGAGTTCTGTCCACATGACCAACTAAGCTGCTTCAGAAACATTTAGCAGAATTCCTGCTGAGTAGTCATGGCTTTGAAATGCCCTAAATGCAGAAGCTGTCTTTATGAGTCACAATAAAACCCTTCATAAGAAAAGAGGTCAGACCGAAACAACACAGCAAAGGGTTTCATCAGACTGAGCTAAAATAGGTATTGCACTTTTAACACGCTATGTTTTATTTCTGCTCTTCTGCTTTGGGTTAAGAGTGACTGCTTTTCCAATAAAGTTAGTAAAAGTCATATGAGAGCTATCATCCTTCTGGAAAAACATACAAACCATGACTATGTTTTTGAGCTTGTTGAATCTAAAGTAGCATGTCATGCTCTTAGTGAATCCAAATATATTTGGGCCTACCCAACAATTTTGAAGCAGTATGTAATATCAAACACTAATAATCTCCAGGTATCTTGTTGAAAATCGGTGCAGACTCCTGAAAACAGATATTTCCTTGTTACTGTGGAATCTATAAATGTTAAACTCGTTTTTACATGTGATTCCATGCAACTGCTTGACTTGCATTCAATAGCATAAATGAAGACCTTTGATAGTTATAACTTAAGGATATTATTGGAAAAGACTGTCTATTTTAAGGACTTGATATTTTCTCCTGTACACCATCCATATTAGAATACACTGATCATTAGGTAACTACACATGTGAATGTGAGGCAGTAATAAATTCTAGGGATTGATACATCTATCTAAAGATATTTTTAAGTACCTTAACATTGATCCTTTAAATTTCATATATGAAGTCAAAACATTTGATCATATATGTACATAATATTCCTTTGTAAAATTCAATGTTTTGGCATTCAGTAGGATAACATCCATTTTGGAGGCATTTTACTTTAAGGAAGTGACCCAGGGAAAACACGAGAAATGAGAGAAAGCATGATATATTGAGAAATACTGAAAGATTTGATTTAGAAAGAGGAAAAACTGGAAGGGGACAGGAAGACTGTAGATATTAAAAATGAACACCGAATGTAAACACAAGTAATCAGTTTAATACACACAAACAGATTTTTAAAATCATGTATAAAAGTTTCATTATTAAATTCATTCATTCATTGTCAAATGCATTACCTAGTTAACAGAAGTTCCAAGCATAAATCATATAATTATATGGATTAAGTAGAAGTATTTGATTGAGACTCAGAGTAAGAAAATAATCCTCTTTTACATATTTCCAAATCTGGCTTTCTGATTGTAACAGAGAAGTCTATTTAGTTGCGACACATCCTTTTTTTTTTCATTTCCTATAGTGTGGGATTCTACAGATCTATAACATTACAGCTCTGGTTTGATTCAGGCCTTTGCATGGAAAAAAGAACAAGTATCTTCATGCATTAATAGAAAAAAAGAGTCAATCTTTGGGGACGGAAAAAAATCCACAAGAACTCAGGATAAGCAAAAATTTCATAGTTTCCACTCCAAGTGAAGGAAGAATGTCTTTGAACTTGGCTTTCAGTAATATCAAGGTATATCAGAATGTTTATATAAAAATTATCATCTCCCAAAGCACAATATAGTGCTTGCAGTTTCAATTTTTTTCAGGAAGATGAGGAGAAAAAGAGGACAACATGAAATAGACATTAGTCATTATACTTGCTGCAATATTAGAAAGTCTTTTAATACAGTGACATACTATTAGCACGGCACAGTTTCTAACATAAAATTGAATTGTTCACACTGAACTCACATTTTGAAGTGGCATGTACTCATGACTTAATTGTTATTGATTGTGGATGGAATTATTGGACTAACCACCTATGAGAAAAGGGTTACTTTGCTCAGCAGGAGTGCAGAGATTAAAAGATCTTCATTTTGAAAGAAATTACCTTTTCTATTAATAACTGCAAACTTATGGACAAATCAATGAGAAAATAATGACATACTTGATTCACTGAAGTATACAAAAATAATCTGAGGAGACAAAGGTAGTGAAATGCTGTGTGATCTCTTTCATATATTAGTTAACACAACTTCATCATCAAGATGTTATTGCCTTGTGCACGAAAAAACTGCATTGTCTGGTTTTGACTCTGAAAGTTAATGTAATATTCTTGTTATTCTTGAACCATTCAAATCATTGTGGAGTTTGAAGGGAAAATAATTTCTATTATTTTGTTCTTCACAATATTTTTTTTTCCTCTGAAACCATTTAAAGCTTTTCAAACACAAGGAAACTGATAAAACTGTCACAGTCTTTCCCAATGCTCTCCTCTGTGTTAGCATACAAAAACAGATGTCAGAAGATTATTATTCTGTCTTCTAGCTCTAACTGTCCTCTATTTGTAAACAATCAAGTTAATAAAAAGGTGTGCATGTAAGGTCACTATTCCAAACAAATATGTTTTATCCTATTTGAAAGGCTAATTTTAATGGTTTATTTCTAATTGCACAAAATATATTTACATTCTATGGAATGGATCTGTACTCAGACAGACTGGAAATATTTGCATAAAAGGGTTAGAGGATCAATAAAGCCAGAAGGCTAATTCTTTGGTGTGACCAAAGCCCTATTGGTGTCACATTCTCCTGATTAAAAAGGTATCTGTGACAGGCCTGGAGATATGTGGTTTGGGGCGCTGTGTTTTTATTATCTTCACTTTTAAACTCTACTCCATTTGACAGATTGATTTCTGCTGCTAATGTGCACAGCAGCACAATAAACACATAAAAATAGATCAAGAAAGCAGTAAGTAATACAACATTAAGCAACTATTACAATCCAGAAAAGTCCTGAAAATGTTTCATATAAGGATTAAGCTAAGCACAAAACTGCAGCAGTTTGGTTATGCTATGACTAAAATATCTATCATCTTGTAGACTACATACAAATGAATATGCATGATATGTAAACCCATATTTATCAAGTACATAACACAGTGTTATGCAACACTTTTTTTTTTTTTGGCTGACCTTGGATACAGAGGCACAATGAAGGTAAAGTAATTGCAGATTTAAACACTACATCATGAAGCATAAACAGAAGAAAGGTCAATTAAGGCTACATATTTTTTCCTTAATGACAGTACAAGCAGGCTTAAGTATTCATTACACTGTAATATTACATTGTTGTATCAGGACTCTTTGTTATTCTCTAAAGAGGAAAACAATTTCCCCATTTTAAATCAGCAGTTGCTAGTGAGTCATGATCAGACAGCTGTAACCAAAGAATACTCTATTTTGTTTGTGTCTTTAACAAAACTGTCTTTGAGAGGTGCTTGCTAATCTGATAGAGACTTTAGTAATTCAGTTCAAAAACCATACAACTGTTGTATGAGCAGCATTAAAAAGTTCCAGCCATTCACTAATGAAAAGACTTTAAATCTTACCCTTAAATTCCACCTCTTGATTGCATGGAAAGTTATTAGAGTTGTTCAGATTGATGTTTCACAGCTGAAGTGCTTCTGTATACACTAAATGGTATCTGTCATGTGAAAGGGTCTAGTCTCATGCTTTGCTGGGAGCAGGTTTAATCCCTTTTGCAAACTAATCAATCTTTCTTCTAAAAACTTTTTGGATAACTGAATGGTCAAAAATGGAAGATGAGTGAAACTAATGAATGCTTGTTAAAATATGAGACAAGTCCTTGACAAAGAAACCTCAATACTCAGTAATGAATGTGCAAAACAAGTATCAACAGTTCTACAGTAGCAACATATGTTGTCTATTTTTTTTATTTCATTTTATCTTTTGTATTAGGGATTGCACTAGATTTTTCAGTTTAATGCTTTTCTTTTGTCACCGAGGTCAAGGCACATGGGAACTTCTACGCTGATCCCTTGCAAGCAAAAAATTGTTTTAAAGTCAGGTCATATTTCTTTCTTTTTCTTTGCAAATAGAATATTATAAAGTATATTGTTAGATTATATAATTGTATTGTTATTTTATTATTATATTGTTATATCCCTGGTTTCATCATTAAACTCAAGCCAACAAAAAAGTTTTTTTCTTCTAAATGTGAAGAACAGAAAATAAATTCATAGCAATAGGGAGCTGTGTGACTTTTCTGTGATCTCTTATTTAACCAGTAGAATTCATCACAGATAGCAATTTTGTTTCTGTAATGAAAAAAAGAAAATGATTTTTTTCTCTTGTGTGATGCAGACTGGTTGCTCTTCTCTCCTATTTCATCCCTGTATAAATATTCATATCAGGCAACATACAATATTTTAAAGTAAGTACTCTATTGTAGTTATTCAGTACAATCATGTAGCACTTGAAAAAAATAACCACATTCTTTGATGAAGACTATGAACCACAAAGACATATAATGTGTAACACGTAAAAGTGTATTTGGGGACATAATATCAGAAGTCTATATTTCTACACACAGTCTGGACTGAATGTTTCTGAGCTTTGAAGTTGAAGAAGAAATACTGCAACATCTACACTGCAACATCTTATATTTTGGAAGTAACACATCAGCAATGTGTCACTACATTAATGAACGTTTTGCAGCTGCAATATACAACCAAGGAGGCAAGAAATAACTCATAGGGAAACATAGCTGAATAAGGATATTTCTATTGGAGGATCTAGCTCTTCAGTGACTAGTATATATAGTTTTTTAAGAACTAAGGGATATTGAAATTCCATGTATTAATTATATTTTATGTATCTTTAAAAACATGCATGCATGGAGAAATAATTTTTAAAAAATATATTTCTTCAAAACATACAGTTGAATCTCTGTTCAGAGATAATACTGGGCAGATAAAAACTGCTAATTTGATATAGATAAATAGATAGACAGATATTTTAATTTCCTCTGAGAAATATATCCCTATTGCAGACTGGTCTAAATTGCAGAAGTCTTGAAACCATATTGATAGGCAGTAGTGAGTTGAGGAATGGAAGGAGATAGGGGAAAAAAAAAAAAAAGAAAACATGCTATGAAGATATAGATAGTAACAGTTGTTATCAAAATTTGGATATGCTATGATAAATAGAGTTTCCCATTTGAAAACGGCAATATTTTATGATTATCAAGCTCTCCAGAACCTGGATTATGTTTGGTCCACACATCTTGGATGCCTAGGCCTATTTATTCACCTGTTTTTTTTACTCTAGATGAAGGTGAGATAAAGGCACATACTTAAATCTTTATATTTTAATCCCCTTTATCTGAAAAAATAAAAGGGATTTTTTGAAAAAAAAAAAAAAAATCCAATCCTTATGGTTTGTCCCAAAGATATTGTGATGGGTTAAAAATTTCAGGTAACCCAAGTTCTTCAGGAAACATCTATTATTTACTAAGCGCTTATGTGATGAGTGTAAGGTTTCTAGTTTGTCATCTGTATCTAAATGTACAGTGTTAAAGGCATCCTTCTGGAATGTGACCTTCTGCCCTGGCAAGAAGGTAAGAAATGCCCTACTCTCATTTGGAAGATGTTATTGCTCGCCAACCTTATGACCCCAGGAGACAAACCCAACCTCTGACCTGATGAGCACCGATATGCCCATTGCCTGACACAACCACATCCTCAGGTCCCTTGGGAAAATGACCAGTACTGGGTCACACTTGAATTTTCATAATAGGACACACTGAAGAGCCCTTCAGACTCATTACCACCAGTACTGGCCCCTGCAGAGGCTACCTTTCTGTATTTCTCCTTCCCATTTCTCAAACTTCCTTCTGTCCTGCTTGAAATTTTTTTCTCTCTCAACTGACCTTTCCTGGGGAAAGATTCATACATCAATCCCACCGGGCATCTCCCTTTAAAGACTGGATAATTTTTCAAACACCAGAATATCACTGTTTCAAAACTGGTCTCACTTCCCGGATGTGATTTTTTCATTTATATATGATTGTCCAAGGTATTTTACATTTAGAACATCCCATTAAAATTTCTTCTTCAGCACAAAAGCCACTGCCAATAGTGAATATAGGATCATTGCCACAGTGTCACTTCCTCATCGCAGTAAATGAGAGCTTTGGAATTTTCTTTTCAAACAGCTACCTGAAACTTGAAAAATTATTTGTATTTACAAAGTTGAACTTAAACAACCCAATTTATCTGTCCATGAAACACACACTGTGGTCTGTTCTCTGCTGTTTAAGCTTTTTACACAGAAAAATTTTGTAATACCTAATGTATTATAGCTTTATATTTTAAAATTGTTTATTTGCTTTTTAATAGGTTATTGAATTTAGTATAGTATTAAATACACTGAGATATGATATAAAGTCACAAACTACATTTGGAAAAATACATACATTTTATGTACTCTCTAGATTATGTTTTTTTAATTACTCACACTTTCAGTCAGTATACTTACACACTGCACATCATTATTACTCTGCCTGTTTTGGCAGAAGTGTCTTTACTCATTTCATCATTAGATAATTAATTTTTTATTCTTTCATATGGCTCTGTTGTTTCCTATTGCTGAAATGAATTTTATCCATAACCACTGAGAAATTTCTAATGGCAAGGGTAATAATGTTTTTATAACTACTAACATATGAAATAATTTATATCTTCTAATATTTTACTAAAATATAAAAATAGCACACTTTGTCATGTAGCAAGTGAAACTAGAAAGCTCTTTTGGATAAAGTTAACAAAATACCTACCTAAGTGCCTTATAAGTTTCTCTTTTTAATTTTTTTTCTGCTACTCTGCTGCCATTTTATGAAGAATGAAAAATAAATGTTTTGTCCTGATTAACATTTGCCCAAGCTGATTCCAATTTGTTTGATAATTTTAAAATTTTCCTGTGTATCTAGCACTGAATAAAATAAAAAATCACAAATGTAATGTCATTACATGCAATGTCAAATGTAATGGCATACAAATGTCATGTGTAAAACTGAAAAGCAGAAGTTTCAAAAACAGATAAATGTATATTATTAATAATAATTTATAGTTTTTGGAGGCACAGTTTTTATGCTGCATGCCCTCTTTATTTCTCTGTGTGACTAGATTCTCTCATTAGAATGAAAACCATTTATCATCCTCAATGCACAGATAATATGATGATTGATGGCTTTGCAATCAGCTGCATAATAGCTCAAATATATGAGTTTTTAAATATTTTTAGGACACATAGTATGCATCCGTGGTTGCTTTAAACCCTTTAACATTCAGATTATAAATGTACCCATGTAACATTATCACAGTAGGGCCACCAGACCTTCTTCTCATCAAAATGTACATGTTTTAAATAGCAATTTTTGAGACAGTATTTTTTCCTTTTTTTTTGGGTGTTGGGATTTTTATAGTACATTTGAAAGGCATCTCTATAAATGTAATTATTCTGTCTGTAAAAGAGATGCAAAACATCATCTTTTCAATGAGTATAATTATTAATATGTTTCATGTTATTAAAATCAAACATATTTACATTTATTAAACAACAGAAAAGTCCTTCTAGGCTAGGAGAGTTATAAGATATTTTTCCTTCTCATATCATTTTTTCAGTTGACTTTATTACCTATAGCACACTTATGAACAGATGCAAGGGCGGAATGAAGCCAGTGAAGTAAAGGCTGTGGTTTGTACAAGTCAGCTATAACCCTTGCCCCAGGGAAGGACTATAGATAACTCATGCTTAAATATGGAGAAGGAAAAAAAGGACAAATGCCTACACTTAAGGAACTTCGTGATTTTCATAAGGATCAGGTACCTGTTGAGAAAACAAGAATGTAGAAAAGAGGACAAACTACCGATCATACTTGCCACATCTTTCAGATGTGGAGGAGAAACTCAGAGATGAATGATCTAGTCACAAAGAAAGAGTCCCATCAGAGCCAAAGTGTGTGCCACAGTCTGATATATCTTGAGCTCTAGGGAATAAAAAAAGTCTGGATTTCTTTTTACAGTAATATCAAGACCTGCATATTTTTTGGTTTTACTGGTTTGCTGCATACTTACCTGAAAACCTCCCAATTCTTTTTGTATTTTTAAACATCTAATTTCTTTGAAGATTTCTTCATGTCTTCCAGCTCTTTTGGTTTGAGAGGGAATGATTAGTCTTCCTTACAAGATGGTAAATGCTACTTTTTACAGAGTTGGACATTTTGCCATTGACTGAGAGCTTAAACTTTACTGTGATATTTTCTAGTTTATCCCTTTCTCACCAGCTATGCCACTGATTCGGGCTAGCAGTTACAAGGAGCAAGCGACCTGAGGGTCTCTCGTGTGACTGAAAGTTCTCATTGGCCCTACCTTAGCTGCAGCAAGATCTACTTGAAATAATATTTTGACACAAATATATCCCCCAAAGAATGCATTGTACAAGAACTCCTAAAATTCTTTCAACTCAGTATAAACATGACTTTCAAAACTTTCACTTATGGACTCAGAAATATCTCTAACAATCTATTGTTGCTCCTGTCAACAAAGGCATTTGGGAGAGAGGAAAATAGTATGCTGAGCATCATGTTTATCCCTCTAGGAGGTGACTCAGCCACTCTATTGTTCTTTCCAGTGACAGTATAATTACACTCAATAAGACTTTGAAAAGTTATTGCCCAAAATCCTCCAGATGGGAAGTGACTGAAGTGGTCTCTTACAAGATGATGAAGCAGGGAGATGGTTTTCCCCAGAGCTTGGGCTGAGATGGCTCTGCCACCTCCAGGAAAAGAGAACTTCATATATAAGGTTGAAGGATGTAAATACAGTTTTTATATCAAGGGGCTCCATACTAGTACTGAATGCTTTTATCAAAAGATCATGGTAGGTGGTTAGCATATTTGTAGAACACAAGCCTTGTATCTCGCAGCTTGACTTGAAGTCTATGTACCTGGACTTGTGACTTCAGTCACTTACCCCAAAGCTGAGTTTCCTTCTTACCTCTGACCAATAGCTTCTTGACCTACTCTTTATGGAGAAGATGAAAAAAGTGAAGATGAAAGAAAGTGGGAAGTGAGAGTCTACGACATTCATGCTTTTCCAGTTAAAATGGTCATCTAGCTTTACCAGGACAGTGACATCTAGGGTTGCAAATATTTTCCTATGCTTTTTCTGCAGTTACTATATTGTGCCTCCATCCTCTTCTACTAGTTAGGAGGGTTTAACTTGAATGAGACTATGACTCCAAATGAGATTGTATCATCCAAAATATGTCACAGGTCCTTCATTCCTAAAATCAAAGGTTAAAAAGTGAAATATCTGTATAATAATTTAGCAAGGGAAGCTTGAATAATTCAGCTAAAGGATAGTTTACTGCAACAATACTGATGAGACATTATTCTACTAAGCAGACTATTTATTAGAAAACAACAAATGACCATGTCTTTTCTCCATTCCTTCCTACAGAGCAGACTTGCCGCTTCTGTCATAAAGTATAATGCATCCTCAAGCAAGCATTATAAAGAAACTACTTTTCTTACACAGGTGTCAGTGGCAATTAGATTGAATTTAGGGTGTTATTTTAGAGCAAAATTATTTAACCTTTATATAATATAATATCATAAGGAATAGAACAATATAGCATTTACTGCCATTATGTCAGTTTTTTACTCACTGGGGCAGACATAGGGCAAGCGGTCCCTTCTGAAGGAAATACGCTCACCATACATATTTCTAAGATGTTGTTGCCCCAAAATATAATTTCTAGAATACTGAGCATTAATTGACATATTTTTTTTAAATTGGTAGCCCTAAACACATAAAAATAGCTATAGCAAGACTGACAGCATAATTCAAGATACTGAAGTGAGAAGAAGCTTTGCAGAATGCTCCCTGAGAAAGAATAGAGATTTGAGGACAGTGAGGCCAAACTCCAAATATACAACCCTGCCCCTAAGGCACGATTGGTTTCTCACATCACCATGCAGAGAAGTGATTAGGCAGAAAAAGTATCCAGATACTGGAAAGCACAGGAGCACAGAAAAAAACATGAAAGAGGGAGTTAATTTTGTCTGCAAGATTATTCAGAGGACAGCATCAGCTCATATTTCACAACTGCTCTAAACTATTTCGAAGTTTTACCTGGATTTATCAAGCTGTAAAAACACTTACAAAAACCTCTGAGATTGAAGACAGACAGAAGTGTTATTCGTTGATAAAGGTCTATGTTCAATTTATCTTTTATAAAATCTAAATTAAATATATCATTAACAGCATATATTAACAGCATATTTGTAATACCATAATCATCTGAAGTCTGATAAAAGATCTGGATTTCAGAGAAGGATGAGTTTGCCCTTCTACATCATTAGCATTACAGAATCCTGTCATAAGTCTATCCCTCCTTACATCTTTCCTATGCACTCCATCTTCTTGAC
>JAUBOD010000971.1:6832250-6879111 GCA_032353885.1 Nothura maculosa | reverse complement strand
ATGATTCTATGATTATTTTCTATCTGAGTTTGTCAACATATTTGACTGGACTATAGGAACAAATAATACAGTTGTCCTTACATCTGTGCCTCGATTAAGGACATGTAAAGTAAATGAGAGATAGCCTGTTTCTCAGAGCCACCCTGCTGGTAAGAAGCAGTAAGGACTATAAATATGACTTAAGACACAAGTATCAAGTTGATAAAACTACTTTACATAATAGCCACAATTAGGAGCACAGCACTTAAACAGATGCTGAAGAAGCATGGATAATGACAGTAAAAATGGTTTGCTAATAAGCTGAATGCAGACTTTTTCTGACAAATGACCTATTGGGAGGCAATAAACTTGCAGCAGGTGAAAGTTTTTGTGGGAGATTTTACCATAAAGGTAATCTGAGTGCTTTGTACAGAGCAAGATGGTTTTTAGACTGCTTCTGACAACACCATTTCACCTCTTCTCCATTCTATCCCTCTTCAAGAAAAGAATTCAAGTGTCCAATTTTAAAAAGAAATCTTGAAATCTTTTTTTTTTTCCTGCTATTAGTTTCAGGCCTTTGTGTCTCACTGACTTCAGTCCCTTGAAATTACTGCACAATTTTTTCTGGCTGCAGTTCCATTCATCACAATAGTGACGTTTTACAGTTAATCCTTTGACTGTCCTCACTTACTAGCTCCTGGCTCAATTGGCATACTATCTTTACTTCATGCTAGCTAGCTCCCTTCTGAAGGAAGCTAAACTAGGTGTTCAACTCCAAGTACACATCAAATACTCTCCAACACTTAATGAGGACAGAGGAGGAACCAGAGTATGACAGTTTCAAATGAGGAATTGTCAATGCCAAATGAAGTCTTAACCTTGAGTAAATATCCAAAGCACACAGAACAAAAATGTAGGGACTTCAGTGACAACTGCTTTGAATACTGATCAATTCCTTCTGTGTCAAATTACTTTATAATATAGTAAGAACTCTAGTACACACACACAAATCTCTCTTCTGATGTTTTACATTTGGAGTCAGAGTTAAAAGATTGTTAGGTACAGAATGCTTTGAAAAAACTTCTGAAATGTGGGCCATTTTCTTCCTCCTGCTTACCAGAACGATACATTTCTACAGATGTTATCAGTAAAATAATAGTAACAGGCATTTACTTAAATTCTATTTAATATTCAAAAACAAATAGATTTCAGTAATTAGCACTTTGAACACTTGTTCATAGGTCATGGTGCTACTCATTCCTATGAGCAACTTCCTCTGTATGGCTTTGATTTAGTTTAAGACTTGCCAGAAGCAATACACAATACAGTTTCAAGCACCAGGCAAAAAGATGCCTACAACAGATGAGATGGAACTTACTATGTTGAAAACTGAGTGAATGATTAAATTCTTAGCAGACTTCTTTAGAGTATCAGCTTACAGAAAAGTTACTTACCTTTACGTAAGAAAAAAAGCTTACACTTATGCAAATACTCAAGTTATGGTTTGTACAATGATCTGACACCCTGGTAGAGTTTTGGTTGTTGTACATAGTACATAACCCTCCTATATATTCCAAAAGCAGATTTTGTAAGGAGTGAATAAAACTCTATCCATTGGCCCTCTGTTCCAATATTTGCCTAATAGAATTCTATTCCAAAAAGTAAAATAGAGAAGTGGACTGTAAATCATATTTTATTGAAAGAACAGGAAAGAAAACAAAAGTACTGCTTCTGTATGTTCCCAAATTTAAGATGATTTGTAATAAAAGTTTAAGCTTAAGTGTGAGATGTTGAATTTTCAAGGCCTTAGGCTGCTAAGCTTGCTCTATCTGCACTTATCTTGACCTTCCTGCAACTTTGTTTTTATTCACTTTCTCTGTAACATCAGTTTCCTTCTGGCCGGGTGGTTATGGCTCATTTGCTTTATTTATTTTTATTTTTATTTGTTTTGTTTGTACAATATGTTTCATGCAGTGAGAGTGGTTAATTTGTATAAAGGAGATACCTAAGACTAACACAATGATATAGCATTAGTAAATTCAAGTCTGACCTGAAAACAGATGCCTTGAATAGAGAAGAGGCAAAATATGAATCACAGAGAAGTACAGGCATGGAAGGATGAGAGGCCACAAGGGTGGCATTGGATACCCCATGGTCAACATGGGAGACCAGTTTGGCTAAAAAGATTCCACCTGAAGAAATTGTTAATATCACAGTAGTGTAGTACACAAATAGTACACAAATATGTGCACTACTATTCCTAAATATGTCTATGGACAATCACAAAAAAAAGAGAAAACTCTCAAAGCCTTTGTGTCTGCAGACTCTGAGGAGTCCTTAGGGCATTGTGCTTGTTTTTGTTATTTTTCCTGTAAAATGCACCACATAAATATGCCTTACATAATGCTATATAAGAAAATAACAAGAAATCTCTGGTATATAAGAGAACTTGCCTGGAAATGACTCCAGAAATGCACACTATAAGATGGAGAGCAGAGTTTCAAACCCTTGTTCCCTAGGCAACACCAATACTTGCTTTGGGGAGCAATACAGCAGTGCCACTGGAAGCTGCTGAACAACCTTGAATATGGAAGCATTTGAAGACACCAACGTATTTTCTTTTCCTTTGTCTATTAAAGAATTTGTGTATTTTTCTCTGGCTGGAACCCAGTCAGTATGTTTCAGACTGCAGAACTCACTTTCACCTTCCCTCCAATATAAACCTTCACAGGCTGTCACAAATTTCCCTGTCAGCACCCGAGACTGATTAATGGGAAGGAGCAGATGTCCAGGTCTGTATCTATCAGTGCAGGCTGTTCTCTCTGTTATTTACCTGCCTGACATGAGCGTCCCATCCCAGTTGTGGAGAGCCCAGCACTAGAAACAGGCGCCCGTTATTGACGGATCTGTCCACCTCCACCCGCGTGCTGAAGTGCACATCCAATGCTGCAGCTGCAGTGTGATAGCTAATTATAGAGCAGCACAGAAAAAAAATGTCATCATGATAAAGGGAAAGGGGTTCCAATAATCTCGTGGAAAGAAATTCAGATCACTCTTTCTCTTTTAGAAATACAGTATATCTTGTATACATAGGCACATGTGTTTTAACCTAAGTTATGCTAGAAGTCCCATGTACTTGTACTTAGTTTCTACCTTTAGATATTCCAATGCTGAAAATTTATTGTGAACGATGGGTGAAATTTGTCAGGAAAATCACAAAGTGGCAGCTGTTTACAGTTCAAGTACAGGAAAGCAGCAAGAAAAAACAATATTGTTGGAGCAAATATATTTGATTATACTCACATAAACTAAAATGATCAATATGTGCTATGACAAATTTCAGTTTTTGTCCGTTACTTTTCTGGCTGCACAAGGTCAACAGAGCTCAAGAGATATTAAAGAAGACTAGGAAGACTAACTCTAATGAGCATAATTCCTATTGTGCTCATTTTCTGGAAAATATTTTCTATTTACCACCAACAAAAAATCTACATACCTTGTTTTAAAGATTTTTTTTAAGAAGTAAGTAAATAAGGCCAGCAATTGCTACTAGTAAAAAAAAAAAACAACTGATCCAAACAATTGTCACATTTAAATTAAATAACCACTATATTTTTTATTTTGTAATAAATATATAAATATGTTCTAATTGATTGTTTTGGGGGGTTTTTGGATCTACTTGAGGGAATTGTTAGCTTCATACTCTGAGAGTATGTAGCTCTATGTAGCTCTCAATACAGTTGAAGGTTCAAGAACTTGACAACTTTCTCCGTGTCTCATTTGGAGAGACTAAAGGTCAAAATTTAACAGTATATTCTTTGACCTAGCAGACCAGAGGCCTAAACCAAGATTTTCCAGTTTATAGACTTTTCTTTTTTTCAAGCAAAAATCTAGTATTAAAAAAAAGAGAATTACATTCTAAGACTCATTTTAAGGACATTGTAGATAAAATCTATAATTAGACTTTGTAATATATATTTAATTTCATTTGTGAATGTAAAAGGTATTTAAAATGTATTTCAAAGTAAATGTAAGAGATCTCAGTAACCTCATAGAGGTAATAAACACAGGACTGATAAAGAGGGAAGCTATGTGATATATGTGGTCTGATCATTCTTACGCTGAAACTAGGTAGGTCTTGTTGAACTGATAAGCAAGCTGGTAGTGTAACTACCCATTCTTCTGATTACAGCAACGTAAACAGCAAGCCAGAAGGATATAAACTGCTAATTTGTGAACTTTTTGCACTGAAGATCCACAGGTGAGAAAAAAGGTTGAGATTATACAATCTATTCCCAAAGGGGAAGGACAGATCAAACCTTGAGGAAGCTGGAATGGTTAGGGAACACCATTAACAAAAGAACTCCACTTGCTTACTATGGAGAATATTGATTGTTACAAACTAGAAGAAAACTGCTTCATATAGACTATAATTTTAAAATCACAGTTTTCAAAGCTCTTGGCAGACCAAAGTAAGCAGAAGTCTACCACTCACACCTTATCCTTATTGGATATACACCTTATTGGACAGTGAGGTGAATTATGAACTGGATGGATGGTAGAGCTCAGAGGGTGGTGATAAATGGGGCCAGTTGGAGGCCTGTGGCCAGTGGTGTCCCTTAGGGTTCAGTACTGGGCCCAGTGCTGTTCAGCTTGTTTATCAATCACTTGGAGAAGGGCACAGAGTGCATTCTGAGCAAGTCTGTGGAAAATACCAGACTGAGTGGAGTGGTCAACACTCTAGAGGGCTGTGGAAAGTTGGGCAGAGAAGGACTTTATGAGGCTCAACAAAGACAAGTACAGGGTCCTGCACCTGGGGAGGAATAACCCCAGGTATCAGTACAGATTAGGGTTTGACCTGCTGGAAAGCAGCTCCACAGAGCGGGACCTGGGAATCCTGGTTGACACCAAGTTAACCATGAGTCAGCAGTGTGCCCTCATGGCCAAGAAGGCCAATGGGATCCTGGCCTGCATCAGGAGGAGTGTTGCCAGCGGGTCAAAGATGGTGATCCTGTATCTCTCCTCTGCTCTGGTGAGGCTGCAGCTGGAGTATTGGGTGGTGTTCTGGGCTCCCCAGTGCAAGAGAGATGTAGAGCTTCTGGAGAGGGTCCAGTGAAGAGCAAGATGATTAAGGGAGTGGAATATCTCTTGTATGAGGAGAGACTGAGTGAGTTGAGCCTGTCTATCCTGGAGAAGAGAAAATTGAGAGGCGATCTTATCACCATGTACAAATACTTGAGGGGAGAATGTAGGGAGGAAGGGGCCAAACTCTTCTCAGTGGTGGCCAGGGATAGGACAAGGGGTAATGGATATAAGTTGAAAGACAGGAAGTTCCATGCATGTGAGGAAGAACTTCTTCATTGTGAGAGTGACAGAGCCCTGACATATGCTGCCCAGGGAGGTTGTTGAGTCTCCTTCTCTGGAGATCTTCAAATCCCGCCTGGATGCCGCTCTCTGTCACATGCTCTAGGTCCCTGCTGGAGCAGGTCAGTTGGACTAGGTGATCTCTAGAACTCCCTTCCAACCTTAACAATTCTGTGATTCTGTGATTATTCCATTTATGTGTAGTAGTTTCTTGAAAATGTGTGAAATAGAGCCTGACTTTCTGAGTTCAGTGCCTAACAGTATATCCCAAGTGCCAATACTTTTTCCAAGACTTTTCCACTTATTCATCCATGATCTGGATGGTCCTAAAGAATCCACTCTCAAGAAGTTTGCTGATGATACAAAACCAAGAGGAGCGGTTGATGCACCAGCGGACTGTAGTATGGATTCAGAGGGATCTCAATAGCCTAGAGAGATGAGCAAAGAGGAACCTCATGAAGTTCAACAAAGACAAGTGCATCTAAGGATAAATAACCCTATGCACCAGTACAGGTTGGCAACTGATCTACTACAAAGCAGATCTGCAGAGAAAGGCCTCATGAAAAACAAGCTGAACATGAGACACCAGTGTACTCTTATGGCCAAGAAGGCCGTTAATATCTGAGTTGCATCAAGCAAAACAATTCCAATACATCAAGGGTGGTGATCCTCTCTGCTTTATTCAGCTCTTGTGAGGCCATCACCTGGAGTATTCTGTCCAGTTCTAGACTCCCTAGTACAAGAGAAAGATGGTGCTCTAGATGTCCTTGCTTAAGCAGGGGGGTTGGACTGGATGATCTCTAGAGGTTCCATTCTAACCTTAACCATTCTGTGATTCTGTGATTCTGTGATGGAACTATTAGAGAGAGAGACCACCAATGGCTGCTAAGATGATTAAGGGACTAGAGCATTACTTCTGTGAGGAATGGCTGGCAGCTGGAACTGTTCAACCTGGAGAAGAGCAAAGGTAGATATTATAAAAATTTTTAAAAATCTGAAGGGAGATGTTTGAAGAGAGTGGAGCCAGATTGCCTAGTTACAGGAGAAGCAATGAGTACAAGTTAAAACATGGGGAGTTCCATCTGAACTTCAGGAAAAACTTTATTGTGAGAGGGACTGAGCACTGGAACAGAATTTTCACAGAGTTTGTGGAATCTCCATCTTTGGGAATATTCAAAAGTTATTTGGACACCGTGCTTTAAGTGCAAAGTGCTTTAAGTGAACTAGCTTGAGTTAGACTTCAGGATCACCAGAGTTCCCTCAACCATTCTGTGATGCTCACCAATAACCAGATTATCAAAGAAGATAATCATGCAAAGGGAAAGTAAGATTGAGTTTACTCTTACTGAGAAAATATGACTGTATGAGAAAGAATAAACTGTTCAATCTGAAAAGAAAATGTAAGGAAAATCTGATAATATGCTTCAAATACGCACTAACTGTTGGAGAGAATAGGATTAATCTATTTTTTGTGTCCATGGTGGAGAAAAAAGTCAAGAGTTCACATCATAGGCAAGAAAACTCAGAGGAGTCATTAGAAATAGCTTTCTAACAGTAAAGATAACAGAATATTATAAGTCGGTTGTGAAATCCTTTTCCTGCCCACTGGTAAATTTCCCAAGACATATTTTTAAGACTAGTTTGAAGTAACCTAAATATTGCTCTCAGGAGTGACCCAACTACAACAGTAAGAATACCAAGTTTTGTCTTAGGACAGAAAGAGTAGTCTGCTAAGCTCTTGAGATGCCTTCCCACCTTACACTTATAAGTTCCAGATATATAGACACTGATTCTTCAGTTCCTTTTTCTGATAGTTACTATTTACACAATCCAATGGTGAAGATATGTCCTGTTATGTGACTTAAAAAACAGTCTGAACTGAGAAAGAAACATCTAAAAATATGTAAATTATACTAGTTTCCTAAATTTTGAACTGCTACAGATGAATATTTTTTACATTACAGAAAATGTAGTTCTAAATATATGAATCCTTCTCAAAGTAGAGTTATTTTTCCTTTACATATTAGAACAGATATATACAAAACTTTTCTCACCTTATCCAGAAGCTTCAAAACAAAACATAAAAGTTACCTCACGATTCCACAAAATGCTTGAAACTTCAGTGGTCCTAAAAGTATTTATCCAGCTCACAAAGGATACCCTGTTTTCCAGAGGATATTTTAGTTACTACATCAAAATAAAAAGCAAAGGCTTTTACATTTCTCAGCCTCCATCAACTACTGCTGTTATTACAGGAAAAGAAAAGAACCTCAGGAAGAAAGACAATACATTTGTGATATTACTTTATTATTAATTCTTAGTTGCCTTTTCAGTTCAATATGATCAATACAGTCTAGTTTAAACTTGTTGTGCAGCAAAGAAAATTTGACTACCATGATTCAGTAGCTGAGGAAGCTAATCAGGAAGTTGTTTGTCCTGAACCCATGTCAATCCTCATTAGAGAATGCTCTGGGTAAAGAAGCCTCATGCTTTCTCGTAGAAGGAAATTACGATAATCTGTTTAGTAGTTCTATCCTTCAAAACAGAGCCAGTGATTTCTGGAAAATCCTTACCACAGAAAATGCTAATTTGCTTTTCTTTTTTTTTTCCCTGAGTTAGGAAATGTGAAATACTGTTTCACCCTAATACATATTTTATTGTGTTTATGAAGAGGTTTTAGTTCACCAGAGGAGCTGGTTGGGACAAGAAGTTACCTCCAATTGCTAACTTTTGCCGTTAGTTGAAAACAAAGGACATGCAAACTTCTGTAGAAGTCCAAGTTTTTTGGTAAAATATGCTTCACAGTATCAAGTCTTTCACCTTATTGAGTTTCATAAGTCTGATTAAGAAAGTTTCTTCTGCTGTGTTGGGAATAACATCCTCTCTTTCTTCATGGAGCTAAGACTGTGTTTAATACTACTTGTTATGCATCTGCAAGATCATGCAGATGCAGAGAAACATTACATGACTTTCAAGAGAAGACTTTGTGAATTTAGAGTCAGGAAGACTTCTCTGTTCATCTCAGCAGGAGTAAGCAGAGATGAGCAGCAAGACCTCTTCCTATTAGAAGAAAGCACTCATCCATCTCTAATCCAGCAATATCATGCATATAAAATATTTAATACAGTAGTACAGCAGGACACCTGTGATACATGCTGTCAATGAGGCCTGCAAGCAGCAAGTGATTTTTTAAAATGACCTTTCTTTATAAATTGATTTGCTGCTCATTTGACATCCAATATCTAATTCATCTGTTTTTCAATTGATAATGAGCCTCCTCTATTTCTGAAGTTCCAGTGTAACTCAGAGTTAACTAAAATGCACAACAGTATTACCTTAGTTTGGAAGCATTCTAAAGTACCTAGTCATCATTAATTCATATAATTTCCATTGTAACTTTAATAATGATAAATTAGTTTACAGTTAAATGTGATACATAATTTACAAGAATTACTTAGTAATTTTATGACTGAAATGAAATTTTATTATAATTTTAGCTAGTACCTAATTTCTATTTAAAGGGAGCTTTATTATATTGTTTGCATAACTATAAGGAGATAAGTAAAATTCTCAATTTAAAATACCATGCAAGCAGGAGTTCTTCTGGTAGGGAAGGATGATCAAGTTCAAGGGAAACTATCAGGGAAACAATCTCTGAAAGCTAAATCTATAGTAAAAAAAAAAAGTGTTGAGAAAAAAAAAAACAAAAAGAACTAGAGGAAACTATTTTGGTGCTAGTATCTATTGAATGCAGCATTATTATATGTTTTTCAGCATACTGCTCTCTAACTCGGGAGTGCAGGAAGAAAGGCGAAACAATAACCAAATGAAAATATAGAATAATATTTATTGCAAAATATTCCTATCAACATAAAGTTAAATATAGAGCTTTTGATTACCCTCAGTTGCTGCTGAGGTCCTATCTGTAGCTGTTTTTTTTTCGGCTTAATATTTCATCCTTATAACAATAAAAACATCTAAAGCATAATGTAAACAAATATCCTATATTTGGATATTTGGATCCTACATATCCCATATTACTAAGGCCTGAATGGGATATTTTTTCTCATTTCTAACTATAAATATACATTTCATGAGTCTTAAGCGTAGATAACTTTCCAGTCGAGGAGAAATAGGACTATGTGGTGGAAGTAATATATAACATACAACACCTACTAATATGTATGCATTTTATCTCTGTAATTTGGTTGTTGTCAAATTTAAAGATGACAGGTCTTTCAGGAACACAGCACTGTAACATGAGAAGAAGGTATGTTAGCAAAATACATTGCAAAAGACAGTTCTATCAAGGAAAAGAATGTTTCTTATAAATGATGTCAGACCTTCCCTTTGTATCTAGTGAAAAGAAAATACAGGAAGTGACTTGTTCACTGGTGAAAGGAAAAAAGAGACTAATATGAAACATCCAATAAGGCCTAAGTATGCACTAATAAATGATGCTTTGTTAGGACTTTTAACTGGTGTAAAAAAATACACTTACAGGTATTAAGTGTTTACTTGCAAATCAGTTTGGAGACATGATAAATACATAGATTCTATCTTTAATAGAAAATCCTTCACTCAATTGAAGGATTTTCTATTGGTCCCATTGAACTCAAAAGAAAATCTTTCCCATGTCCCATCTTTCCCATGTTAGCTACAAATAGCCCTCTTTTAAACTTATTTCTCTCTCAGAATTAATGGATAAGAGTTAGAATATACTGGAGATGATATACAAAGAGTATTTAGTATATGCACTTTTATTAGAGAGAATTTCACAGATGACCAATCAGTTTCTTCCACTTAAATTTGCTGAATGGAGATTGCTCTGTCTTGCCTAGTATTCACCAAATAATAATAAAATTACAAGAGGGTACTGCGTACAAAGCATAACAACATCTAGCAACTGCAGCTAATACTGTATAACTCAGTTCTAATTCAAATATAAATATTTACATAAATATAAATACACATTTTATATATATTTATCTGCATCAAGGGGGAGCCTTATAATAAAAGATATGCTCTGTGGCTGGTTAAAGTTGTCAAACTTATAGCAGAAATGACTTCCAGGAAGTCTTATAGTCTGCTATTCACAGATCAGTCTAAATTAACATTGCAAACACTTTGTGCTCTCAGCTTGGTTCTAATTTTCTGCTTGTAGAAAAACCCAGACCTCTCTAGGAAATTAATGACATCATTGACATAAATTTAGCAACTGTTTTCATCATTTACATAGGAGACAATAACAGCACACAAAATTCTAAATGGATTAAATACCCCCAAAACTGCTGAGTATCTTACTATCTAGAAACCAACTAGATAGTAGAAAATAAATCAACTGAACAACAGTATTTTTGCATCTATTATTACTCATAAAACATAACAGGGTGTGATTTTCATTAAGCTAGGAAAATAATGAAATAATTTAGCCAAACAGTTCAATCTCTTTCCGCTTAAAGAATGTCCATAGAAATTATCATTTCATGATAACTGCTAATGAGTTATTAAAATATTACTGCATAAAATTCATTCACAAAGATTTACAGTTCAAACTAACACTGCTTAACTCTGGTCTTTTATATGACTGATGAATTGCATCTGTTGGAAACATAAATCACATGCTTCATATGACCCAGAATGAGTTCTGTTTATGGCTAAAATTTCATTTAAAGCCGGGTTTGACACTTTGTTTGCTATTAAAAAAAATATTGGACAATTACAATGTCACTATGAGTCTCTCATTTCTAGCAAACAGACGGGGATAAAGCTATCCTGGGTCAGACACACATCCAGCAGAAAGCAGCACAAATACTTCCTATCTCTTAGAGCTGCATGGCTAGCCACAAGGATGTCTTTACTCACTCACATGCCAGACTAAATGAGGCATTTACTACTTTGCTAAAAAATAAGGCTTAGCAATAGATCTTTTTCAGGTCATATTTAAAATCAATAAATGAGAAAATGCACCATTTTCAGGGCCAATTCAACTCTACCAATGACCTGGATTCCCTCTCTCAGCTTCAACAGAGGTTGTGCACACTGGTTCATTTCCTCATTTTTATTTTAACTATATTCATTTTAGTTAAATTTGAAAATTCATAATAATGTCAGGTCTTTTCTATTTCTGATTCTCTTTCTCTTCTAGATAATGACTGATTTATTGTACGAAATAGAAGTTCAAAACAGTAAAGTGTCTCAATTATCCTAAATTAAAATGCTGAACTGGAATAATACATAATGAACTCCTAATGGACTATCTTAACAATGAAAGATTTTGTAGGTCATCTTAATCTCTCAGTAGAAAAGATAATCAAGTAATTCTGTTCTCTAATTTTCTGTCATATTTTAAGTTTTTTTTTTTTTTTTCCTATTTACTGGGACAACACATTATTCCATTTCAATGTGAAAAAATGTTTGCCTTCCAAAATCCATGATGGAAATTAGACATTTTTTCCAAAGGAGAAGAGTGATTCTGACTGCAGAGAAGCTAATAGCCTTGTAATTAGGGCATGAACTTGAAAATTGAGAGAGCCAGATTCAAGTCTCCTTTGTATCAGCCTGATCAGGGACTTAATTCAGATCAGTGCCCTAGATAGGAGACTATTGCTCTGCAGCAGGGGTCTCTTACTTCAGAAAAATAGGTGTCTTTATTATTTTAGGGGAAATGGAGGAGAGGCAGAGACCCTGTCTAGATCTCGAATTACCTTTATGGTTTTATAGGGAAGGCTTCACTGCAACTATTACATTTTGGCAGAAACACCTCAGCTTTAATGATTTGGTGTTTTAGACACAGGAAAAAAACAACCAAACAAACAAAAACAATTCTAACAATAACTTCTGTTCCTAGAGAAAGCTTCCTACAGCATCTTTTCGGACGATGATTATGTGGAAGAATACCCTTCAAAAATGATGTGATCTTAGAATATAGGTTTTGTTTTAAATTACATTGAGTCCATGAATACTCCCTTCTTGTAAAAATGTGGTTCTTACACAGTTAAAGATGACTTCTGTGTAAACAATTTAAGTCTTCTGTTCCTTATTCTGTAATTTAAAGTTTTAAAACTAGATGAAAAAAACCCTGAGAAAAACATAATTTTATCCATAAATTTCTTCCCATTTTACCTCACAAAGATACAGACAAGTTATCCACAAAAATATTTGGCAATTTCCCAATCATCAACTGCTATAGTAAAAGTAGCCTGCAAGTAATTTGATTGGCAATCTTTTTTCCTGCTTCTCAGGAAAAAGCTCTTTGGCATACTTTAAATATGAGCCCTGCAGTCATAGCTTTTCGCATAGAAGAAATATGCTGAGCAGTAGTCAATTTTCAGACTAAATGAGATATAAAGGTCATGGAGAATGAAAAAGTGTAAAGCTACTTTTATCTAAATAAAAATTTGAATCCAGTAAAGTCAAAAGACATAGTTTGGTGGTGCAGGTGCATTAAGATATTTCACAGGGAATTACTTTGGTAAATATTCATTCTAACTCTTATGGATAGTATAATTACTCTTATTTCTCCCTAATCATATATCAAAAAAAATAAAAAAATCATGAAAGTTATATCTCTCTATTTAATAGTGATTGCATCCTGTAAACTTAATCCAGCCCAGTAGCTGCATCATTTGTATGTCACACCATCAGCAGACATTAGGCTATGTAGAGCAGCTGAGCTCCTGGCTCTAGATATTGTGTAATGAAAGATAAAAGAGAGTCATCCTTAATGTGTATGTCCATCATCAATGCTTTCTTAAAGTACCAAAGTGTATTATTTTGGAGCATAACGAATTATAGTTGCTTTATGGTTATTTCATTTTTTTTTGTTTGCAAGGTAAAGTGAAGAAATACCTGAAAGTGCTTTGCTCAATCAATCAGGTTTATTCTTGAACTCACTGAAATCAAATGAGGCTTTTCTAAGAACTTTGATTATATCATGCTAAAACACACTCACATACCAATAAACTGGTAAAAGCAGGTCTGCTTCATGTGAATGAGTCCTGTGATCCACAGGTTCCTTTTAATACAAAATCTTCATGAACTAAGCTTACGTACTAAAATGTGGACATTGGTAACCACCAGCTCTAGCTAATACTTGAATAGAGAAAATATCTTGCAGATCTTTCCTCCAAGTAGGTTCCTCAGCTGAAATGTGTGTTTTCATTTTTCTTTTACAGGAGGACACAACTACATACAAAAAGAAAATGCTGGGGATAGGGAAGGCCCTGATGAAGATGCATAATCCATCCTCAGGGAGGAGCACCTAAAGCTAACAGAACCCTACTGTGACATGCTCTTTGTGGGCTCTGTAGTGCTGCCCTACCATGCTCTAAACAAGCTGGAACATTTATTTTAGCATGGTGAATTCTTTGGTAGGTGCAGCGTGTAATCGTGCCTGCAGGTCATGAAGGTGTGCATCACTGTGGACAAGTTTAAATCTAATGTGACAAGTTAAAACACCCTTACAAACATAGTTGGAAATAAGTGCTATTTGGATTCCTGCCCAGTTCAGTGTCCAAAAGCAACAGTAGCTCTTGAAGCAGCAGCAGTTCAGTAAAATATCAACACTGAAGACTGTCTCTATCATCTAAGGGCAGATATGTTCAGTGGAGAATGAAATCTTAAGGTTATGAATTTTTAAAAAGGCAAGGCAAGGTTTTTCCTCTTGCCTATATCAAGGCAATTATCTTTACTGTTAAAAAAGCTAATCCTCAGTCATTTGCTGATCTTTCATAAGACCTTGAGCTGAGGAGAAAGACTATTTAATGCATTTGAGAGCACTGTAGCCCAAGACATTAGCCACATATTACTGGCAGTACTCTCTTACAATCTCCTTTCAGCAACATCACTGGATTTTAAATGTGTAATGAAGGCAATTCCAGATGTGGAAGAAGGATTTTGGGTAGATGATAGTCATTATATTTTGGTGCAAAAGGAAGTGTTTGGAAAGGTCTCAGCAACTTGTGAATATTTAATATCTTTCTGAGAGATAAATATTCCAAAATGCAAAGGGCTGAGATTTGTCTGTCAGTGCTCAGAGTTCTCTGCTGTCTTGGATGCCCAAATTGCCTGGGGCTCATCAAGGAAGGGAGGATAACAACGCTATTCAGGTACAGTTAGGACCTGCCAGCTGTTTAATTAGCTATTCTAACATACAATATTTCCAAATTATTTTCCCCTCCTTTTCATCATTTGCTTCATACTCCTTGTTTTCAGTAATGTGTTCTAATTCCCTTTGCAACTACCTCCCAATGTAAACTCCCAGCTTCTTTAAGGAGACCTTTACTTTTCCTCAATTCCATTTCAGAAAGCAACAAAGCTATATGATTCTGGTGCTTTTTTGCCACTGGTCCCTCAGCTTGTTTTACATTGTTAGTGCCTCAGGCTCCCAATTTTCCCAATTTCTCTTTGCTCCACTTTTCTCCCAAAACGTCCCCCTCCTCTTTGACTCGACCATCTAAGGTCTTCTTTTGATTTTTTCTTCCCCAAAAAACTATCATAGAGGGGAAAAAAGAGACCAATTCCTAAGCATAATCTGCCTCTGCCTGGATGTTGTGACTAGGCCTCATCGCCTGTCTCCTTGAAAGTTGTCCTTTCCTTACCACAAAAAGTACTATTCTCACAGCAGCATCTGGCAGTCAGACAAGCTTTTAATTCTCTAGCTCAGTAGATCTTCTAATTCTGCCTCATGGAATGGGTGCAATCTAGAAGGCATAACATAAAACCTAGATTTTATCTGCTACTCACAGAGAAAAAAACTCTCCAGAAAAACAAAAATCCCTACGCTTAAGTGAAAGAAGCTTCCTGGATGTGCATTTAGGAGAAATAAAAATAATAGCTTATAATATTGAGGCTTAAGTATGGCTTTATTTATTTTTTTTCCTCTTAAAATAGAAGGGACATCGAAAGTGCTGGAATAGGTCATAAGAAGAAAAGGAGAAACGGATTCTTACAAGAGATCTTTATGAATGCTGTCTATTAGCAAAATCATATACCAGAATTTCATTAATTAGAAAACAATTTATTTTTTTACAATCTATTTTTCTAACAATCTATTATTTTTACCTCAAAATGAAAATTATGTAACCACATTCTAAGAAACATGTAGCCTTTGCAATCTCAGTTAATGAGCTGGGCAGTATTAACAGAGTGAGTGAGCAAAGTTAACTGAACTGAACATCTGGATGTTCAAATATACACTTGGATGTCTATTTTCATGACACCATAGAAAGAATGGAGAGATGAAGAAGAGGCAGTGTCAGGCTGAGGCAGAACAATCTCTTTTCTCACCCATTTACTCTGAATTGTCTTGTCTGTAGTTTTTAAAATGTATTTTTACTGCTTTTTAAGAACAACTTCTGTCATTTGCCCTGGCTGTGCAAGCTGCAGCCAAACACTGTGTTGTTAATGCTGTGCTATATCAGTACCCGCAGATGAAATATGCCCTTCTCAATGACTGATTGAGGAATGCTTTGAAGGTGCTGATTCAGCCCTATGGGCATAAGGACAACATAACAGTGATGGGTAGCAGTTAATAAAAAAACTTAGCTAAGCTGCTTTTTTTTTTAAAGTCTGAGTTTATAGTCACAGGGGGACCCTTGACAGGCTTGCCCTTGTTCTGTCAGAACAAACCTAAATGAATACAAATACTCAAAATTTAAAAGATGTTGTAAAGAAAATGAAAAGAAAAATTAGGTATAGGCCGGCTACAAAACTTAAAATCCATAACTACTTTATGACAAGTACATTTTAAATGCAATAAACAGGATGATGTACTATACACAAAAAGAGCTGGAAATGTTTTACGAGTAATGGATGCCATACAGACAGAATTAAAATAGTTTTAGACATGAAGTAAAAAGAAAGGACAGAAGAAAAGAGAACAGTCAGGCTGCTCCTTCATGTTTGACCTTACACAGCCAAGGAGTGCACTAGGAAGGAAGGTATAGATTCAGCTCCTTCTGTCTCCTTTCCTGCAATTATGAACCTGATCTTGGTACAGGAAAATGGATAATCTTTGGTAAAGTTCATTTTTTCTGCAAGCCTCATTGACTAGAGATTGATTGCCAGCTGAATTTTATAATTTAGATAGATAACACTTTGATGAGCATTTGACAGCAACTTGTGTTTTTCCGTAATTTTACTAAAGGGTATAGTTTCATTTAAACTGAAAACAAATAAGCAAACAAAGAATATATACTTCAAAGAATATATACTATACTTCAAAAAAGGCAACTCCATAAAGAAGCTGACATGAAAGAGTCAAGAATGACTCATTCACTTTTTTTTTGCCCCTACCCTTGCTTACACTCTTGCTTGTTCTATCAATCCTACCCACTTCTGACCCAGTTCACTTTTGCACTTTGCTCAAGCAAGTACTACTGAGCCACAGCCAAATGTTTGGGTCATTCAGACCAGACAACTGGGCAGTGATAAATCTCATGAAGTGAACAAGGGAAAGTGCAGGGTCATGCACTTAGGGAGGAATAACCCCGGCACCTGTACAGGCTAGGGACTGATCTTCTGGAGAGCAGCCCCGCAGAGAGGAACCTCAGCATCATGGTGGATGTCAAGATTAGACAGCAGTGTGCCCTGGTGGCCAAGAAGGCCAATGGGATCCTGGGTTGCATTAAGAAAAGCATCTCTAGCAGTTTGACGGAGGTGATCCTCCCCCTATCATCCCCCCTCCCTGACCTGGTGAAGCCACATCTGGAGTTTTGTGTCCAGTTCTGTGCTCCCTATCACAAGAGAGATGTGAACCTGCTGGAGAGAGTCCAGTGCAGGGCTATGAGGATGATCAAGGGCCTGGAACATCTGCCCTATGAGCAAAGGCTGAGAGAGCTGGGCCTGTTCAGCCTAAGGAAGAGAAGGCTAAGGGGAGATCCGATCAGTGTCTATAAATGCCTCAAGGGAGGGAGGGAGGAGGATGGAGCCGGCCTCTTCTCAGTGCACTAAAGGAAATGGCTACAAACTGAATCACCAAAAGTTCCACAGGAACTTAAGGAAACATTTCTTAACAGTGAGGGTGTCAGAGCTCTGGAACAGGCTGCCCAGAGAGGCTGTGGAGTCTCCTTCTCTGGAAATCTTTAAAACCCACTTGGCCGCAGCCGTGTGCCACGTGCTCTAGGTGATCCTGCATGACCAGGGGTGTTGGACTAGATGATCTCTAAAGGTCTCTTCCAACCTTAAGGATTCTATGATTCTATGATTCAGTTGACGTTCTTGCTCATGCCTGGGCCTGCAAATGAACCTGTCTGTTCCAAGAAAGAACAAGGCACAGCTCCTCAGTTTTAAAGATTATCCCACCTGTTTTTGTGTATGAAGTCATTTGGTCTACTTTCAAATATTTTCAGTACACATCACAGTCAGAGCTAAAACTTTTGAAAACATGAGCAAATTAAAACCAAAGAACTATATCAAGCTACTAAGGGTGACCAAACATTCCTATTGAGTTCACAGAGGGAACTGGAGGAGGAAAGGGAACAAGAAGAGTTTTATTACTTTTTTTCCAGTCTTCCAATAGACAGGAATCTGGCTACTGAAATTTTACCCTGTCTGCCTATCAACTTCAGATTCTGAAGGAAGAACAGCAAGGAAGAGCAAGGAGCTCCTAGAGATTGTTCACTGACCAACAAAATCACAAAAAAGACTCTACATTTCTGAGAAGCACAGGACTTGCAACCCTGGAAGATATGCAATCAAGGCTGGAGGGCACAAAATGATGGATGTAGGGCTGGGAAATACATAATTAATTGATGATAGTGTGCTATGAATGCATAATATATTGATGTCGGTCTGAAGGGACACAGATTAATTAATTGGGGCTTAGGGAGAAACTGGTGCTCATACTACTATTGGGCAATATTTTATGCAAATATGTGTAATGTTATGCAAATTAACAATCCACTGAGGATTTTGTGCCATAAGATGTTGGCAGAGATGCGCCTTCATCGTAAAATAAAATCCCTAAGCAGAAGTTGGTGAAGAAGGGACAAATATATTTCTTTCAAGTATACTTTTTTCCAAAATTCCATATTAAAAATACTTTATATCCAGATCCATACAGAAGCATATAATTCTCAAAATATGCTTTCACACATGTACAGTACACTAAACAACTAATTGAAAAAATACAGTAACGAAACATTTCAAATTATTCCATGAGTGTGACTGAGCTCTCATCCTGCAATATCTGCTGCTTGGGAAGAGAAATTACAGGATGCCCATGAGGGGAACAGCATTTCAATGTAATGTGAGAGGAATGTAATTGCTACACTCTGATATAAGAGAAAGAGAAGGAATCCTGGCTGCAGCTACTAAAATAAGGACCTGAAATATGATGGCAGTAAAATCCTAATCTTTTCTGACCTGATGTCATCCTAGACGCACAATAAAGAACCATCAGGGATTCATCATTTGAGGAAGGAATTCTAGAAGAGCTATTGTATTCTCTGTTAAATTTTGCAAAATTTCTCTAAAGAGGAAACATTCAGGGACATAGTGGATGTGTGATCATTATCTGATACACAGCAGTAATTTACAGTAGAAAATAGCTACAGAAAAAGAGAGAAATCCCTAATGGAAATTTCAATAAGTGGTGATCTTAGCAAGAACAGTAGAGTTTCTCCAAACAAACTTAATTCTAGCCATTTGCATCAGGGTTAATTTCATCCTAAGGAAAAAACAAACAAAACACAACAAAACACTAAAAGCATTAAGCACTTAAAGCACTTCTCAAAGCATTAAGACAGTACTATGCTAATGGCATTATCATGTTGTCTGTTTTTTTTCTTTCTTAAGAACAAATAATTTTGTGGTGACAATGGTCAAAATGTTTGATGCAAATGTATTTCTATCTGGAATAAAATAAATTATAATAAATCAGAAGATTATAATAAAAGACAAAGTATGAGCTTGATGGAGGAATGCTTTGCCTCTGTAGTGCAAGAAGCTAAAACAAGCCTGATCTTATCCATATTTTTTTACAGTTTGTTACAAATATCATTAATACCTACACAAGCATAAATCAGAATTTGAAACAAATATACAAATATATGGTCTTCTGTGGAATAGAAAGCTCAGTATTCTAAATCACTTCCACACTTTCATTTATTTCATTGTAAATGATATCAGGAAAAGGTGAGTATTTCTGTTGCCTATATTAAACTAAGCTCATTGTTAGGTGGATATTGTTAATCTAATTTTCAAAGCTGCTGACACGAGAAGACTATTTGTGTAATATTTATAGATTTGTTATTAATGTCAGGCATAAATCACTGGAGGCCTTAATAAAATTAAAAGCCTTTTTCGTTTTTCTTTCCTTTTTTTTTTTCCCTTCTCCTTCTTCCTTCATATATTGTATTTGCCTGAAGAGATTGTGGAACCTGTGTCTTTGGAGGGTTCCTGGACTGGACCGTACAAAGATATAAGAATCTCCTTGAACCACTGTTGGCCATGCATTCAGCAGTAGGTCAGACTAGAAGATCCCTTGAGTTTTTTCTGAACCTGTATGATTCTGCAATTCCAGACATTACTTTTTTAGCGTACTCCATGACTTTATTGATAAAAGATCAAACTGTATACATTTAATATATAATACTGTGCTTGAGTATATCATTTTAATTTTGTGATCATTTTATGAAAAGAAATGAAACATCTTTCATAAAGTTGGAACTTATTTTTTGCTCATATATTTTAATGTACCAAAATTACCCATAGAATGATTCAGTCTTCTTAGATACAAGTCTGGAGTGAATGCCCATGTAACAATTTACCTGTCAGTTGTTCAGACATCACTAATTATCCACAGAAAGAAGAGATTTCAACAAATTAATCCAAAATCAAAATATGTTTGATTGGAATATAAAATTGTCAGAAATAAAAGCATATATATTACCCAGGAGCAGCCACAAAGATATTAAAAAACATTCTTCAACCTCCCAATCTCTGTGTAGAAATCAGCTCATGTTAATGTTCTCCAGCTAAGGTATCTAGATGTAGATGCCTCAAGTAATTACCATAAAATTACACTTGGACCTGGTAAATTTAGATTACAGCATTACTCTACACTGTTACAACTGCAATTTAAGTCAGTCTACTTCCTAATTTTCCAGGTTGCCTTTGCTCTTTCAGATTGTTTTCATGACTCAATAATAATGATCCTAAATAACGTGGACATATCAGAAGAAAATATTGTTAGCACCTCATCAAGTTTGCAGAACAGAGAAGAGAACCTCTTGAATTCTGGTCTGAACTAGAACATATCATTTATAACATCCCATGCTTTTTTTTAAAAATAAAAATTTGACTGCAACTTTTGGTAAACTGTTTCTGGTGACCTTGGTGTTAAAATGATGCTCTATTTTGAGGTTTGCTTTTCCTCACTTCAGCTTCCAGCCTCCAAACTTTCTCTCCCGTGCTGGAAAGATCATTATCAAAGCGATAGATGTTATATATACACAGCAGTTAAACTTTTATTCCAGATTTTGCTATTTATTATCTATTTTGATATCAATGTCCTCTTTTATTCATTGTTCATCACTCTCAGCACCTTTGAGCAACCTATAGAATTTATCAGAGACTTTTTTTTCTATCAGTTTGCGAAAAAAAAGTGTTTAAAAAATGATTCTATCATGAACTGTGCCTCTTCTCATAGAAGTGATGTGCACTGCTGGGATTAGTTATGAAAAGATATTTATAAATTTGTAGGCACACTCATTAACATTTTGTAAGAATCTCATATTGTGGTTTATATGATGTGTAATTGATATTGAGTCTGAATGTGTAAGTTCAGTGAGTTTCAATTAATTATGTTATTAATAAATCAATAAACTGTTTAAATTCCAAATTGATTTGAACTATGTGAATTGAGAATTCTTCCTGTGACACTTCTAACCTTCTGAATCTTCCAGTGTGTTTCAAGACTTATTGTAGACTTACGCATATAAGCAGCTGAAAAATATCCTGTTAATTCTTTACAAATTTCTAGAAGAAAAAGAATTTGACCTCATGATTTATATATAATTTAATGGAATGGAAATGATGTTATCATTATTTTGTGGTCTGAATATAGCAATTTCTAAACACAATGAGAAAAAAAGAAAAACAAAAAAAGCCTTTCAAACACAACTGTTACTTAAAACTAAAAAAAAAAAAACCAGCAAATGATTGATACCATTCTTCAAATTCTCCTGTTCTTAATCCCAAAATCACTAATAAATCTAGCCTAATTTGATATTTTTTCTTTTTTTTCTGTTGTTATAAAATACAGCCTTCTCAGATGATAGTATTTTTAAGTAGAGCAGCTTACATGTTTTTTTTTTTAAGTAACAATTAAATATTCTATTATTTCCTGATCCTATTTTCCTTTTTCAGCACTTTTGTCAAACTGAACTCGGTTATAAGTACTTTCAAGTTTTCTAATACTGGCTTTTAAAAGTGGCAAGTATAGGAAATATGGCCACCTTGTGACCATCTGTACATAAGTAACCACTGAATTTTTTGCTCCATAACTGTTTCTTTTGTCTATCAATAGTGATTTCTCTGCAGAAACTTCTGGGATTAAGACATTGACTTTTGTAATAAATAGAAATTTGGCTAGAGTTCAAAGTCTAGCCTTTCAAAATCTATCCATTCAAAGTCCAAGTTTAAAGTCCAAGAACTATGAAGTATGCTTCCTGACTTTTTATGTTGTTAGTCATCCTTCCCTCTACATTTATCTGTTTATTAAAAAATAAGTGAATTCTCCAGATTCATAAAATACACGTATTTATCATTAGACTTTATGAACTTGAAGGTCCTTTCCAACCATAACGATTCTATGATCCTAAGATGTTCCTTTCTCACCAAAACATCAAACCATAAGGTCATATATTATGAAAGAAGCTATATTGAATTAAAGATATAAGGATTGGAATGCCAAACTATGGAACTTGCTGTAGGTATCTTTTCTCTCTGGTACTCTAATTTTAGTTCAATTAGGAAAGGTCCCAAGTAATCTTTAGTAGATATTCTTCATGCCTTTGTATTTCGGGAAATGTTGACTTCATGAAAATTTAGGTGACTAGCTTTCACTTCTGTAGTCGTAAAGAAATCAGATGCCAAAATGAGTGCAATATATGATAGTCATAATTTAATTTTCTTTGGGATTTTGTCTCAGCTCATGAATTTTATACCTTCTTATAAATTCTAAGAACAATTTGACATTTTCTGTTGGTATCACAGTCAGAGGTTTTCAGTGAATACCTATGAACTTTTACTAGAATAAATATGTTGTATACAGTGGTGATTTAATTCACTGTTCAAGTGTTTCACTATAAAAAGGGATATATATTGTAAGCCATCAAAATTTACAATAGATTGGTTGCAGCACTATCAGTGATTTTATATAGCCATTAAAAAATGATGACATTCCCTATGAACTAATTCCCTGGACTGCTCTATTCCAGAATTCATCGAGGATATGGATCTAGAGAAGACTTAACCCTAGCAGCTAATGCTGCTCCCTTGTTCCAGAAACTCTAGGCAAATTTCATCAGCACTGGTAAGTAAGGGAGATTTCTTGAAAGAGTCAAAAATATCTTGGACAGAAAGAATGTATGAGGATGGGAAAAATGACAACAGTGAAAGAAACAGAGAAGGTATTAAAAAGTATAGTGACTATCAGTAAAAATGAAGGGTAACAAGAGGAAAGGCAGAGGAAAAATGAAAAAAAAAAGAGATATAATGGAGGTATTCTCTATTGAAATTAACTTTTTAATGTTAATTAAAAAGCTATTGTATTTTCTATTGTTGGTACGAAAAGAAAGCAAGATTTCAGAGATGGTATCATTATTGTCTGTTATGGAACTGTCAATATTTTCCTTATAGATTTTTGTGTTATTTGTAAGCAGCTGCAGATATATATATATATATTTTAACAGATGTTCTTATGCACAAGGACCTTATCTTGGATCAAAATTAAAGCTATGAAAAAAAAAAGGTTTCCTTCAATTATTTACATTTTAAACAATTCATTTTTTCTTGCTTTGCTGTAAATTTAAATCAAAACCAAAATGTAAGAATAGGAAACAAACAAGACAACAGTAAAAGCCAATTAACAGAAAATAAAGACCTTAAAGTCAAGTTGTAAAAAATCATAACTGCCTTTCCAGCTGCTGCAATGCAGCATTTATCATTATAAATGCTAACCTTCATCTATTCTTCTAAGAAAGCTACTATTTCCATAAACTCAATTCTTTTCAAAATATTATTAGAATATTTTGATGTCAGAGATTTAATGCTATAAATCTAGACAGAACCAGTTTCCTCAAACTTTCAAAAATATGGCAATTGGAACTCAGGTGAAGGTAAAGACAAGTAAAATGAATAAAATAACATCTTTTTTAAATTCTTTTCCTAATGGAGTTGTGTGGGTGTAGAATTTTTAATATTGGCAGAAAATAAACTGAGGATTGAAATAAAACAACTACCTGCTATTGAGAAATCATGCAGCAACACAGTATATAAAATGTCACTTTCACTGGCTCAGAACAGAATTCAAGGTAAAATTAAGCACTTGATATTTCAGGGCTTTGTGTTGAGAGGATATAGTCTCTAGTATTTGCGAAGGCAGCAAAGTGAACGTTGACTACTTGGAAGAATGTCAAACACAACTGGGTTTCAGTGATTTAAAGAGTCCTCCTCAGTTTTATGCTGTGTATTCAAAGCCAGTTTCCTACAGACACAAACCCATATGCATATTTAAGCATTTAGAGATGACATTGTTTATTTTTCACACTTTCCTTGCAGTCTTCTCAGTCTTAACATATTCTTCATATAAGTAAATATTATCACACACTTGGCATTTCTGGCTACAGCACTAGGTGATCCCTCGTGCTGCATATTGACATCACTCCTCTGGGCTTAACTCGTTCTTTACAAGTTTTTGTTTTCTAACTCCACACTCCTCCTGTATAATTATGGCACTAATACATCTGTATATATGTATATTTTAGAGTGTGCAACCTTGCTTTTAGCAGGGTTTGGAAAAACACACAAAACTATCTACCAAAGTATTTTTATATATCTAAAAGATTTTAAATGAAATTCCCTGAGTTCAGGAAGCATAATTTTATAGTGGAACAGGAAAAATTATTCATCTTCCAAATTAGAAGAGCTGAAAATTATCACCATATTTGAAACTAATTAAGTTCTGCCACTCTCTCTTTCATATTTGTATAAAACATCAATAGTAGACTGAAAGAAAACACAAGAGTCTTAAAATTCTCCATTTAACTGTAAGCAGTAGGAGAGGTGGCACAGATGTCTACAGCACATTACCACAGCAGTCAGTTGGAAATGTTCTAATTTGAATGAGATTTTAACTATGCTTATGAACTACTGTTATAATAACAGAAGTGCTTGGATAACATCAGATCAAGAAAATTCCCACTGGGGAGAAGAACAGATAAACAAGTAAAAAATAGAATAGACAAAAAAAAAGTCTGAAAGACTGGGTTGGTCAAATCAGGAAAAAAAACACCTTATATGTCTAAGCAGAGTAGCTTACACACTCCAAAAAAATGCTGTCCTTTCTTTTTATATATTAAAAGATATGTCTGTGCTGTGCAATAAAGTGGTGAATAAAGACAACTGTATTTACTGTGACCAAGCTTGTTAAGGAATATGAAGCAGGAATATGTCATTGGGAGCTGGGAGACAAAGCTTAAGTAGCTCCAGTGAGAAGCAGTTGTAAAAACAGTCATACTTCTTTTGGGAACAAGCTAGCATATGTTGTTAGCTTTAAGCTATCTGGCGGTTATTATTTGCTGGAAGATTATTCAAGGCTCATTATATACCTAAGCTACATATATGTCAAATTAAAAATTCCAGTCTAGGTTTGAACATAAGCAGTATCTTCTTATAGCTACATAATCACTTTGCATGCAATGTAGGATATTTTGTAAGATATGAAAGGGCTTCATACAACTTAAAATAGAAGAACATCACCATCACAGTTCTATTTCATTAAAATACTCAGGAAATGATTTTTACTCAAAATTTTTCAAGCTTATGGCAGAGTTCTCTAACACTAAAAAATCTTTCAGAGGAGGGAGGAGTATTATTATAGAATTTAAGCACTTCATTTGTCTAACTTCCTTTATTTTTGTGTGAATTTCATTTAGTCGCTATGAAATGCTGAAAATAAGCTGACAACTGGGCTATATATAAAGTGTTAATAATTACCTTATTATCCTGTGCATGTGATTTACAGTATTTACTGAAGAAGTTTTGTGTTCTTGAAAGATGTGTAGTATTAACTATCAAATCTGAGACAGGCTCTTGATGAGAAAAAACTGATTCTCCTGCGCATGATTTAGGTGTAAAATGAGAGTAGGTCTAAGATACAGAAGACAGCAAATCTGAGATAGGAAATATGCGTTTAGAAGTTTTTCTTGTCTCACTTAAACTAAAGCAAAAGAATAGCATTTTAACTAACCATGAGGCAAAGAAAGGAAACAAAGGAGAGAGGGCAAAAAATCACCTCAAAGAACCACCTTTATGAACCGAGGCCAAAACAAAGGTCTACAAAAGGTGAAACATTTAGCCTACTACATCCATATTCTGATAGGAAGAATATTTGTTAGAATAAATTCCGTCTCATCAAAACAGCTGAGCGATGCCTTGCAAAGGAAAAACTATTTCATGGGTTTGTTAACAGTCATGGTCCAAAAGACAAATAGCAGGGCTAAGATTTGCCTGGATTCCACAATACACTAAAATAACATTACAATGTCCTGTCACCCGTTCAGGGAGGAATAGTTGGCAGAAAACAGACTCCCACTTGCTGATTAGAAAGACAAATATTGGCAAGTCAGATTTAGTCGAGAAATTATTTGACCTGTGCATTTCTCATGCGCCCTTTAGCATATAAAAGTTTCTCCATGTGCCTCTTGGAATCTGGTCAGCAAGTGAAATGTTTTAAAACAATGAAATATGTGGATATATGGCATGCAATCAAAAAACCAAATGACACAATAATAGCAACAGTAGAACATGATCAGATACTGAACATAGTATTGTCAGTTTTTAAGCAGAAAACATCAACCTTCATCCAGATAAGACTTTTTCACTGTTCAAGGTGAAAGAAGCCAAATACATGAAAGATAGTTTTATCAAAATGAATCAAGATAAAGAAAAGAGTTGAAGCTGTGGACAACATGATATCTCTGAAGATAACAAAAAAATGCCAAGAGTTCTAGGATTATTTTTACTTTTTGTACACTATATCCCCACTTGAGACACTGAGATAAATTGACTGCATGACATTATGTGAGTTCAGAATGGAATATTATATAAAGTTGATTAGCTTAGCAGTTACTGTTTAAAACAAGTACCTGCTATTATAATAGTTGATAATAGATGGATAACAGGATTGTTTTCATAAGTCTTGACTTAAGTCATACAAATGAATGTTTTAAGGATTGTTGTTCATGAATGATACTGACTGGAAGTAGATGACAAAGTTAAAAAAGAGCAATTACTAATTCATATTTGAATATTATTTCTTAGTGTACCATTTTCTATTTCACTAAGAAAATCTGTCATTGCAAAACCAAGTGCATTTTTTTTTCAACAAATAAGCTCTCTGAAGCCTTAGATTTTTTTTTCTCTTTAAATATAGACATTAGGGACATTTTTAATGTCAGAAAGTACTTGGTTCTTCAAACATATAGCTAAGTCTGTCTGTATCGTAAGACATTAAAACATAAAATACAGAAGATTTGTTATGAGACGAGGCAAAGGAGACAAAGGGAAAAACAGCCCTATTGTCACATCAATTCAATTTTCAACAAAGGTATATGTTGAGTCTCTATAAAGGTTTTCTTTATTACCTGCTCTTCTCCTTGGATGTTTTCTACTGGGTAGTCATGATTTAGAAAGCCCCTGCAGGGCTTCCATGCTTCTCAAAAGAGTGTGCAATAGAGTATGTCACCCAAAATAATTATCTGTGACCATCATCTTACCTTAGGCTATATGTCAGTATGTGCTTACTTGGTACTCAGAGACTGCATCTAATTTAGACCCGAAGGCAGACTTACGTGAATAATACTTACAGCAACAAAACAGGATTGAAGCTGCAGTGGAACTAATCTATAGTTAAAAAGGGCATCAAGTGAAGGACTGCACTGACACTGTGACTCTGGCACTGTTTTTCCTTTTTCCTCAGCCTCTGTTAGTGAAACTCCATGATGGCTTAAAAAAACAAACAAGTAAACAAACAAACAAAAAAGAAAATAGAGGCCAAACTACTAGTCGTGTGGCATTTGACTTACTTTCTTAAGTTACCTGCAAGGTGCTCTTAACTTTCCCTTGTGGAAATCAAATGTTAAAGGAATTATGCTGGTATAAAAATTGATTGTGAAAAAAGAAAAAAAATAGATCATATAATTATAAAGCTATAAGACTATGAACTATAAACTGAGCAAGCAGAAGGAACACTCTTGATAAAGAGGTTGATATGATAGCTATGCCATCATCTTAGGTGAAAGTGATTTCTCAAGTGCTTAGTGTAAATGAGAAGATATAATATGGAGATATTACAGTGTCTCTGCGTAGTATTAGGTTTTATAGAATTCATATTCGTTAGGAGATTTTCAACAGTTAACTAGTATTTCTAGTGATGCTTGTGAAGGACTGCAAGGGCATGAGAAAATATTTTGGGAAAAATTCTGATCTTTATCACTTTCATTGTAGTGGGACATGCTCCTCCACACTTTGGCGTAACATGATCTCTAGTACTCCTGAATGAGTGGAATTCATTTCAGTAGTGCTTATGAGAAAGATGCAGTAATTCCCTGTTATAATTCTTACTCACTTACTTTGCCCCTTTGCTTTATGTTGCAAGCAGATGAATAGGAGATGAATGTTTTCTTACTCAAATGGACAATAGTGCTTTTTAGTCATTCAATTAGGGTAAATTTTTTGGGTATGTTCCCATAATTGGGAAACAGGTTTTGTCATTTCACAAGCATTTTCTTGGTTCTAACATGAAACAGTTCACAAACTAATCAAATGTCTATGCTCAATTCTGACCTTTTCCTCCTTTGGCACATGCCAGGAAAACCTACTGTTCCTTTGAATGTATAATATGTCATGAAGAAACTGCACTTAACTTCATACTGATGCCAGTTAAACAATTTACAGAAGAAACATTAAGACAGCATCATAACACCTACCATTAATACAAATCCATAGGTTTTAATTGGATGTATATTGCAGAATATCTTCATTGCACTTTATAATTCCAACTGACTATCATCCAGCCCTCATTAAATTATAGATAAATTCTAGTTCCATGTAAAGGAAAATTCAGCTATACTAATCAGATATTGATCCTGTATATGTCAAAGCTTTTTCCTGTCCTCTTTCCACAGCCTTGAGTGTTGATGTAAAATTATGTGTTCTGTTTATTTCAGAATGCAAAACTCTCATAATCAAAAGCTAAGGCATTTTTTTTGCCCATGATTTATCAAGTGGTTTTAAAGTAATATGTCTATCTGCTACTTCGTTCTCCTCAAATACACAATTTTTACATAAGATATTTTTATTGGTCCTAACAATAAGGCCCTAACTGGAGCTCTTCTCCAGTATAGCTGTTCATTTGTTTCTCCAGTATAGCTGTTCATTTGTTTCATGCTGAGTACAGTAGTATTTCATACAGAGAAAGAATAAAGAAGATTTTGATTACTTACTTAAAGAACATTTTTATCTTGCACTTTTATGTTTTATGCTTTATCTATATTGAGAGTTCAAATTGACTGCAAGTTAACCATGAGACAGCAGTGTGCCCTCATGGCCAACAAGGCCGATAGGATCCTGGCCTGCATCAGGAGGATGTCAGTTGGTCGAAGTGTTGCTAGTAGGTCGAAGGAAGGCATCCTGCCACTCTACTCAGCTCTGGTGAGGCTGCACCTGGAGTATTGGCTGCAGTTTTAGGCTCCTTAGTAGAAGAAGAGATATGTGGAGCTTCTGGAGAGCAACAAAGATGATTAAAGGACTTGAACATCTACTGTACGAGGAAAGACTGAGTGAGCTGGGCCTGTTTAGCCTGCAGAAGAGAGGGTTGAGAGGGGATCTTATAACCCTGCACAAAGACCTGAGGGGAGAATGTAGGGAGGAAGGGTCCAAACTCTTTTCAGTGATAGGACAAAGCCAGTGATAGGACAAGGGGCAATGGATACAAGTTGAAGCATAGTAAGTTTCATCTGCATGAGAGGAAGAATTCTTCACTGTGAGGGTGACAGAGGCCCTGGAACAGGCTGCCTAGGGAAGTGGTTTCTCTGGAGACCTTCAAAACCTGCCTGGATGCAACCCATGTGCTCTAGGCATCCTTGCCACAGCAGGACATTTGGATTAGATGATCTCTAGAGAACCCTTCCAACTTCAAACATTCTGTGATTCTGTGATTAAATAGTTATTTATACTCTTTGAAATATCAGGTGTTACTGTAAGCAAAATGCCATCACATTACATGCAGAGTCAAATTATTTTAACATAAAACAGCTGAACTCTAATTCTAAATAAAATTCCTATTATTAAGATTTGAATAATTCAAGTAATTATTGCCCCATTAATGCATTTTCCACCAAATTTACCTATCTTTTGTAAGTAGACTGAGTAGAGCAAGGGGCATATACTTATATAGTACACTTGTCTTATTATACATCCTGCAAGAAAAACTAAACAAATGTACAAACAACAAAAAGAAACCTAAGCAACAGAAATTTCAGTAGTGATAATAAAAAGATCTATCGCCTTAGGAAAATATAGTTTACAAAATCTGGTCAGACCAGTGTGCAAGGAGCTGTAAGTAATCCACTGATGGCATTACATGGCCTATTGCTCAGAGACCACAGCTCCAGGAAACATCTTCTAATAATGCCATCCCACAGACTGACTTTCCTGCCTTGCTTGTATCACTTCAGTTCTTCTAGTTCATTCATATATAAAACTATAAATTCATGTATTCATTTCATCCATATATAAAACATATATAAAATAATGTCCCGTGTAATGCAATTGGTTTTCTTTAGTCTAATTTCCTTTTGAGCTCAAAGTGCATGGTTTATAAAACTTAAAAGTTACTGTTGAGTGACAAAAAAGTACCATATCCAACACAAAATATCTAATTTTCTACAAATATTCAGAAAAGTAGATTTCCAAAGCCTGAGAAAGTGAAATTGAATAAGCCATGTCCATTCTTTACAACTTATTACAGCCAAAGCACTAGTTATGTTTTAACTTCTCCTGACATAGCCATTTCACACATAATTTAGAAAGCGAGTATTATAGTTCAGAAAGTCTAGTGAATGATCTCTAGATCTCTACTAAACACCTTGTACTGTGCATTGTTATTCTACATGTGACAGATGAGGTAGAATTGTCCTCCAAATGATCATTCCTATCTAAAAGCAAGTATCTTTAGAGGTAATAATTTCCAAAATATCTACCAGACTTCCCCACAAGAATTAATAAAAGAGTATTAGTAACAAGAATTAATAACAGAAGGAAACAAAATTACACTTTTTTTTGATGGAGTTCAGAAGAATAGTTCCTACTACATTATGTGCAAATAACTTCAATATAAACTTTTTGTAATAAACTTCTCTAAACAAATAACAGCATTATTGCTTGATTTGGTACAATGTCAAGGACTAGCAGAGCTCATTCTTTTATCTAAAATATGACACTTTGCTGGGTTAGATGTCATTTAGAGTCATTAAATGCAAGAAAGCCACATCTATTAGACTAACCTCATTATATCACATTAAATTTGTTAACTTGAGCCTCAGAGAAAACACTTATATTTTCCTCATATGAGCAATCATGTTCACGGCAATAGTATTATATTGGGAAACATAGGAAGTCAGAAGTAATGTATTTAATAAATCAACAAATTGTAGTAGTAAGCATTTTGTAATATCTAGGTAACATCAACAGTGTTGAAAATTCTGACAGATCCAATATCCTGGAAATACACACAGAACAGTGCTAGAATAAACTTCTTAGTCCCTAAAATACTACCAGCAGATTTAAATAGAAAAGATTAAAGGTATAGAAAAGATTAAAGGTATAAACAAACACTTACCTAGGGGCTGCCCTGCAATTATCCTGGCATTCTCACCCGCCACTGCAGCCCTTGCATGTCTCTCACTCATGTACTGTACAAATGCATAGCCTTTGTGCACGGAGCAGCCAACTATTTTCCCATACTTTGCAAAGATTGCCTCTATGTCACCTTTTTTGACAATGGCTGTGTTCAGGTTCCCAATGAAGACTCTAGAGTTAATGGACTTTGGGTCATTCTTATTGGTGACATTGCTGGTCTGCGTTTTGCCAGTCATGGTTGGGTCACTTGGCTTTAACCCTTAAATAAAAAATAGAGAAAAATAGAGAGAATTATATTTCACAGCATACAGTTACCATGGTTTTGGATTATTTTTTTCCCAGCAATAATTCACTTTTTACTTTTTCACTTAGGCTCAATCTAGATTCATAAAAATTATATTATATAACAATTATTACCAATAAAACCAAGATGATACATTTTAAAATGCTGCTAATAAGTCAAATTTAAACTTCCAATTTTTATAGACAAAAAATATCCAACAGAGCTGCTAGTATAATGCACTGACTGCAGAGCACTTCTGTAATCATATGTGGATTTGTGCTTAGAAATTCAATATTGACATTGTAAGGACTGGGCCATCTAGGAACTGCAGAGCAAAAGAATGAGCCACTATCGTATGTCAAAGAAATGAACATTCAAGGCCATGTAGAGAACAAAATCTAACAATGAAAGACATCTCTGCTTTTGTTTGGTAAGCGCCAACTAGAGTACATTCCTCACCAGTTCATCATTGACCATTGTGAGAAGAGCAGGGCAGGTAACATACCATTCTTTACCGAAATCAATATGTTTCTATCAGAACAATTTTCTCTATTAAATCAGTTCAGAAAAGAGAAAAGAAAGGGGAAGCACAATTGACTTACTTTCCTAAAAATAAATGAATAAATAAATAATAGAACAAAACAAACCAAATCCCTAACGATATGAACACAAGTCCACTTTTTTAAAAAAATTTTTCCTACAAAGAAATCACATCCTGGCATATCTCCGATTGAAACATACAGATTATTATTGGGAATTATTTGTAAAGAGGAAAAAAAGGAAAAGCAAAAAAAAAAAAATGTTGTTGGCCCTCACAAAGCCTCACACTATTGGAATGCACTTAATTTTGTTAATAGATATGCAAAGTCCATCTCCTAGCAGGTTATTCCTTCCATTTAAATAAGTTTATTTAGATGCAGGTGAAATGAACAGCCATTATTCTAGCTTGCTGCTGAATTTTCATTAACTATATCAGACAATATAAATGTCAAAAATATGCACACACTTTTAATAGTGAAAAAATATTTTATAAGTAGGAAATCACTTAAGTAGCAGTTAGATGTAGGTTGTCTGTTATGATAAAGAATTATGTTACTATTTTTTAACCTATTCATATTTTTGATGAAATCATAGTAAGGCAAGAAGGAAATCCAGTTAAATACTGCTCATAGCTAAAGCACAGTTCATTTCTCAAGATGAAAAGGAATAAGGACCTCTATTCTGAACTCCTAAAGTTCAACTAGCAGAACTTTAACAATTTTCATCAATACCTACCATACATTAAGTTACACTAAAGGAAAAAGAAACAACTGTTATAGAACTTCTTTACATTATTGAATAAGATGTCCACAATTCATGAATCACTACCATAACTATCAGTACTTTAACTGTCTGCACCAAAAATAATCCAAAACACACTCATCAGTTAAAAACATCTCAGGTAAACATATTGATAGTCCTCCAGTGTCTTAAGGAATAGGCTAATTTGTTAAAATAATTTGTGCAGTGGAGGCTGTTTTTCAAATAGTTGTCACTTGTTTAACAGCTTAATGCCACAGTTTATTTCATATTACAAAACTTAGAGAAAAATACTGTAGGAGAGAAATATATCTTTGGGATTATTTTTTGTTTGTTTGCTTATTTTGTAAGTTTATACATTTTAAAAAGTTCTCAATATGCAAGCTACTGTTCACAAATTTCATCATTCAAAGGCCAGGAAAAGCTCCTTGGCCAAAAGCCACTCAGCTTTTTCATAAGACTTTCAACCACCCTGATATCTGCTGGGAAAATCACATAGCCAGAAACAGACAGTCCAGGGGGTTCCTGCAGAACACTGAAGATAACTTCATGACACAGGTTGATGAGCCAACAAGGGGAGGGGCGCTGCTAGACCTGATCCTAACAAACAGAGATGGTCTAGTGGGAAATGGGAGGGTTAGGGGCAAAGTGGGCTGCAGTGACCATGAAGTTTTGGAATTCACGATCCTGCATAGAGGAAGCTGGGTGAGAAGTAGGATAGCTACCCCGGACTTCAAGAGAGTCGACTTGGACCTATTCAGGGAGCTCCTTGGAGCAGTCCCTTGGGTCAGGGTCCTAGAAGGAAAGGTTGTTCAGGAGAGTTGGCTAATATTCAAGCAGTACTTCCTCCAAGCTCAGTATCAGTGTATTCCCACAAAAAAGAAGTCGAGTAGGCGGGGCAGTAGACCTGTATGGATGGGCAAGGAGCTCCTGGGCAAAATTAATGAGAAAAAAAGAGTGTACAGCTTGTGGAAGAAGGGCGAGGCCACATGGGAAGAATATAGGTGCATCGCCAGAGAATACAGATGCGAAATAAGGAAGGCCAAAGCCCGGGTGGAATTAGAATTGGTGAGGAATGTCAGGGAAAACAGGAAGGGTTTCTATAAATACATTAGCAGCAAGAGGAAGATGAGAGAAAATGTTAGTGGGCTGTGGAATGGGGAGGGGGCCATGGTGACTGAGGATGCCGAGAAGGCAGAGTTAGTAAATGCCATCTTTGCCTCTGTCTTTACTGCTAAGGCCACTCCCCATAAATGGGGCTCAAGTGGAAGAGAAATAAATGGGGTAGAGGAAGACCTTTGAGAAGGATTGGGTTAGGGATCTCTTTGAGAAGGATTGGGTTAGGGATCTCTTTGAGAAGGATTGGGTTAGGGATCTCTTAGGCAAACTGGTCACTCAAAAATCTATGGGCCCCAAAGGGATGCACTCAAGAGTGCTGAGGGAATTGGCCGAGGTTAGGGCTCAGCCTCTCTCCATCATCTTCGAGAGGTGCTGGAGAGCAGGGGAGGTGCCCAAGGACTGGAAGAGAGCCAACGTCACTCCAGTCTTCAAAAAGGGCAAGAGTGAGGAGTCGGGCAATTACAGGCCAGTCAACCTTACAGGCTGGAGGTAATGTGAGACCAAATTTGCATACAGAAGTATAATTGAAATTGAGAGGTAAAATGTGGTATATATGTCCAGTCCTCCTGGGCTGTCAAAATGCATACAACTGTAGCGTGCAAATACCATCTCTTTTAGGATTTGGATAATATTATGAAGAAATAGCAAAAAAGCTTTATCTGTCCTTATGTAAAACACATCTCAAATGAAAGTGAGCATCTTCTTAGAAGGACAACTAGTTGACCATGAGGCAGCAGTGTGCCCTGGTGGCTAAGAAGGCCAACGGGATCCTGGGGTGCATTAAGAAGAGCATCTTCACATTTCCAGCAAGCTGAGGGTGGTGATCGTCACCCTGTACACAGCCCTGGTGAGGCCACATCTGGAGTACTATGTTCAGTTCTGGGCTCCCCAGTACAAGAGGCATGTGGAGCTACTGGAGAGAGTCCAGTGCAGGGCTACTAGGATGATCAGGGGCCTGGAACATCTGCCCTGTGAGCAAAGGCTGAGAGAGCTGGGCCTATTCAACTTAAAGAGGGCAGAGGCAGGGATCTGATCAGTATCTGTAAATACCTCAAGGGAGGGAGGGAGGAGGATAGGGCTAGCCTCTTTTCGGTGGTAGCCACTGATAACAAGAGGAAACAGCCACAAACTGAAGCACCAAAAGTTCCACAGGAACTTAAGGAAAAATTTCTTAACAGTAAGAGTGTTAGAGCCCTGGCATAGGCTGCCCAAAGAGGCTGTGGAGTCTCCTTCTCTGAAAATCTTCAAAATCCGCTTAGATGTAGTTCTGTCTCATGTGCTCTCGGTGACCCTGCGTGTGCAGGGGAGCTGGACTAGATGATCTCTAAATGTCCCTTCCAACCTTAAGGATTCTATGATTCTATGATTTTTAATTTTATTTAATTAATCAGTGCATCTGAATTGATTTTATTAAGTGCACAGAAGCAATGTCTTAGAAATCTTACAAGTAAAGCTCCTAGTCCAGAAAGCAATAGATTTAGCTTGAAATCATTTTTTTCTGCTGGGCTGCTGTATGGCTCTCTTTCAGTTACTTCAAATTTGTGTATTTTGGAGAAGAGCAGCCTTTAATGTATTTTTACATCATTCCTAGCATAGTGATGTTGTGATCTCAGATGGGCCTTTCGGGCATAATTGCCCCAAACAGTAATCATAAAAATGGCAAAAGGAAAAATCTGTAGGCAATATTCTGCCAAACAAGACTTGAATGAAAATTAAAAACAATCAAATTTAAACCTGCTAATTACTTCCACCGTGTTTTGCAAATATCGCAGTATCACACTCTATTCAGTCATTTAACATAGGATTTAGTGAATTAGTCCTTTTTTTATTTCATCCTTATCCTACTTTTTGCTCAGTTTCACTCTGCACTAGTTTAGATAGAGTTTGAATAGAATATTGAAAGTTTCTCTCTCTTTTAGTTGTTCTTTGCAATGCAAATTTGCAATATTTTTGTGACACAGAGAGAAGTATTTGTCTGGTGGATTCCCTTCTATTCAAATGAATATTTAGAAAAAATGCTGTGGAAATTCAAAGAATTAGAATAATATTAAAATTAATGTAATTAAGAATTGATTGCCTTGCTATAATATACACAATACTATTATGACTATTTCATAAAATCAAAGAAACACAAAATCTCCATTACAATGAGAAAGAACTTACAGAAAAGTTTTTCAGCCCACTAACTATATACATCTGTGAATACTGACTTACTGAATACAGTGTTGTCAGTAAAATCATGAACATTTAGGAAAATACAACTAAAAGCAAATTAAAATATGAGAAAAATAAAAATATATGAAATTATCTAATCTCCTTGCAGTCTTTAATGGATCTCTTGATTATCTACTGCAGGGACTCTCTATGATAATAAATAAATTTGATTTCCCGAACATATTTTTAAGGAATGTTTTACAAACAAGCGTTAACTATCAATGCACTTCATCACATTATGTTGAAGATGACTTAGTTATTTTTATTTGGAACCAGCGAATGTAAGATTTCATACATTTGAACATAAAAGCTATGAACTAGCTTCTGTTATTGTCTAGGTGTCCATTTGAAAGAGCAGAATAGGCATACCTGTTCTGTACACTTGAATTTCTGATGCATTAGATAGGAATGTAAATAACTAAAATTGAGGTTCATATTATGCATCACACACACAGGAAAAATCTAAACTAGTCAATATGAAATTATTGAGATTTTGAAAGTAATTCAGTTCATCATCTTGGTAGTCTTGAATATGACTTTTTTTTCATCTTAAAGGACTGATTAGCTCAGCTGATAAATTTTACCTAGATACTGAACTTAAAAAATGTTAAGAATTGTCACCCCTTAACAATTTATCTTTCTCCATGAAATTATTATTATGCATTTTTGAATGCATATAAAGCCTAGAAACTTAAAAAGATGATTAATTCTGTGGAGTAAGGTTTTTAATATGCTTAAATCTTAAGCAGATGTCTGTGTCAATTCTAGAAGATAGTGAAGTCTGCCTTCACAATGAAATATGTTGTGAAGACTAAAACTGCTAAAAAATAGACTACTAAAAATTTTAGGTGTCAAAATGAACAAGTGCATTTTCTCAAATACCAAACTTCTTGGTATCTGTTGTTAGACAAACAAAATCCAGCATTATTATGGTTTGTCAGTATCTGATCCTAAACATGTTTTTCTACTGGACAATTTCAAATAATTTTTCTCAGTCCTTCTCTCATTCATCCTCAGATAACATCTGAACTCTTCATAAATAACAATATTCAAAACTTGCTTTAAGAGATAAGCTTTTAGACTAAGAATCAATAAATATTAAAACACTTAGCAAGAAAAAAAATAAGGCTGAATATTCTCTCTTTTTAAATCACTTATTAGCAATGGTGACAACATTAACACCTTCAGAGTATAGAATACAAAGCCCAGACTTTTAAACATTTAAAATGTCCTTCTCTGTGTGAAATGTCCTACAGCATAGATTTATCTTGCATTAATAATAATATTTTATGGAGAAAATTCAATATCCACGTTGAGCCATTTAATAAGAAGCCATTAAGCATTGTTTTATCTCAGCTAAAATGTAAACTACAAAATTTTACACACCTGTTGAAAGTAAGAATATTAGATACACTGTGGGAAGAGAAAAAGAGAAGAGAGAACCGAAAGCTATCAGATTTAAAAGTCTTGAAATATCCTTTCTTCTTTATATTTTAAATTCATTTTTAATGAATGACTAAATCTAGGTCACACAACCAGGGAAAGAAGTTATTCATAAAATGGTTAGTTTAATCCACATCAAAATATTCTGGCCTTTTCCAATCTTCCATAAAATCAAAGAACAAATTAATCCCTTCTCCCCCTCAACCCACAAGACATCTCTGTTATGATCATCCTTTCATTTTTATTTTTTTATGGTTTAGTTTTAAGTTTTCCTTTCAATTATTTTTAAGAAGGGTTGACACATCATGTCTGCAACATGGACAATGCTCCTTTCAAGATGACATTTCTAGAGCTATATAAATGACAAAATATATCAATTCTTGTTTTGCCATATCTCGTAAAAAATGAAGGACTAAAAAATAAAATTATGTAGCAGTTTATGTTGCACTTTATCTCCTGTTGCCATTCTTCTCAAAGTGACAAATACTTTCTCTTTGATGATGAAGAATAAAAATATATTAAAAAAATAATTAAATCAGTAGTTAATGAAATAAAAGGCATTAGTGAGAGTATATAGAAACATATTGTAAAGACAATTTTGGGAAAAATATTTTTGGTAAATTGTTTAAAACTTTTGAAGAGGTAGAAAATGTGCAAACCATCTAATGGATAGAATCACTTTGAAAGAGAGAAAGAGATAGACACAGAGGAACAAGAATCTTTGACGTTTGAATTGATGGACATGTGTTGCAGGTTCATGTCTTCCCCAAACCATTTAATGAAGGGGTCACCTTATCTAGCCTAAATGGGCAGAATCAAATGAAACATGTCTGAGTGACTGCATTTTTTCCTCCCATTCACAAGCTCTTTTGTTTTCAGTATATCGAAAATATATCTACAAATATAGAAAATATATACTGTATATATATATGTGTATATTTATATAGAAAATATACATAATCATGCACAGAAATGTATTTCTCTAGTATATCTTTTTTAATTAGTACTCACATAGTGCACCTTTTTTACCCTTTTCTACCATTATTTTAATCCTTTTTAAATACAAGTTTTCCTCTGTTTATCAGTTTTCAAAGTCAAACTATAATCCTGCTGCTGAGGACAAGTCAAGAATTGTCATAGCACATAGCAGTATCCTTCCATAAATAATACAACAGGGCAAATTCAGAAGTAAAGTATTAAAGTCTAAAATCATTTTACATTTAACTAGGACTCTATATATAGAGAAGTTTGAAATGGGATAAATAAACATTACTAATCAGCTAATACCATGAAGAGATACATACTTTCAGGAAATTCATGAACACTCTGGAAATTAAGTCACTAAGATAAATCCAGAATTGTGCCTTTGGTCATGCCTATCACATAATTCCTATTTATTAATATGTTTCCAAGATGGAAGGTACACTTGAAATATTAAAAAAGCACACTTGGAATATTTTCACTCCAAAGCATTGCACTCAAAAAAAAAGGGTTAACCTTGACAATTCTTTAACATGCCATGGTTGTGATCTATGTCTTCAATAGATCTATCCAGTAAACTAATAATGAAAACATTTCATCTTGGGATGTGCTGCTGGGATATGTTGTCAATCAAATTCTTGGAGATAGAAGTGAGAAAGATTTCTTTTCTTTTTAAAAATAAAACACCAACAAAAGCTGATGACTTTTTCCTTCACTTCCAGTGCTTTGACCAGATCTATTTGTAGTCTGCTATCTCATCTCATGCGAATCATCATTTATCATTTATACAGCAAGCTATTTTAATCTTCTCTCATCAGTCATTCCTGCTGGCTTCTTAATCATTTTTAATGTGTTTCTGACTTTCTCCAGTTTCTGTGGTCTAAATCTGATTTCAATCTTCTGATATGGGTATAGTGACAGTAAAAGATACAGAAGGATTGCTGTCTTTTTCTTCACTTTTGAGTTAGTGATTGTATGAATTACTTACTAAGAACTTTAGCTATTTTACTGTCATACCACATTTCAAGCTAATCACATGTTCACTAGGATTTCTTGGTCTCATTTGGCAGTGTTGCTTTCTGTATGTTTCTTCTTTCTCTTCAACTTCATATCATTGTGAGGATTAAATGAGCCTTGGCAAGTAAGCCAGTCTCCTACTATTATTTTTATAATTTTAACCTTACTAACATATTTCAGTTTTCTGTGTTCTCTGAGGGATTTACAATCTCAAAGTAAAACATCTTCTGAAAATTTAATCAGTGAAATATTTAACACTTTAGAATTTAAAGCTAATATGTAAAATTACTCTTGATAAGGCTATTTGTGGCATGGTTAGATCCTTCCCCTACAATGAAATTCATTCCAAATCTTCCCTGTTGCACTAAGCTGTTTTACAGCACACATAACATTCAACAGAGTTAAGGTCAATATAAATTATTTTTTTCAAACAATTTTTTCCTGATACAACCTGTCAAAGTCTTAATGGAAGAAGGCTCTTTCGGCAAATATTTCTTCCAATTCCTATTGCTTGTGAAATGATTATGAACAGCTCAGACATGGCCTATTTAGGCCATTTTTATCCTTCTGAAGCTTCAGAAAAAAACTTTCAGTAACATTATTTGGACAAGAATTTTTTTCTCTAATGTTTTATTTTATAATAGTTTGAAATTGAATTTGGGGAATGACATGGTCCAGACTGCTGAATACCAAGCAAGAAGCTAAGAGCTTCCAAATTGTAATCCTAACCCTGGTACATACTTGATAAGAGGCCTTACACAAGTCACTTAATATCTCCACCTCACACTCTTTCTTTAGAAACTGGCAATAATACTGATGATATTCCATATGATGATATGATGATATGATGATAAACTCCTTGTTTTGTCACTGGCCACCACTGAGAGCACTTTTAAATCTGCCCAATTCAAATATTCAATGTGCCTCTGAGAAAAACTTGTATTAAGCAAGTAATCATCATATCTGATCCAATCTCTGCTAGTAGCTTTACTGAAATTATATGTTAAATCAATACTGTACTATGCTTTTGCTTTATTCATCTCATTCTTTTATCCCATTCTTTTATCTCAGCAATGTTTAAGACTGAACACACTCAAAAATCAAGAGATTTCCTCTTCACGTGTGGAAAGCATGTGCAACAAGACTTCTGAAATGACTTTCCTTTAAAACTGAGACTTCACAATATGTTGAAGCCACTATTTGAAAGTGAAATTTCAAAAATATGATTATAAAGGCTTCCATCATCTATATATGTAATATACAGGCATCTGATGAAAAAAAAATATATATAAACATGAATACAGTTAGAAAAGACTTATGGTTAAAGTCAAATTCTCTACCTCCTTTTTTCACCACAATCACACAATTATGGGCCATCAAGTAACCTTATAAACTAGATTAAGGGAGACTTGTGCACCTCTACAGTTTTATAAGCACAAATCCAAAGCTATCTGTGAAAGTTTTGCTCCTCTCTTGACCCATTCTGAAGACATCTGCAGTATAACTCCCTTCAGTTTTTAATATTAAAGCTTAAAAGTAGTTTAATTTTCTGCAGAAGTCCCTTTAAAGCTTGTTAAGAGAGATTTACAACATATTGCACTTTTAAGTCTGCCTAGTTCAAATATTAGACATCTGTTGATCTGCACAGATCACTTCAGCAATACCCAATTTGCAGATAAATCTATGGCAGGAATGAAAAAAAAGGCATTTCCATTGATATTTTAAAATGCAAAACAGTTTGTGATTTATTTTGAAGGAAAAAAATACAGCTTCTGTAAAGCTGTAATATATTAATAAAATAAATTATTTTTAGAAACACCAACACTAGTAGAAAATAAATTAGTAGAACCCAAAATATTTTACATAAATATACTTTATATTATCTCCCCTCTCCTGTACCATGGGAGGTTGGACCAATCTGAATGTAAAGAACTCTTCCTGTGAATCTTACATGTAAATAATTTATTCTATTGATTATATTCTCCTACACTGTACTAAAGAGTTGCAAAATATCTAATAAGAGTGCAGTTAAAAATGGCCAGATTAAATAATTTGTAATGGCTAATTTATCATCAAAATTTTTTATATTTGTATTACTCTTGCTGACATAATAGCTCTGAGGTAAAGGATGAGTTTATTAGAAGTACTGGAGAAGTAACTCTGCTTTTAGGACTTAAATACAGGAAAAAGGGTGTAAACTGATGAGTTTGATATTGTTTTATCTCCTTCCCAACTTTTCAACAGCAAGTACAAGAAAACAAACTTAAAGTTCTGCTGTTTTAAGATATGCAATAAATAATTAGTTTTCTTCTTTTTCTAAATATTAATCAATTGCAAACAGGTCTATCATAGTCAAGAAACTTGACTACTCCGAACTGAAACACAGACAGATTATAGTAGCAGGCAAAGCTAATTACTTTATAAGAGTGTATGAAATCCAGGGAGGAAAATTGTTTGTGTTACTTTCCTTGGCTTAAGTGATCAGCTTTGGCAGCTCAAATTGATTATTTTCTTTCCATATCATCTTATCATCCCAACTAATTACAACACGTGTGATGTTTTCTGCGCTCAACTTCATCTTGTCAACAAATATTAGTTATTTGACAGAACTAATTATTTGGAGACTAAAACACAGTCAGCAAGGATTGACAGTTTTTTTTTTTTTTTTTTTTTAATATACAAGTCTCAGTTCCACAACTACACTGCATGCAACATACAGACTTTGGCTTCTATTAGCATTGCTAGTTGTTTTACCAGTATGATTACACATTATTATACATTCTTATATTCTCCTTTGAAAAAAAAGGAGCACATTTTATTCCTTTTAAAAACAATATAGTTGCCTTATTACCACTTCAGCATCAAAATCCACATATGTGATTTTTATACTTGATGATCAATTCTCATGTAGAGAAAAAAATCACAGAATCACAAAATGACTGAAATTGGAAGAGACCTCTAGAGATCATCTATTCCAACCCTGCTGCTTAAGCAGGGACACCTAGAGCACATGGCACAGGCTGGCATCCAGGCAGAGAAGGAGACTCCACAACCTTCCTGGGGAGCCTGTTCCAGGACTCTCTCACCCTCACAGTGACACGTCTCCTGCAAATGGAGATGCAATTTCTTGTGTTTTAATTTGTACCCAATACTGGCAACGACTAGAAGTGTTTGGCCCCATCCTCTTTACATTCTCCCTTCAAATATTTATACATAATGATCAGATCTCAATCTTCTCCAGGCTAAACAGGCCCAGCTCACTTAGTCTTTCCTCATACGATAGACGCTCTAGTCCCTTAGTCATCTTCGTTGCTCTATGCTGGATGTTCCACATCCCTCTTGTACTGGGAAGGCCTTGGCTATCAATTCTTCCATAAGTTACATAAATTGCTTTAAAAAAATATACCATTGGAATTATTTTATAATCTAAGCGTAAGTTATATCATTGTCCTCATCATTCAGTGACGTCACCTAAAATAGTCTTTTAGGTTTTTTTTTTATTTTTTCCATCCTTGCAATGAGCGAAGAACACCTAAATATTTTCCCTAAATCAGATTATATACAGATGGCAAATGCTCTTGTAAGTTATTCAGCTTTTGATTATAAGGAAAATTTACCAGATGCTGTGCAGTAAGAAACAGAATGGCAGATCAATAACATAGTTTTAAGAGAAACTAGAACACACTCAGTTCTTAAATTAAACTTATATTTATTTATTATTTAAATAAATCAACAGATTAGGGGTTGACTTGCTGGAAAGCAGCTTCACGGAGAGGGATCTTGGAGTCCTGATAGACACCAATTAACCACAAGTCAGCAGTGTGCCCTCGTGGCCAAGAAGGCCAACGAGAGCCTGACCTGCATCAGGAGGAGTGTTGCCAGCAGGTCGAAGAAAGGAATCTTGCCCCTTTACTCAGCTCTGGTGAGGCTGCATCTGGAGTACTGTGTGCAGTTTTGGGCTCCCCAGTATAAGAGGGATGTGGAGCTTCTAGAGAGGGTCCAGCAGAGAAGATAGATCATTAAGGGACTGGAGCATCTGTCTTATGAGGAACGACTAAGTGAGCTGAGTCTGGTTAGCCTGGAGAAGAGAAGGTTGAGAGGAGATCTTATTAACACATATAAATACCTGAAGGGTGAATTTAGGGAGGATAGTGCCAAACTCTTCTTGGTGGGGGCCAGTGAAAGGACAAGAGGTAATGGGTATAAGTTGAAACACAGGAAGTTCCATCTCCATATGTGAAAGGACTGAGGGTGACAGAGCCCTGGAACAGGCTTCCCAGAGAGGATGGGGAGTCTCCTCTGGAGATCTTCAGAATCTACCTGGATGCCACCCTGTGCTACATGCTCCGAGTGTCCCTCCTGGAGCAGGGGGTTTGGACTAGTGATCTCTAGAGGTCCCTTTCAACCTTAATCATTCTGTGACTCTGTGTTCTAATTGGCCTTCTTGGCCACAAGGGCACATTACTGACTCATGGTTAACTTGTCCACTAAGACTCCTAAATCTCTCTTTACAGAGCTGCTTTGCAGCAGACCAACCCCTAATCTTTACTGGTGCCTGAAGTTAATTCACCCAGGTGCAGGATCCTGTACTTGTCCTTGTTGAAGCTCTGGAGTCTCCAGTATAATAACAATGTGGAGCTTCTAGAGAGGGTCCAATGAAGAGCAACAAAGATGATTAGGGGACTGGAGCATCTACTGTACAAGGAAATACTGAGTGAGTTGGGCCTGTTTAGCCTGGAGAAGAGGAGGCTGAGAGGGGATCTTATCAACATTTACAAATACTTGAGTGGAGAATACAGGGAGGAAGGGGGCAAACTGTTCTCAGTAGTGGCCAGTGAAAGCATAAGGAACAATGGCTACAAGTTGAAATACGGGAAGGTCTATCTCCATATGAAGAAGAATTTATTCTAACTGATTCTGTGATTCTGTGTTTTATCAAGTCATTATTTCAATACTTTAAAATAACAATTTATATGTACAAATATGTATATTAGTATATGTTTATATTATTTTACATTCAGTTCCTGAGAAACCAAGGAATTTCTATAAAAGTGCCTATCTAAAATACCATATACATTACAAAAATAATCTTAACTCCGCCCATGAACTCCTGTTTGTATGTGAAGTTCTACAGTGTAGAATTTATCATAAAATCTCTTTTATGAAGGAAGCTATGACCTATAGTTTTTCACAAAGCACCACTGACAAAAACATGCCTAACATGCATAAAAAACATCTCCTCATTCTTGCTGTTATTTCTGTCTTACTTTCACAGCTTTTATCTCCATCGCATATGTTATTGCACAAAGTACCAAGGTAAAGGACCACCTATTCTCCTAACTTACCCAACTGCCCCTCAAGAGAATACTTCCCCCAGTAGAAGAAAAAAAGGATAAAATATTCCATTCTTATTTGAATTTATTTGTTCTAAATTCACATATACATTTTCTTTTTCCCTTCTGAATATAGTTTATGTAGTCAAATATATAAACTTTAAAGAGTTTAATATACAAATGTTGAATAAATGGATTACAAACATTTCTTCTGACTAGTTAGATCCAAAGAACTTTAGCTACCAATGTAAGTTTCAAATTTAGGTACATTTTTAATTAACCTGAAATTACAGAATTAACTAAATGACATATGGGTGCTAACATCTGTTCATACCAGAATCTCTCTAGGAAAGAGTTGTGTGAAGACTAGACTTTTCAATTTTAAGTGAGACAATCTAAAAGAAAACCAATTTAGAGGGAAAAATCATTTATTTTTAGGAAATGTCCAGATAAAATCCTTTGATTTTTATTCTCTTTACATTTTTCAGGCTAGAATAATTTGATAAATTTAATATAAGGTTAAGTAAAGCTGTTCGATAATATAACAGTTTTTTTCTGGTTTGTTTCACACATTTTTAGTTACATTACCTCATAAACAACAATGAATTTTCTTTCACTACATATTCCCCTAGGAAAGAGGTTCTTTATTCCTACATCACAATCAAGTAGCGAAGTACTGAAAATTTATGTGCTTTGGACTCTGCATTAAGGCCTGGCCCACTACTGTATTTGGTCCACAACCATGGACCAAATACAATATTCAACACAGGTGAAATAAAGTTAAAGTTTTTAAAAGAAAAGACTTACAGGAGAATGGAGATTACTATAATAATAGTGTTATTTCATTATGTCTTGCCATATATCCCTATTATTACTACAGTGCTTCATTTCAAGTTAGCAAATCTCTACCTGGACAAAGATCTCCTTTACTACTTATTCCATTTTTTTCTTCAGGATTCAACAACAATGAAAATACAAACATGCAGTTCAATCGTCTTCAACATTTATATACTCTATGGTTGTACAGTATTTACTGTATTTCCAGACACTGGTAAAAACCCTTTGGTAAAAACCCTTTAGGAAGTCTGAAGACCAAGTCCATGTGGCAGCAATTTCTGACTGAAATAGTTCAGGGAATCATACTACCTGGCCACTGTATATTTCCTTTTTATTTTTCTTTTTAGCAGCACTCAGTATAGCAACTAACCTCTCTGTTTCCTATCACAACCTTTCATGACAAAGCTGTATGGAAAAACTAAAAGGTAGAAAATATTTCCACACTATAAAATCATCTCCCACTTTAATTTTACATTCTCCCTCATGTGACTTATCTTCTTTTAAGTATTTCTGATAATGTTTTCAGAGAATAGTTGTGAATACAGGCTATGTCAGGCTGATAGCCATTTAGGGGAACTAAAACAGAGCAAACTGGAAATGAGTCCAATGGCACATGTACCTAGAGAGCAGAAGCATAATTGCCTTGTTGTGTCTCAGCACAGACCTTTTGCACCATCCCCTTCATTCCTCTCACCTTGGAGCAGAGCAGGAGCAGGGGCTCTTCACAGAGCATCAATCCTGGCCAAACAGTAAACAGGTTGCCCTTTAAGCTCAGTTTATATTCAAATCTCCTATTGATTTCTGTGAGGGCTCAAGGGAGTATAAAAGAATTCAAATAAAC